>CM068300.1:34711562-35060211 GCA_034768395.1 Linum lewisii | reverse complement strand
GGGGCCAGAATCTTGATGCTAGGTCGTGGGATGACAAGACAATCAAATTTGGGTGTTCTACTAAGAAAGTAGTAGTACGAAAGCTAGTAGCTAAACTCATGAAAAACCCCTCTTCTTAAACTTAATCTACTACTTGATTGTGAACGTGGCCTTGCTTTTTAGCTAGGTCAATTTTTCTAGACCTTTGATTTTTTTTCTTTTCTTTTCTTTTCTTTTTCTTTTCTTTGATCGGCCACAGCTTTTTTACAACAAAAACTTAAAGACAGGTAGAAGAATAGAACAAACACAATGCACGATTTTTTAGGGTTTTTCTGAAACTGAAAACAACGAAAGCTAAAAGATATGAATTCAAGTAGAAGAACCTGAAAACTGGGATAGATTGTTGGTCCAAGAGTTGAACCGTGCTTTGATACCAGCTGATGCGAACCGCCTTCTCCAGGAAGGGATCGACTCCACACCCAAAACTTATATTATCAGCCCCACGAGAACCTAACTAATGAAACCGCGGAGAACCTTGAAATCCACTAAGTAACGACTTAGGAACCCCAAGTGTTCGGTCGAATTCGGTGCCACAAACAAAGGATGAATGCCTTTGATGATAAACCGGTCTAGACGACGATCAATTCCATGATGGTCGAACAGAGAATTGCATAATGATGCAAGAAGAAAACCGAAGTTTTGAGTGTTTATTTCTATCAAAGTTGTTGTTTTACAATGAGGCTAGACGCCTCTATTTATAGGTGAGGAAGGGAGAACAGGCTCTCCTTTTCCTCCTACGAAATAGCTAATAAAACTAATAAAAATACAAAAAGAGTCCTAAAAAGGACTGAAATTCGGAACTCTATTCCTACAAGGAAAAGAATCCTACTTAGACAAGAACTCCTAACTTGGGAGCTAAGTTTCCCTAAAAAACAGTCTAAACGGGTTCTGGAATTATTGGCCAAATAAATACTAAACAAATTCCTAAAATTCTGATCTTTTTCAGATCCGTAGTAGACTCCATGGGCTACAACTTTTCATGTTGGACATCAGTCCAAATTCTGTCTCCAAGTAGCCCATATTCGTCAATCCTTGTCGGACTAGGAATCTGTCCAGAAATCCGGGTTTGGCCCTTGTTCACTTTAGTTCTGGCCCGTAGCTTCTTAGTCATGGGCTGAACTCTTGGCTCTCCTCCAAGGTTGGATTCTACTTGATCCTCTCTTCTTGGATCAGGCTCAGGTGGTGGCCTGATCACAGCTCCTTGCATAGGCTTCCTCGGGTCAGCATCCGAGGGGTACTCTTCGGTGCTCCATCCACGCTCTACTAGGGCTTGGCCTAGCTCTATCTCCTTTGATACTTCTCCAAATTGAGCTCCGTTTGTTGGAGGGTGCTCCTGAGCCTTCAAGCCATCTAGGACTGTTGGAATTTCCCAAAAGGCACGGTCCAATTGTAGGCTCGGCCAAAAGTGCTTCTCTGCGGCATCCGGGCAAGGGCTCGGCTGGGTGTCGGGTTTAGCTCTCGGCCTTCTTCAGTTTTGTCCAAGCCTTTTGAGTTCTGCTTCGAGCAGCTCTTCAATAACGTCCACAGGAGGCTTTCAGGGGTGGTGAATGGTCCAGGGCTCGTGACAATTGGTCTTGAGCTCCATTGGAGCACCTGGGCTCGTCCGGGGCTCGTTCCGGGGTCAATCTTCGGGTACCACGCTTTTTTGGCCAGGCACTCTTGGGTCCTTTGTTTCCTGTGCTCCAAGAATGTCTCTGGAGGATCCCAGGAGTGGTCAGTACCTTCAGGGCTCGTGGGAATAAGGTCAGGGCCTAGTGGTGGCCCTCGACTCGGGGCTGGACTTGGCCCTAGGCTTGGTTGGGTGGCCCGGATCACGTCATTCCCCTCTTCTTGAAAAGGATTCGTCCTCGAATCCGCACCTAGTAATCTGTTAGAAATTTTAAAAATAATAACATGGACGTGTAGGATTGGACCTGGTAGTTCGTGGGCGCTCCTTGGGGTTTTGGGTCGTACCGGGACGGGTACGGGTGCTCGGGGTTGATCTGGGTGATTGGGGCACTCCGGGTGATCGGGCTGATCAGGGCACTCCGGGTGATCGGGCTGATCAGGTGCCGGACACTGGTCGGGCGCCGGCCGCTGGTCGGGCGTGGGGCGCTGTTCGGGCGCGGGTGATGGTCAGGCGCCGGGGGCTGGTCGGGCGCCGGTGTCGGGTCTGATGTCGGGGCTGGTGCTTGGTGCTGAGCCGGTGCTTGTGCTGGTGCTAGCGCTTGGCGCTGGGCCGGTGCTGGTACTAGCGCTGGGCGCTGGACCGGTACTGGTGCTAGCGCTGGGCGATGGGCCGGTGCTGGTACTAGCGCTGGTGCTAGTGCTGGGCGCTGGGCCGGTGCTGGCGCTGGCGCTGGTGCTAGTGCTGGTGCTGGTGCTGGCCAGGCGCTGAGCCTAGTGCTGGGCCTAGTGATGGGCACGAATTTTCTCCTCATCTTTTTCTTAAGACTCCACCAACTAAGGACGGGGTCCTCTTCTTCTCTCCTGATTTGATTCCTGAGTTGAGCCCACCACAGAGCAGCATAGTCAGTAAACTCAGTTGTGGCTAGGGTTACCTTTTTCCTTTCAGAATAATAATGGTACTCAAAGAAATCCTCCATGCGCCTCTCCCAATCAATGTACTCGTCGGGGCCTGTCTTGCCAGTAAATTTAGGTACATTGAGCTTCAAGCTGCTCACATCATCATCAATCTCTTGCACATTCCTCCTTGGTCGTCGGGACCCATCTCCATTCTGATCTCCATACTGCTCGGTGAAACGGGCCATGTTTTCAGCCATGGCAGTCAGTCGTGCCTCCATAGCAGTTAGCCTCTCATCTGCCATGATTAGTACAGAACAATGGACCTCACAAAATCACTCTAAGGAAACCTCACACACTCTTTTTCTTACCACTCGTGTATGAAAATTTAAAGTCACTCAAATTAGGGTTTTCTTTGAAAATTCCACAACAAAGACAATTCCAATTCAAGTAGTTGCAAGTTTCTTCGAAGCTTTGAAGTCTAAGTCTACCAATGACACAAAACAAGACCTTATACCTAGGGTTTTTGGATTTCTAGGGGCCAGAATCTTGATGCTAGGTCGTGGGATGACAAGACAAACAAATTTGGGTGTTCTACTAAGAAAGCTAGTAGTACGAAAGCTAGTAGCTAAACTCATGAAAAACCCCTCTTCTTGAACTTAATCTACTACTTTGATTGTGAACGTGGCCTTGCTTTTTAGCTAGGTCAATTTTTCTAGACCTTTGATTTTTCTTTTCTTTTCTTTTCTTTTTCTTTTCTTTGATCGGCCACAGCTTTTTCTCACAACAAAAACTTAAAGACAGGTAGAAGAATAGAACAAACACAATGCACGATTTTTTAGGGTTTTTCTGAAACTGAAAACAACGAAAGCTAAAAGATATGAATTCAAGTAGAAGAACCTGAAAACTGGGATAGATTGTTGGTCCAAGAGTTGAACCGTGCTCTGATACCAGCTGATGCGAACGGCCTTCTCCAGGAAGGGATCGACTCCACACCCAAAACTATATTATCAGCCCCACGAGAACCTAACTAATGAAACCGCGGAGAACCTTGAAATCCACTAAGTAACGACTTAGGAACCCCAAGTGTTCGGTCGAATTCGGTGCCACAAACAAAGGATGAATGCCTTTAATGATAAACCGGTCTAGACGACGATCAATTCCATGATGGTCGAACAGAGAATTGCATAATGATGCAAGAAGAAAACCGAAGTTTTGAGTGTTTATTTCTATCAAAGTTGTTGTTTACAATGAGGCTAGACGCCTCTATTTATAGGTGAGGAAGGGAGAACAGGCTCTCCTTTTCCTCCTACGAAATAGCTAATAAAACTAATAAAAATACAAAAAGAGTCCTAAAAAGGACTGAAATTCGGAACTCTATTCCTACAAGGAAAAGAATCCTACTTAGACAAGAACTCCTAACTTGGGAGCTAAGTTTCCCTAAAAACAGTCTAAACGGGTTCTGGAATTATTGGCCGAATAAATACTAAACAAATTCCTAAAATTCTGATCTTTTTCAGATCCATAGTAGACTCCATGGGCTACAACTTTCATGTTGGACATCAGTCCAAATTCTGTCTCCAAGTAGCCCATATTCGTCAATCCTTGTCGGACTAGGAATCTGTCCAGAAATCCGGGTTTGGCCCTTGTTCACTTTAGTTCTGGCCCGTAGCTTCTTAGTCATGGGCTGAACTCTTGGCTCTCCTCCAAGGTTGGATTCTACTTGATCCTCTCTTCTTGGATCAGGCTCAGGTGGTGGCCTGATCACAGCTCCTTGCATAGGCTTCCTCGGGTCAGCATCCGAGGGGTACTCTTCGGTGCTCCATCCACGCTCTACTAGGGCTTGGCCTAGCTCTATCTCCTTTGATACTTCTCCAAATTGAGCTCCGTTTGTTGGAGGGTGCTCCTGAGCCTTCATGCCATCTAGGACTGTTGGAATTTCCCAAAAGGCACGGTCCAATTGTAGGCTCGGCCAAAAGTGCTTCTCTGCGGCATCCGGGCAAGGGCTCGGCTCGGGTGTCGGGTTTAGCTCTCGGCCTTCTTCAGTTCTGTCCAAGCCTTTTGAGTTCTGCTTCGAGCAGCTCTTCAGTAACGTCCACAGGAGGCTTTCAGGGGTGGTGAATGGTCCAGGGCTCGTGACAATTGGTCTTGAGCTCCATTGGAGCACCTGGGCTCGTCCGGGGCTCGTTCCGGGGTCAATCTTCGGGTACCACGCTTTTTTGGCCAGGCACTCTTGGGTCCTTTGTTTCCTGTGCTCCAAGAATGTCTCTGGAGGATCCCAGGAGTGGTCAGTACCTTCAGGGCTCGTGGGAATAAGGTCAGGGCCTAGTGGTGGCCCTCGACTCGGGGCTGGACTTGGCCCTAGGCTTGGTTGGGTGGCCCGGATCACGTCATTCCCCTCTTCTTGAAAAGGATTCGTCCTCGAATCCGCACCTAGTAATCTGTTAGAAATTTTAAAAATAATAACATGGACGTGTAGGATTGGACCTGGTAGTTCGTGGGCGCTCCTTGGGGTTTTGGGTCGTACCGGGACGGGTACGGGTGCTCGGGGTTGATCTAGGTGATTGGGGCACTCCGGGTGATCGGGCTGATCAGGGCACTCCGGGTGATCGGGCTGATCAGGTGCCGGACACTGGTCGGGCGCCGGCGCTGGTCGGGCGTGGGGCGCTGTTCGGGCGCCGGGTGATGGTCAGGCGCCGGGGGCTGGTCGGGCGCCGGTGTCGGGTCTGATGTCGGGGCTGGTGCTTGGTGCTGAGCCGGTGCTTGTGCTGGTGCTAGCGCTTGGCGCTGGGCCGGTGCTGGTACTAGCGCTGGGCGCTGGACCGGTACTGGTGCTAGCGCTGGGCGATGGGCCGGTGCTGGTACTAGCGCTGGTGCTAGTGCTGGGCGCTGGGCCGGTGCTGGTGCTGGGCTGGTGCTAGTGCTGGTGCTGGTGCTGGCCAGGCGCTGAGCCTAGTGCTGGGCCTAGTGATGGGCACGAATTTTCTCCTCATCTTTTTCTTAAGACTCCACCAACTAAGGACGGGGTCCTCTTCTTCTCTCCTGATTTGATTCCTGAGTTGAGCCCACCACAGAGCAGCATAGTCAGTAAACTCAGTTGTGGCTAGGGTTACCTTTTTCCTTTCAGAATAATAATGGTACTCAAAGAAATCCTCCATGCGCCTCTCCCAATCAATGTACTCGTCGGGGCCTGTCTTGCCAGTAAATTTAGGTACATTGAGCTTCAAGCTGCTCACATCATCATCAATCTCTTGCACATTCCTCCTTGGTCGTCGGGACCCATCTCCATTCTGATCTCCATACTGCTCGGTGAAACGGGCCATGTTTTCAGCCATGGCAGTCAGTCGTGCCTCCATAGCAGTTAGCCTCTCATCTGCCATGATTAGTACAGAACAATGGACCTCACAAAATCACTCTAAGGAAACCTCACACACTCTTTTTCTTACCACTCGTGTATGAAAATTTAAAGTCACTCAAATTAGGGTTTTCTTTGAAAATTCCACAACAAAGACAATTCCAATTCAAGTAGTTGCAAGTTTCTTCGAAGCTTTGAAGTCTAAGTCTACCAATGACACAAAACAAGACCTTATACCTAGGGTTTTTGGATTTCTAGGGGCCAGAATCTTGATGCTAGGTCGTGGGATGACAAGACAAACAAATTTGGGTGTTCTACTAAGAAAGCTAGTAGTACGAAAGCTAGTAGCTAAACTCATGAAAAACCCCTCTTCTTGAACTTAATCTACTACTTTGATTGTGAACGTGGCCTTGCTTTTTAGCTAGGTCAATTTTTCTAGACCTTTGATTTTTCTTTTCTTTTCTTTTCTTTTTCTTTTCTTTGATCGGCCACAGCTTTTTCTCACAACAAAAACTTAAAGACAGGTAGAAGAATAGAACAAACACAATGCACGATTTTTTAGGGTTTTTCTGAAACTGAAAACAACGAAAGCTAAAAGATATGAATTCAAGTAGAAGAACCTGAAAACTGGGATAGATTGTTGGTCCAAGAGTTGAACCGTGCTCTGATACCAGCTGATGCGAACGGCCTTCTCCAGGAAGGGATCGACTCCACACCCAAAACTATATTATCAGCCCACGAGAACCTAACTAATGAAACCGCGGAGAACCTTGAAATCCACTAAGTAACGACTTAGGAACCCCAAGTGTTCGGTCGAATTCGGTGCCACAAACAAAGGATGAATGCCTTTAATGATAAACCGGTCTAGACGACGATCAATTCCATGATGGTCGAACAGAGAATTGCATAATGATGCAAGAAGAAAACGAAGTTTTGAGTGTTTATTTCTATCAAAGTTGTTGTTTACAATGAGGCTAGACGCCTCTATTTATAGGTGAGGAAGGGAGAACAGGCTCTCCTTTTCCTCCTACGAAATAGCTAATAAAACTAATAAAGAATACAAAAAGAGTCCTAAAAAGGACTGAAATTCGGAACTCTATTCCTACAAGGAAAAGAATCCTACTTAGACAAGAACTCCTAACTTGGGAGCTAAGTTTCCCTAAAAACAGTCTAAACGGGTTCTGGAATTATTGGCCGAATAAATACTAAACAAATTCCTAAAATTTGATCTTTTTCAGATCCATAGTAGACTCCATGGGCTACAACTTTCATGTTGGACATCAGTCCAAATTCTGTCTCCAAGTAGCCCATATTCGTCAATCCTTGTCGGACTAGGAATCTGTCCAGAAATCCGGGTTTGGCCCTTGTTCACTTTAGTTCTGGCCCGTAGCTTCTTAGTCATGGGCTGAACTCTTGGCTCTCCTCCAAGGTTGGATTCTACTTGATCCTCTCTTCTTGGATCAGGCTCAGGTGGTGGCCTGATCACAGCTCCTTGCATAGGCTTCCTCGGGTCAGCATCCGAGGGGTACTCTTCGGTGCTCCATCCACGCTCTACTAGGGCTTGGCCTAGCTCTATCTCCTTTGATACTTCTCCAAATTGAGCTCCGTTTGTTGGAGGGTGCTCCTGAGCCTTCATGCCATCTAGGACTGTTGGAATTTCCCAAAAGGCACGGTCCAATTGTAGGCTCGGCCAAAAGTGCTTCTCTGCGGCATCCGGGCAAGGGCTCGGCTCGGGTGTCGGGTTTAGCTCTCGGCCTTCTTCAGTTCTGTCCAAGCCTTTTGAGTTCTGCTTCGAGCAGCTCTTCAGTAACGTCCACAGGAGGCTTTCAGGGGTGGTGAATGGTCCAGGGCTCGTGACAATTGGTCTTGAGCTCCATTGGAGCACCTGGGCTCGTCCGGGGCTCGTTCCGGGGTCAATCTTCGGGTACCACGCTTTTCTGGCCAGGCACTCTTGGGTCCTTTGTTTCCTGTGCTCCAAGAATGTCTCTGGAGGATCCCAGGAGTGGTCAGTACCTTCAGGGCTCGTGGGAATAAGGTCAGGGCCTAGTGGTGGCCCTCGACTCGGGGCTGGACTTGGCCCTAGGCTTGGTTGGGTGGCCCGGATCACGTCATTCCCTCTTCTTGAAAAGGATTCGTCCTCGAATCCGCACCTAGTAATCTGTTAGAAATTTTAAAAATAATAACATGGACGTGTAGGATTGGACCTGGTAGTTCGTGGGCGCTCCTTGGGGTTTTGGGTCGTACCGGGACGGGTACGGGTGCTCGGGGTTGATCTGGGTGATTGGGGCACTCCGGGTGATCGGGCTGATCAGGGCACTCCGGGTGATCGGGCTGATCAGGTGCCGGACACTGGTCGGGCGCCGGCCGCTGGTCGGGCGTGGGGCGCTGTTCGGGCGCCGGGTGATGGTCAGGCGCCGGGGGCTGGTCGGGCGCCGGTGTCGGGTCTGATGTCGGGGCTGGTGCTTGGTGCTGAGCCGGTGCTTGTGCTGGTGCTAGCGCTTGGCGCTGGGCCGGTGCTGGTACTAGCGCTGGGCGCTGGACCGGTACTGGTGCTAGCGCTGGGCGATGGGCCGGTGCTGGTACTAGCGCTGGTGCTAGTGCTGGGCGCTGGGCCGGTGCTGGTGCTGGCGCTGGTGCTAGTGCTGGTGCTGGTGCTGGCCAGGCGCTGAGCCTAGTGCTGGGCCTAGTGATGGGCACGAATTTTCTCCTCATCTTTTTCTTAAGACTCCACCAACTAAGGACGGGGTCCTCTTCTTCTCTCCTGATTTGATTCCTGAGTTGAGCCCACCACAGAGCAGCATAGTCAGTAAACTCAGTTGTGGCTAGGGTTACCTTTTTCCTTTCAGAATAATAATGGTACTCAAAGAAATCCTCCATGCGCCTCTCCCAATCAATGTACTCGTCGGGGCCTGTCTTGCCAGTAAATTTAGGTACATTGAGCTTCAAGCTGCTCACATCATCATCAATCTCTTGCACATTCCTCCTTGGTCGTCGGGACCCATCTCCATTCTGATCTCCATACTGCTCGGTGAAACGGGCCATGTTTTCAGCCATGGCAGTCAGTCGTGCCTCCATAGCAGTTAGCCTCTCATCTGCCATGATTAGTACAGAACAATGGACCTCACAAAATCACTCTAAGGAAACCTCACACACTCTTTTTCTTACCACTCGTGTATGAAAATTTAAAGTCACTCAAATTAGGGTTTTCTTTGAAAATTCCACAACAAAGACAATTCCAATTCAAGTAGTTGCAAGTTTCTTCGAAGCTTTGAAGTCTAAGTCTACCAATGACACAAAACAAGACCTTATACCTAGGGTTTTTGGATTTCTAGGGGCCAGAATCTTGATGCTAGGTCGTGGGATGACAAGACAAACAAATTTGGGTGTTCTACTAAGAAAGCTAGTAGTACGAAAGCTAGTAGCTAAACTCATGAAAAACCCCTCTTCTTGAACTTAATCTACTACTTTGATTGTGAACGTGGCCTTGCTTTTTAGCTAGGTCAATTTTTCTAGACCTTTGATTTTTCTTTTCTTTTCTTTTCTTTTTCTTTTCTTTGATCGGCCACAGCTTTTTCTCACAACAAAAACTTAAAGACAGGTAGAAGAATAGAACAAACACAATGCCGATTTTTTAGGGTTTTTCTGAAACTGAAAACAACGAAAGCTAAAAGATATGAATTCAAGTAGAAGAACCTGAAAACTGGGATAGATTGTTGGTCCAAGAGTTGAACCGTGCTCTGATACCAGCTGATGCGAACGGCCTTCTCCAGGAAGGGATCGACTCCACACCCAAAACTATATTATCAGCCCCACGAGAACCTAACTAATGAAACCGCGGAGAACCTTGAAATCCACTAAGTAACGACTTAGGAACCCCAAGTGTTCGGTCGAATTCGGTGCCACAAACAAAGGATGAATGCCTTTGATGATAAACCGGTCTAGACGACGATCAATTCCATGATGGTTGAACAGAGAATTGCATAATGATGCAAGAAGAAAATCGAAGTTTTGAGTGTTTATTTCTTTCAAAGTTGTTGTTTACAATGAGGCTAGACACCTCTATTTATAGGTGAGGAAGGGAGAACAGGCTCTCCTTTTCCTCCTACGAAATAGCTAATAAAACTAATAAAGAATACAAAAAGAGTCCTAAAAAGGACTGAAATTCGGAACTCTATTCCTACAAGGAAAAGAATCCTACTTAGACAAGAACTCCTAACTTGGGAGCCAAGTTTCCCTAAAAACAGTCTAAACGGGTTCTGGAATTATTGGCCGAATAAATACTAAACAAATTCCTAAAATTCTGTTCTTTTTCAGATCCGTAGTAGACTCCATGGGCTACAACTTTCATGTTGGACATCAGTCCAAATTCTGTCTCCAAGTAACCCATATTCGTCAATCCTTGTCGGACTAGGAATCTGTCCAGAAATCCGGGTTTGGCCCTTGTTCACTTTAGTTCTGGCCCGTAGCTTCTTAGTCATGGGCTGAACTCTTGGCTCTCCTCCAAGGTTGGATTCTCCTTGATCCTCTATTCTTGGATCAGGCTCAGGTGGTGGCCTGATCACAGCTCCTTGCATAGGCTTCCTCGGGTCAGCATCCGAGGGGTACTCTTGGGTGCTCCATCCACGCTCTACTAGGGCTTGGCCTAGCTCTATCTCCTTCGATACTTCTCCCAATTGAGCTTCGTTTGTTGGAGGGTGCTCCTAAGCCTTCAAGCCATCTAGGACAGTTGGAATTACCCAAAAGGCACGGGCCAATTGTAGGCTCGGCCAAAAGTGCTTCTCTGCGGCATCCGGGCAAGGGCTAGGCTTGGGTGTCGGGTTTAGCTCTCGGCCTTCTTCAGTTCTGTCCAGGCCTTTTGAGTTCTGCTTCGAGCAGCTCTTCAGTAACGACCACAGGAGGCTTTCAGGGGTGGTGAATGGTCCAGGGCTCGTGACAATTGGTCTTGAGCTCCATTGGAGCACCTGGGCTCGTCAGGGGCTCGTTCCGGGGTCAATCTTCGGGTACCACGCTTTTCGGGCCAGGCACTCTTGGGTCCTTTGTTTCCTGTGCTCCAAGAATGTCTCTGGAGGATCCCAGGAGTGGTCAGTACCTTCAGGCTCGTGGGAATAAGGTCAGGGCCTAGTGGTGGCCCTCGACTCGGGGCTGGACTTGGCCCTAGGCTTGGTTGGGTGGCCCGGATCACGTCATTCCCCTCTTCTTGAAAAGGATTCATCCTCGAATCCGCACCTAGTAATCCGTTAGAAATTTTAAAAATAATAACATGGACGTGTAGGATTCGACCTGGTAGTTCGTGGGCGCTCCTTGGGGTTTTGGGTCGTATCGGGACGGGTACGGGTGCTCGGGGTTGATCTGGGTGATTGGGGCACTCCGGGTGATCGGGCTGATCAGGGCACTCCGGGTGATCGGGCTGATCAGGGCACTCGGGTGATCGGGCTGGATCAGGGCCGGACACTGGTCGGGCGCCGGCCGCTGGTCGGGCGTGGGGCGCTGTTCGGGCGCCGGGTGATGGTCAGGCGCCGGGGGCTGGTCGGGCGCCGGTGTTGGGTCTGATGTCGGGGCTGGTGCTTGGTGCTGAGCCGGTGCTTGTGCTGGTGCTAGCGCTTGGCGCTGCGCCGGTGCTGGTACTAGCGCTGGGCGCTGGACCGGTACTGGTGCTAGCGTTGGGCGATGGGCGGGTGCTGGTACTAGCGCTGGTGCTAGTGCTGGGCGCTGGGCCGGTGCTGGCGCTGGCGCTGGTGCTAGTGCTGGTGCTGGTGCTGGCCAGGCGCTGAGCCTAGTGCTGGGCCTAGTGATGGGCACGAATTTTCTCCTCATCTTTTTCTTAAGACTCCACCAACTAAGGACGGGTCCTCTTCTTCTCTCCTGATTTGATTCCTGAGTTGAGCCCATCACAGAGCAGCATAGTCAGTAAACTCAGTTGTGGCTAGGGTTACCTTTTTCCTTTCAGAATAATAATGGTACTCAAAGAAATCCTCCATGCGCCTCTCCCAATCAATGTACTCGTCGGGGCCTGTCTTGCCAGTAAATTTAGGTACATTGAGCTTCAAGCTGCTCACATCATCATCAATCTCTTGCACATTCCTCCTTGGTCGTCGGGACCCATCTCCATTCTGATCTCCATACTGCTCGGTGAAACGGGCCATGTTTTCAGCCATGGCAGTCAGTAGTGCCTCCATAGCAGTTAGCCTCTCATCTGCCATGATTAGTACAGAACAATGGACCTCACAAAATCACTCTAAGGAAACCTCACACACTCTTTTTCTTACCACTCGTGTATGAAAATTTAAAGTCACTCAAATTAGGGTTTTCTTTGAAAATTCCACAACAAAGACAATTCCAATTCAAGTAGTTGCAAGTTTCTTCGAAGCTTTGAAGTCTAAGTCTACCAATGACACAAAACAAGACCTTATACCTAGGGTTTTTGGATTTCTAGGGGCCAGAATCTTGATGCTAGGTCGTGGGATGACAAGACAAACAAATTTGGGTGTTCTACTAAGAAAGCTAGTAGTACGAAAGCTAGTAGCTAAACTCATGAAAAACCCCTCTTCTTGAACTTAATCTACTACTTTGATTGTGAATGTGGCCTTGCTTTTTAGCTAGGTCAATTTTTCTAGACCTTTGATTTTTCTTTTCTTTTCTTTTCTTTTTCTTTTCTTTGATCGGCCACAGCTTTTTCTCACAACAAAAACTTAAAGACAGGTAGAAGAATAGAACAAACACAATGCACGATTTTTTAGGGTTTTTCTGAAACTGAAAACAACGAAAGCTAAAAGATATGAATTCAAGTAGAAGAACCTGAAAACTGGGATAGATTGTTGGTCCAAGAGTTGAACCGTGCTCTGATACCAGCTGATGCGAACGGCCTTCTCCAGGAAGGGATCGACTCCACACCCAAAACTATATTATCAGCCCCCACGAGAACCTAACTAATGAAATCGCGGAGAACCTTGAAATCCACTAAGTAACGACTTAGGAACCCCAAGTGTTCGGTCGAATTCGGTGCCACAAACAAAGGATGAATGCCTTTGATGATAAACCGGTCTAGACGACGATCAATTCCATGATGGTCGAACAGAGAATTGCATAATGATGCAACAAGAAAACCGAAGTTTTGAGTGTTTATTTCTTTCAAAGTTGTTGTTTACAATGAGGCTAGACGCCTCTATTTATAGGTGAGGAAGGGAGAACAGGCTCTCCTTTTCCTCCTACGAAATAGCTAATAAAACTAATAAAGAATACAAAAAGAGTCCTAAAAAGGACTGAAATTCGGAACTCTATTCCTACAAGGAAAAGAATCCTACTTAGACAAGAACTCCTAACTTGGGAGCCAAGTTTCCCTAAAAACAGTCTAAACGGGTTATGGAATTATTGGCCGAATAAATACAAAAAATTCCTAAAATTCTGATCTTTTTCAGATCCGTAGTAGACTCCATGGGCTACAACTTTCATGTTGGACATCAGTCCAAATTCTGTCTCCAAGTAACCCATATTCGTCAATCCTTGTCGGACTAGGAATCTGTCCAGAAATCCGGGTTTGGCCCTTGTTCACTTTAGTTCTGGCCCGTAGCTTCTTAGTCATGGGCTGAACTCTTGGCTCTCCTCCAAGGTTGGATTCTCCTTGATCCTCTCTTCTTGGATCAGGCTCAGGTGGTGGCCTGATCACAGCTCCTTGCATAGGCTTCCTCGGGTCAGCATCCGAGGGGTACTCTTCGGTGCTCCATCCACGCTCTACTAGGGCTTGGCCTAGCTCTATCTCCTTTGATACTTCTCCAAATTGAGCTCCGTTTGTTGGAGGGTGCTCCTGAGCCTTCAAGCCATCTAGGACTATTGGAATTTCCCAAAAGGCACGGTCCAATTGTAGGCTCGGCCAAAAGTGCTTCTCTGCGGCATCCGGGCAAGGGCTCGGCTCGGGTGGGCGGGTTTAGCTCTCGGCCTTCTTCAGTTCTGTCCAGGACTTTTGAGTTCTGCTTCGAGCAGCTCTTCAGTAACGTCCACAGGAGGCTTTCAGGGGTGGTGAATGGTCCAGGGCTCGTGACAATTGGTCTTGAGCTCCACTGGAGCACCTGGGCTCGTCCGGGGCTCGTTTCGGGGTCAATCTTCGGGTACCACGCTTTTTTGGCCAGGCACTCTTGGGTCCTTTGTTTCCTGTGCTCCAAGAATGTCTCTGGAGGATCCCAGGAGTGGTCAGTACCTTCAGGGCTCGTGGGAATAAGGTCAGGGCCTAGTGGTGGCCCTCGACTCGGGGCTGGACTTGGCCCTAGGCTTGGTTGGGTGGCCCGGATCACGTCATTCCCCTCTTCTTGAAAAGGATTCGTCCTCGAATCCGCACCTTGTAATCCGTTAGAAATTTTAAAAATAATAACATGGACGTGTAGGATTGGACCTGGTAGTTCGTGGGCGCTCCTTGGGGTTTTGGGTCGTACCGGGACGGGTACGGGTGCTCGGGGTTGATCTGGGTGATTGGGGCACTCCGGGTGATCGGGCTGATCAGGGCACTCCGGGTGATCGGGCTGATCAGGTGCCGGACACTGGTCGGGCGCCGGCCGATGGTCGGGCGCCGGCCGCTGGTCGGGCGTGGGACGCTGTTCGGGCGCCGGGTGATGGTCAGGCGCCGGGGGCTGGTCGGGCGCCGCTGTCGGGTCTGATGTCGGGGCTGGTGCTTGGTGCTGAGCCGGTGCTTGTGCTGGTGCTAGCTCTTGGCGCTGGGCCGGTGCTGGTACTAGCGTGGAACGGTACTGGTGCTAGCGCTGGGCGATGGGCCGGTGCTGGTACTAGCGCTGGTGCTAGTGCTGGGCGCTGGGCCGGTGCTGGCGCTGGCGCTGGTGCTAGTGCTGGTCCTGGTGCTGGCCAGGCGCTGAGCCTAGTGCTGGGCCTAGTGCTGGGCACGAATTTTCTCCTCATCTTTTTCTTAAGACTCCACCAACTAAGGATGGGGTCCTCTTCTTCTCTCCTGATTTGATTCCTGAGTTCAGCCCACCACAGAGCAACATAGTCAGTAAACTCAGTTGTGGCTAGGGTTACCTTTTTCCTTTCAGAATAATAATGGTACTCAAAGAAATCCTCCATGCGCCTCTCCCAATCAATGTACTCGTCGGGGCCTGTCTTGCCAGTAAATTTATGTACATTGAGCTTCAAGCTGCTCACATCATCTCAATCTCTTGCACATTCCTCCTTGGTCGTCGGGGGCCATCTCCATTCTGATCTCCATACTGCTCGGTGAAACGGGCCATGTTTTCAGCCATGGCAGTCAATCGTGCCTCCATAGCAGTTAGCCTCTCATCTGCCATGATTAGTACAGAACAATGGACCTCACAAAATCACTCTAAAGAAACCTCACACACTCTTTTTCTTACCACTCCTGTATGAAAATTTAAAGTCACTCAAATTAGGGTTTTCTTTGAAAATTCCACAACAAAGACAATTCCAATTCAAGTAGTTGCAAGTTTCTTCGAAGCTTTGAAGTCTAAGTCTACCAATGACACAAAACAAGACCTTATACCTAGGGTTTTTGGATTTCTAGGGGCCAGAATCTTGATGCTAGGTCGTGGGATGACAAGACAAACAAATTTGGGTGTTCTACTAAGAAAGCTAGTAGTACGAAAGCTAGTAGCTAAACTCATGAAAAACCCCTCTTCTTGAACTTAATCTACTACTTTGATTGTGAACGTGGCCTTGCTTTTTAGCTAGGTCAATTTTTCTAGACCTTTGATTTTTCTTTTCTTTTCTTTTCTTTTTCTTTTCTTTGATCGGCCACAGCTTTTTCTCACAACAAAAACTTAAAGACAGGTAGAAGAATAGAACAAACACAATGCACGATTTTTTAGGGTTTTTCTGAAACTGAAAACAACGAAAGCTAAAAGATATGAATTCAAGTAGAAGAACCTGAAAACTGGGATAGATTGTTGGTCCAAGAGTTGAACCGTGCTCTGATACCAGCTGATGCGAACCGCCTTCTCCAGGAAGGGATCGACTCCACACCCAAAACTATATTATCAGCCCCACGAGAACCTAACTAATGAAACCACGGAGAACCTTGAAATCCACTAAGTAACGACTTAGGAACCCCAAGTGTTCGGTCAAATTCGGTGCCACAAACAAAGGATGAATGCCTTTGATGATAAACCGGTCTAGACGACGATCAATTCCATGATGGTCGAACAGAGAATTGCATAATGATGCAAGAAGAAAACCGAAGTTTTGAGTGTTTATTTCTTTCAAAGTTGTTGTTTACAATGAGGCTAGACGCCTCTATCTATAGGTGAGGAAGGGAGAACAGGCTCTCCTTTTCCTCCTACGAAATAGCTAATAAAACTAATAAAGAATACAAAAAGAGTCCTAAAAAGAACTGAAATTCGGAACTCTATTCCTACAAGGAAAAGAATCCTACTTAGACAAGAACTCCTAACTTGGGAGCCAAGTTTCCCTAAAAACAGTCTAAACGGGTTCTGGAATTATTGGCCGAATAAATACTAAACAAATTCCTAAAATTCTGATCTTTTGCAGATCCGTAGTAGACTCCATGGGCTACAACTTTCATGTTGGACATCAGTCCAAATTCTGTCTCCAAGTAGCCCATATTCGTCAATCGTTGTCGGACTAAGAATCTGTCCAGAAATCCGGGTTTGGCCCTTGTTCACTTTAGTTCTGGCCCGTAGCTTCTTAGTCATGGGCTGAACTCTTGGCTCTCCTCCAAGGTTGGATTCTCCTTGATCCTCTCTTCTTGGATCAGGCTCAGGTGGTGGCCTGATCACAGCTCCTTGCATAGGCTTCCTCGGGTCAGCATCCGAGGGGTACTCTTCGGTGCTTCATCCACGCTCTACTAGGGCTTGGCCTAGCTCTATCTCCTTTGATACTTCTCCAAATTGAGCTCCGTTTGTTGGAGGGTGATCCTGAGCCTTCAAGCCATCTAGGACTGTTGGAATTTCCCAAAAGGCACGGTCCAATTGTAGGCTCGGCCAAAAGTGCTTCTCTGCGGCATCCGGGAAGGGCTCGGCTTGGGTGTCGGGTTTAGCTCTCGGCCTTCTTCAGTTCTGTCCAGGCCTTTTGAGTTCTGCTTCGAGCAGCTCTTCAGTAACGTCCACAGGAGGCTTTCAGGGGTGGTGAATGGTCCAGGGCTCGTGACAATTGGTCTTGAGCTCCATTGGAGCACCTGGCTCGTCTGGGGCTCGTTCCGGGGTCAATCTTCGGGTACCACGCTTTTCTGGCCAGGCACTCTTGGGTCCTTTGTTTCCTGTGCTCCAAGAATGTCTCTGGAGGATTCCAGGAGTGGTCAGTACCTGATGACACTCGATTTGACGTGATTATCAGCCTCATTTAAGCGACATTTCTTTGCTTAAGACATTGTTTTTAGGGTAGAATAACGAATATTCAATCGATTGCCCTATCTCGTGCCATTTGTGTTACCTTGGCCCGTTTCGGGTCTATTTGATGGTTTTCTAGTGTTTTTGTGTTAGCACAGGTTTTTGCCGTCAAATAGCGTAGCCATGGACGTGTCAAAGGCGTAGGAACCTCGAGGAATCAAACCGGAATCGATCAAAGGAGTCAATCAAGTCAAACCGAAAAATCTGCCATTCACACTTACAGTTTCGGCGAAACCAGGCCCCCAGATTTGGCGAAACCAGCAGTTCAAATCAGCCAGTGCCAAGTGAAGAATGCTTTCGGCGAAAATACTCAACTGCTTGGACCGAAAATATTGAATAGCCGGCGGAGCCCTTGAACTTAAAGGAATTTTCGCCAAAATTCTTAAGGAATTTTCGGCGAAAATAATACACTGGTCCGACTAATTTAGGGTTAAGTATTTATACTTAACCCGCGGCCCAAATAACATACAGATCATAATTAATCATAATACAACTTTTCGAGATCAGATTTCTCTGAAGTTCTGGAGCGAAGAGCTGGAGTTCGAAGAGCCGGATAGAGATCGTGACGCCATCCCTTCCACCTCGGAGAACCGGAGCTAGGAGTGCAACTTACCGAAGATCGGAGTCTGTGAGAGTCGTCTGAATTAGGTTTTTCAGATCCTTTTCTGTTCTTCCTCTGAATGATGAACTCTTTCCTTGTCTTTGTGTCTTTTGTAATGATCATGAATAGCTAAACCCTTTAGAGCTTAGACTAGATGAACCCTAAGTGACCCATGGCTTTAAAGCGGTCACGGATCGGCGGTGATTAGATTCGAAATTCAATCAGTTCTTTTTCATGTTTGATTCGTTCTTCATTATTTATGTTTCTTGTCTGGATTGATCACCTAGACTAGATTCTTGTTAAGCTAAGGATAGAAGCGAACGCTCGCCTTACTTTAGAACATCGAATTAAACAATTAACCTTATAATTGGAGTGTGCCTTTCGTAGGAACCGGTTAGGGTTAATTCACTGCAAGAGTAACTCATTAATCACTAGTAATTACACCAATTAAAAGTCGTTGCGAGAGGCGATCGTACCCGGGCGGCTAGTTAATCTTGGTAGTTAGAACGGATAGAGCGAACGTTCGTCGGTCTTAAACCTAAGGGTAAGGAGTTATGGTGGTGTCTTAGTAATTGATTGAATGAGAATCGAAATCCGCTGATCTGTTGATTGCCAATGCTCTGGGGAACGAAGGGGGATTCAAAGTCTAAGTTCGTCTGTCATTCTTGTTTCCAAACCCTAATTCTCAATCTGCTTTAGTTTAATCTTTTTAATTTTTCTGCATTTCTTAGAAGTAGAAGTCGTGGAACTCACACCACGCACAACGTGTTTTTCCTTGAATAATTTGTTAGTTCTGAAGTAGCCAATCATTCGAAGGCCCGTGGAATACGATCTGCTATACGCTTTTTCTTAGCATTAGTAGTTTTTATTTGGCTGAACGTCCGAACAACGACCGGAGGTCCCACCAAATTGGCGCCGTTGCCGGGGACTTCTTTTGATTGTTGAAAGAAGATCTGGCAATTTATTCTTCTATTTTCCATCTTTCATTTTTCCACCCACTTCGATTTTACGTCGGTATGTTTGCTTTTGTTGCTTGTAGGTTGTTCTACATGTTCATGAACCGCTCGATTGCTCATTCTCAGTTTAAGCCAGGTAATTCTGCTTCGCCGAAGAAACCGCGAGCTCAGAAGCAAGTCATAACCACACCGCCTACACCACCTATCCCTCAAAAGATTGAGGAGTTGAAGGAGAACTCCTCATCTTCATCCGCTTCATCCACTACTTCAGATTCACCACCACCCTCTCCTTCCGTACTAGTTGCTCAGCGCACCGTGGCGGATTACTGTAGACCAAATGCGGCTCACCTCCGAGCTAGCGTTGTCGTGCCGCACAACGATGACGATCCTGATTATGATATCACAACCTTCGTCCTGAACATGGTCACTAAGAATCTTCGATTCGAAGGGAAGCTGCAAGAAAACCCCCGCACACATTTGGCGAACTTCCTCGACATGTGCGAGACGTTTAAAAAAGGGAATCTCAACAAGAACAATCTTTGCTTGCGGGCATTCCCATTCTCTCTTAAAGGCAATGCCAAGATATGGCTCAGCTCAAAACCACCTGGCTATTACACTGACTGGGATAGTCTAGCTCAAGACTTCATAGAAGAATACTATCCCCCTTCAAGAACTACATTCTACAAGGATAGTATCGCTAGATTCTCTCAGAAGGAAGGAGTAAGTTTACACGACGCGTTGAACGACTTCCAAGCGCTCCTCTCTGAATGCCCTCATCACGGATTCAACCAGGGGCAGCTAGCTGAAATCTTTGCCGAAGGGATGAATGAAGAAACAGCTGAATGGGTCAACATCTTAGCTGATGGCGACTGCACAGCACTTGAACCAGAAGCTGCTCTCCTTCACTTTGCGGACTGCGCATCTAAGTCCAGAAATAGGGAAAGACAGTTGGGAGCAGCCATGAGTCAACCAAGTTGTGAAGATCAGATTAAGATCGCAGTACAGAAACAAATGGAAGAGATCCTCGGTACAACTAATAACTGGCCTAAAAAGGAAGTCAACTTCATTGATCACAGCTTCACCAGGGATCAAAGAGGCTACTCCGACTACCGTCAGTCCAGAACACCTCCTCAAAAACGGGAAGGCTTCTATGAGCGTCCTCCCTACAACTTCCAACTCGACCAGAGCCGAAATCAATACATGGAAAATGGTTATCAAGATCCTTCCAGATTCACCAGAGTACAGCAGCCTCCGAATCTTATATATGAGGACAATTGGGAGAGGAGAATAGCCAGGAAGTTTGATCTAATTACAGTAAGACTTGATGAACACGAGGAAAGATTCAAAGCTCAAGATCTTCTCAATCAAGAACAGATAGCATCTGGACAAAGAATTGAGGATATGATAAACAAAATTGCTAGTGCGATGGCTCGTCTTCCCAACTTCAATCAGGCTCCGTCTCCAGACAGCTCCACCGTGAAGAACGAGCACGCTAAGGCCGTAACAACCAGGAGCAGTGAGCAGACCAGCCCGTCTGAGAAGGAAGAAATTCCCGTTTCCAATGAGGGAGAGTGCTCGGCTATCATCCCTCGACCACCACCCATACCTATTCCAGCTAAGTGCCCCGACCCTGGTCTTTTTACTTTACCTTTGAGCATTAATGACATTGAAATCGAGCATAGCATAATTGACCTAGGTGCATCTATAAATGTCATGCCTATGTGTTTATATAAGAAACTGAACCTAGGGGAATTACAACCTGCCAACATGAATTTAATGTTCGCTGACAAAACTCTAAGAGAACCTAGAGGAATGATCCAGGATGTAATCACTTGCTGTGGCCCGTTCTGGTTTTTCGTTGATTATATAGTTATGGATACTCAAGAGACATATTCTACCCTTCTCTTGGGTCGGTCATTCATGGCGAAAGCCGGAATTAATGTCAATGTTCCTAATGGCTCTCTAACTGTAAGGGTGGGGAAGGATACTGCAACATTCCGTCTCAAGGACGGGATGAAATACGTTCCTAAGGAAGAATTAAATTGTTTATCTGTAGAGATTGTGGAGTTGGCCTCGGTCAACTTCATTTCTAATGTTTCTTCCAGTGTTTCGAGATCAATTGACACTGCAGGTGCTGGACAGGGTACCGAGAAGAAGCCAGAAATATCGGTTCAGAAGCCACCTAAGAAGAAGAAGAAACTGCAAGCCTCTTCTAAACCACCGAGCAGACCTCGAGGAAAGAACAAGAAAACGAAGACCCAAATGGTCTGGAGACCAAAAATTCCGCCATCTTCCACCGAGCCGGCTGCACCACCAAATCGTTCCGAGAAACCGGCGTCGGAGCAAGTATGGAAGGAGAAGCCGAAAGCGTCTCCTAAGGAAGTACTTATGATCACCGATCCTGGTGATAACAAGCCGAAGAAGAAAGAAAAAAGAAACCGACAGTCCTCATTCCTTTCATCGTCACACTAAAGAAGGATGACCTCTCGAGAGAGCTGTTCGGACCATTCAAGTTCGTTGATCATCTTCCCGACGAACGTACCAAACTACTACATGCAAACGGGAAGAGATTCACGCTTACCGGAGAAGTCCCGAAGCTGTACTTTATGAACTCCGTCGCGAGCGTGAAGGAGACTCTAAGTTGGGATGTCTCCTAATACCGTCCAGGTATCGTCAAGCTCAAGGACGTTAATAAAAGAGCACTTCGTGGGAGGCAACCCACGGCTGGAGTCAGTTTTGTTTTGTTTCAACCTTGGTCTTTTAGAGTCGGTTCGAGAGAGCCAAAAGTGTCAGTTTGTTTGATTTATTATTTTTCGTGTAGATTCTGCATGTCATAGAGTCAGTCGCAAGTTGATTGAGGTCGTTCCAATTTTTCTGGATTTAACTGTGATTTTCTGAAGTTGGCCTGATTTACGAAAATATTTTAACCCCGAACAGTTCAAAATTTTAGGCGAAATCACCCTTGTTTTCGGCGAAACTGATAAAAGCGATTTTACCAAGGTCGTATTCCACGAGGTCCTCTCATAAACCAATACTCACACTTCTCATAGATGGTCTAGACATTTGAAATTGGTTTGGTTTGATCGAGAAAATCAGAAACAAAGGCAAAGAAATGCAATACTAACAAAGATTAAGCAAGAGAGAAAGGTGGTTCAAATCAAAGACAAAGGGGGCTCTCTTGGTGGGTAGTTTCATCATGCTCAAGATGACTAATTGAACAAACAAGCCAATTAAGATCGAGTTTGCATTCGGATGACCATGCATTTCACTTCTATAGACTCAATGCACTCTCGTAGCACCTAATCCCTATCCTAATACCACTCAACTTAGGCTCTCGCTCTCAAGCTAAGTGAAAAAAGGATGCATTCTAAGTGTTTGATGAAATGCCAAGACACAAGATACTCTCTTAAGACTCTATGACCACAAGGCTAGGCACAACACTCTCATATCAATGCCCTAACACTAAGAGATTCACCAAAAAGCCTTTTCAAACTCAATTGAATGAAAATCCACATGCACACCAAGTGTTCGATAAAATGCCCAAGAGAGAAATCAAGTGAAAATGGTTGAAACAAGATGATCTAATCTCTTAGAACACACTCACTTCAATCCCTAGACCTACAATCTATGAAATCCAAGCACTCTCATGCATCAAATCACATTGAATGGACCAAATCAAGCAAACATGGCATAAATGCATTAAGAACAAGTCTAGGAATCATCCTCATACAACCAAGATCAATCATGGCAAGTTCTATACAATCATCCCTCTATCTAGCACAACTAATCTACCCATCCAAGATGAACCCTAGAAACTCAGCCACACATGGCCAAGGGAGTAAAGAGAAAAGAAGGAAGAATGGTCACCAAGAACACCATGGATGAATCCTTGAGATGATCTTCACTTCTCCACTTGTAAGCACTTCTCCCAAGGTTTGTTGGCTTCAATCCTAGCTCCAATGGCTTCAAATTGCTCCAAAAATGTGTTCTAGGGTTTGAGGGTTCGTGGGTATGTGTTTGGGGTTCAAGAGAGATCAACGAATCCTCCAAAATGGCCAAAAACAAGAATATTTATAGTGCAGGGGACAGTGCACGGCGT
Organism: Linum lewisii; assembly: GCA_034768395.1. Lineage (NCBI taxonomy): Eukaryota > Viridiplantae > Streptophyta > Magnoliopsida > Malpighiales > Linaceae > Linum > Linum lewisii. Next base: position 35,037,299 of record CM068300.1, on the reverse strand, counting down.
GCACCCCTGCACGGCGTGCACATCTGCACGGCGTGCACCCCTGCACTCTGCAGAAAGCCCGATCTTGTAATGCTCATATCTCCCTCGTCCGGACTCCAAATGACCTCCCGTTTGCTCCTATGCGCTCCTTGTCATCCGTACTTTGATGCCATAACCTGAATATGCACAGAGGCAACTCCAATAGCCCACGAATTTGGCTCCAAAGTGGCAACCGGACAACAAAATGACACTTTGCACAAAACTTCAATAAAAGCATATAAGTCATGTCATTTCACGAATAAACACGGGCATTTCATAGGTCATTCATAAGCTTAAAATGCACTAATTAAAGTCACATCAAACTCCCCTACGACTAAGCTTTGCTTGTCCTCAAGCAAATGAATTAGAAAACATCCAAGTTCACAAATGACAAGTTCGGTCCATTGAGATTCAAGCAATCACAATTTAGCTTAAACTGTTCCACGAACAAACTAAACCTACACATGCAAGAACATCAACCAAACAAGTCTAAACCTCACTAATTTCTGCACACTTCAAGTAGTGGTTGATTGGGACACAGCAAAACCGACCACGACAACACCAACTCTAATCAAAAGGACTTGAAATCGGAACATGGATCGTAAGTGGCGAGTGATTATGATGTGGCTATCGACTCGAGTTCATCCGCTTCTAGATCCGCACTTTACAAACTCTGGCTAGGATCAAGGGCTACATTTGAGAACTCTTTTTCTTTCTTTTCTTTTCTTTTCATTTCCATTTTTCTTTCTTTCTCTTTTTTTTTCTTACTGCATACTAGTGCTCGATTCAACACTTCACTTAGGTGTTGAACCTGCCTAGCTCACAGCCTTTTCCCTTTTGCTTAGTGCTCAACCCGACACTTCACTTAGGTGCCGAGCTTGCCTAGCTTTTCTTTTGAGCATTTTTTTTTTCACAATTTAGCCACTTGATCCTTAGCCCTTTACAACTTCCACACAAGATTTCGAATTGGATTCCGTCTAATCTCAAGCCACAATCACGAAGGATCAAAAAGGGTAAAGAAAGACATGGAAAAGGAGTGAAAATTCTGATTGCCTTCATCATCTTAGACCGGTGTTATCGAGCGGTACAAAAACACGTATCAAACCAGTCAACCAACATACAAGAGTGATAAAATCTCAGTTCTGGCCCAGACTCATTTGATATTAGTGCTAACATGCTGGTTATAGGTTCTAAGTAGGACAGTCTAAACGTCATTGTGAAGACTTGAAGTCAATTAAACACCAAAAGTCAAGAACCGAACGATTCTACAATAGAGGAATTCGACATTCAATTAAGATCATGCAACACATCAAAACATAGCTTTAGACTTCTACCGACAAATAATCACACCAAACCTCAAACTCCCCTACGACTAACATGAGCATTGTCCTCAATGATCAAGAGAGAGAGAGGATAAGGTGGAACGAATATACCGCACGGTGAAGAAGAGAAGTCGGAGATGAAATCCCGGGTCAAGTAACCTGTTCGGGACGAGGACCTGAATCAGGGGTACCTGTAGAAAACAAGGGAGGGCACACCACTCAAACACAACCCATAGTCGACAAGATGAGAGTACGGATGAGATGTGTGATCCAACAACATGACAAGTGCAAAGCCAGAAATGAAAAGAGAAAATCAGAAGTCAAACACAACAAAACATGCAGTCATAAACAGAAAGAAAAGAAAGGAAAAATCCAAAGTCCTGAGAAGTGGTGAGTGATCCTGTGGCTCTCAGTGGGGTGGTGGTCGTGGGTGCCCAAGCCACTGTGACCATGGATGGTAGCCGTCAAACGGTGGAGGCGGTGGAAAGACTGCCCAAGTGCTGGAGGGGCCGGACTCAGAGTGGAAACTCTCCTGGTAGTAGTAGGACTGATGCTGCTGCCAGTACTGAGAATGCTGAATCTGAGTAATCTGGATACCCTGAAACTGCTGAACCTCATGCACCTGAGCAAGCTGCTGTCCATAGAACTGCTGGCTCTCAAAGTCCTTGGCGTTGTACGCCTCTAGGTTCTGAACTCTCCTGTTAAGATCCTGTATCGCCGCACTGTCTCTCCTCTGTCCCTCACGAATATCCTCCACTACGGTCGTGAGGCGACCCATCCCCGAGATAAGCTCATGAAGCGGAGTAGGGTCGATCTCTACATCCTCCTCATCACTGTCATCATCTGAGACCCGACAAGTCGGAACCAGAAGGTCTGTGATCTGAGCTGTAGGTAGGACAATCCTCAAGAGAACTGGTCGAGGCTCGACAAATGCTGGAGCAGGACCAAAAGCATCAAGGCACTCATACCCACGCACCAACCTGGTCACAAATCCTCCTCCCAGTAGAACACCAGTAGTGTCATTAGCTTGTATCTGAAGGAGGGCTCCTAGCACTAAATCACCTAGATGCAGCTTGATGCCCCTCTCCAAGCAATAAAAGAGAAACAAATCTCTGACTGAGACTACACCTGGAGAGGAGGATGAAGAAGCTGCTTTACCCTTAGGAGGCATCCTGCAAAAGAAGTGCAAACAAAGAATCAAGAAGAAGGGCACACTCCTAACACAAACCCTATCAAGGCGCCTAGTCATAACACATGATCAAAACATTGAGCACAACATTGAGCACGATTCAAGATCATCAAGTTCAAGTGCAACAACCTATGCTAGCAAAAATCAAATCACAGAGATCCACAGTTAAGCAAAAGGCATGCATAATGGATCAAAAACACGAATCAAGAACATATAAGCCTAAGTCCACACAATGTAAGGAGGAATACATAAAAATTAAACCAATGAGTGGTGATAAACCACACCCCTCCTCACACAAAGAATGGAATTCAGCCCCTGAATTCAGAACCGAAAGGATCAACTGATAGACCACAATGAAATTCATGGAACAAGAAGACAAGTCATATCATAAGAGCATTAGCATCTATACTGAAGCTCAGCACTCAGGAGCACAATCAACACAAATCAATCCAAACCTGAGACACACCGCACCACAAGGATTTAAGCAAACGAATAAGCACAAACGAGTCGGACTATCCAAAACCTTATAGCTTAGTGAACACCCAACACCATAACACCACAACCTGACTTGCAACTCAGCACTTAAACTCAAAATCCCTAGATACCCTGTCCAAAACCCCCAGATTAAGCACAAGGCAATGAGAAATCTCAGCAATAAAACAAGTACCACACTATCCAAAATCCCCACTTTTCAAGAGCAAAGCACCCAAACACCATTAGGCAAATAACCACAAAATTCCCACCATCTTCAAAATCCACACAGCAAGGAATTAACCCCAACATTAGTCAAACCACTTAGCCAACCCCAACATGAACACCAATCTGCCAATTGAAGCAATTAACCCAAGAGAAATGAAAGAAAACCTGGCTGGGGTCGGCTGGGAGTCGGCAGGCAGATGGAAGTGCTGGGGGTGGTCGGCGGCGGGTGAGAGTGGTGGCTGGGGGTGGTCGGCGGCTGTGTGAAAGAGAGAGTGAGAGGGGTCGGGGTCGGGGTCGGTCGATTGGAGTCGGCGGGCAGGTTGTTGGCAGGTGGGAAGTCGGCGGCGGGATTGGAGCTGAGCTTCGGCGGCTGGAATCGGTGGGCGCTCTGGTGCGGCGGAGTTGGCGGGGCTTGGTTGGTTGGAGTCCGGACGGCGATTGGGGCGTAGTGGCTATCGGCTGGCGGCGAAGAGAGAGTGAGAGAGAGGCTGGGTCGGTGGAACGGAAAATGGGAAGTGGCGGTTGGCGGGCGGAGCGGTAGATGTGTACGGGTGGCGGCGGCTGGAGCTGGTCGGTGTGGTGGCGGGGCGGGATTGAGAGTTGGCGGCTGGTAGGATTTGGTGGCGGCGGCGGCGGTTGTGTGAAAGAGGGAGTGAGAGGGGTCGGGTCGGGGTGAGGAGGGAAGGGGATAAGGGGGTGTGGGTTTAGTTGGGTGGGTCAGCCGGGTCGGGTGAGTGGGTCGGTTGGTTCGGGCGGGTGAGTAGGCTGGTTGGTGGGTGGGTTGGTTTGGGTTGGGGTAGGGGTGAGTGAGTGGGTCGGGTCGGCTGGGTCAAGTGAGTTGGGTGAACCAAAACCAAACCGAACAATGACTCAAACCAGAAAATCAAGAATCAGATGACTCAACCACTGACCAAACCGAAACAATGTAAAGGGAAAGATCAGGGTGCACGGCGGGCAATGGTGCACGGCGTGCAGTGTGCACGGCGTGCATGGGTGCACGGCGTGCACCTTGGAGCTGAAATTTTTTTTTAATCCTCCTGGACAGCACGTGCACCAAACCGTGCACGGTGCACGGCGTGCAGTGGTGCACGGCGTGCACCTCCTCAGCTTAAAAACAAATTTTCACTTCGACGAAAAAATGACCAAAACACCGTCAAATCAATCCAAAACAGACCCCGAACTTCAGAATTTCAACGCCTACGAGACCACAAAGGACACCACAACAACTCAAGGACCTTGAACACCACAAAAACACACAATCACGCAATCAAATCAAGAAGAAAAGACATGAAAAACCCTCGGGTTGCCTCCCGAGAAGCGCTTGTTTAACGTCTTAAGCTCGACGAAGCAAGGAACACTCAAGGCACGACCAAAGACAAGACCTCAACAGCACCTATAGTATCACTAACAACATAATGCTTAAGTCTATGGCCATTCACCTTAAAAGGTTCGGTTTGGGATGGAGAGATTACCTCGATGGTGCCATAAGGAAAAACATGAGTTACCGTAAAGGGGCCGGACCAACGAGACCTCAATTTCCCGGGAAAGAGCTTGAGCCGAGAGTTGTATAGGAGAACTTGATCACCAACTTTGAAATCCTTGCCCGGCTTCAAACGGGAATCATGAATGAGCTTCGTCCTCTCCTTGTAAAGCTTTGCATTCTCATATGCATGATGGCGATACTCCTCGAGCTCATGTACCTGAAACTTACGCTCTTCTCCTGCGAGACTCATATCAAGGTTTAGAAATTTCAATGCCCAATAAGCTCGGTGCTCGAGCTCTACCGGCAAATGGCATGCTTTGCCATAGACCATCCTATAGGGAGTAGTGCCTATAGGGGTCTTGTAGGCCGTGCGGTAGGCCCATAGAGCGTCATCAAGCTTCTTCGACCAATCTTTCCGTGATTGGTCGACCGTCTTCTCTAAGATTCTCTTAAGTTCCCTATTGGTCACCTCAGCTTGGCCACTAGTTTGAGGGTGATACGAGGTGGACATCCGATGAGTGACGCCGAACCGGTGGCATACTCTATCGAATTGCCCTTGAAAATGAGTACCTCGATCACTAATGATAGCACGAGGGGTACCAAAACGGGTGAACAACTTAACAAGAAACTTCCCTACGACTCGGGCATCATTGGTAGGCAAAGCTTGTGCCTCCGCCCATTTAGACACGTAATCTACCGCAACTAATATGTACTTGTTACCAAGCGAAGTAGGAAACGGTCCCATGAAATCAATACCCCATATATCAAATATTTCTACCACTAACGAGACATTTTGAGGCATTTCATTACGGGAAGAGATGTTACCTGAACGTTGACACGCATCGCAAGACTTGACAAAGTCTTGATAATCTCGGAAGATCGAGGGCCAAAAGAATCCGGACTCAAGTACCTTGCGAGCCGTGCGATTTGCTCCATGATGTCCACCCGTAGGACCGGTGTGGCAATGTCGCATGATGTCCTTAGACTCTCCATAAGTGACACATCTTCTAATCATACCATCCGAGCCAACTCGAAATACAAAAGGATCGTACCAATAGTAATGCTTCAAATCCGCAAAGAACTTCATTTTGTCTTGAGTGGAGAGGCCCTCCTTCAAGTCTCCACTAGCAAGATAGTTAGCCAAATCCGCGAACCAAGGTTCCTTGAACTCTAAAGTTGCTATAGCGAATAATAGCTCATCGGGGAAGTTGTCATTGATCTCTTCATTACCATTGTGTACCATTTCCGCCTCTTCCAAGCGAGACAAGTGGTCGGCGGCTACATTCTCGGACCCCTTCTTATCTCGAATCTCAATATCAAACTCTTGCAATAGAAGGACCCATCGGATCAACCTTGGTTTAGCATCGGTCTTAGATAGAAGGTACCTCAAAGCTTGGTGGTCCGTGAAGACAATAGTGTGAGAAAGTACCAAGTAGGACCTAAACTTATCAAAAGCAAACACTATGGCCAAGAGCTCCTTCTCCGTAGTTGTGTAGTTCCTTTGAGCATCATTGAGAGTCTTACTTGCATAGTATATTGGATGGAATCTCTTGTCGATTCGTTGGCCTAGAATTGCTCCAATGGCGTAATCGCTAGCATCACACATCAACTCAAATGACTTTGACCAATCCGGAGCAATGAGTATAGGGGCATTCGTGAGCTTACCCTTGAGGAGTTCAAAAGCTTGCAAGCACTCTTCATCAAAACGAAATTCCACATCCTTCTCAAGAAGCCGAGTCATAGGAGTAGTTATTTTCGAGAAGTCTTTGATGAAGCGCCTATAGAAACCGGCATGCCCCAAGAAGCTTCTCACGGCTTTCACGGATGAGGGTGGAAGAAGTTGAGAGATGGTCTCCAATTTTGCCTTGTCAACCTCAATGCCCTTTTTAGAGATCTTGTGACCAAGAACAATCCCCTCATTGACCATGAAATGACACTTCTCCCAACTTAATGCAAGATTGGTCTCTTCACACCGACGCAAGACCTTCTCAAGGTTCCTCAAGCATAGGTCGAATGAATCCCCAAAAACCGAGAAGTCGTCCATGAACACTTCCATGATATCTTCCACGAAATCATCAAAAATGGCAAGCATACACCGTTGGAAGGTAGCGGGAGCGTTGCACAACCCAAAGGGGATCCGTCGATAAGCAAAAGTACCGAAGGGGCATGTGAATGTGGTCTTCTCGATGTCCTCCGAGGCGATCGGGATTTGGAAGTACCCGGACATACCATCCAAGAAACAATAGTACTCGTGACCAGAGAGACGCTCGAGCATTTGATCCATGAAAGGTAGAGGAAAGTGATCCTTCCTAGTGGCATCATTGAGTCGACGATAATCTATGCAAACACGCCACCCGGTGATCGTCCTTGTCGGGATAAGCTCATCCTTGTCATTAGCTACCACCGTGATCCCTCCTTTCTTGGGAACAACTTGCACGGGGCTAACCCAAGGGCTATCCGAGATAGGAAAGATAATCCCCTGCATCCATAAGCTTAATAACCTCTTTCTTCACAACCTCCTTCATGTTAGGATTTAGCCTTCTTTGTGGTCGCACAACCGGCTTGAAATCTTCCTCCATAAGGATCCGATGTGAGCAAAATGTGGGACTTATACCTCGAATATCCGAGATGCTCCACGCAATAGCTCTCATGTACTTCTTGAGGAGCTCCACTAGACGGTCCTTTTGCTCGGGTAGAAGCTCAGAATTGATGATGACCGGTAGCTTGGAATCTGGCATGAGAAAAGCATACTCCAAATGTGCGGGAAGAGGCTTGAGCTCAAGAGTAGGTGGTTCTTCATAGGAGGTCTTTACCCTTTCCACCTTCGGGAGAGCAACAAAAACCGTTTCACCCTCTAACTTGTCTCTCCCTTCATCAAGGTAAGCCACTTGAGCTTTTAACTCCGGGGTGCCTAAATGTTCCTGCACATCCGTTCTAAGGCAAACATCCAAAGAATCTCGACACACGAAGTTAGAAATACTACACACACTAGCCGAAGCAATAGTATCACACGAGTACTCTAAATCATCTTGTGCGTGAGCAAACTTCATGCCATCGGCTATGCAAAACGTGACACTCTCTTGTCCTACTCTCAATGTCAATTTCCCATTATGCACATCAATTAAAGCACGAGAAGTAGCAAGGAATGGTCTACCAAATATCAATGAGACATCAACATCATCGGTATCAATGACCGCAAAATCAACTAGGAACACAAAAGGGCCTACTTTGACTAGCACATCATCAACAATTCCCCTAGGACTCTTGGTCAACTTGTCCGCAAGTTGAATGTACATACGAGTAGGACGAAGATTAGACAACCCTAGCTTCTCAAATATGCAATAAGGCATGACATTAATACTAGCACCTAGATCCGCAAGACCATTAGCCAAAGGGGTATTACCTATAGCACAAGGAATAGTAAAAGTACCTGGATCCTTAAGCTTTTCCGGTGGACTCTTGAAGAGAACGGCGGAACATTCCTGATTGAGGTGGACTAGAGGTGTCTCCGGTAGCTTCCTCTTGTTGGTGTAGAGTTCCTTCAGGAACTTAGCATATTGAGGCATCATAGTCATTGCTTCGGGAAATGGAAGAGAGAATTGCATTTGACTAATCCACTCTACAAACTTCTTGAAAACCTTCTCAAGGCCATCCTTCTTCAATCGAGATGGGTATGGAGGCTTAGGCTTGTATGGAGATACAACCGGTGCGGGAGGAGAGACCGGTGGTGTACTCGATGTAGCCTTACTAGGTTCCTTGGCAACCTTAGTGTTCACATTACCCGTAGGAGGTTCGACTTCAACCTCAACTTCATCCGAAGGAGGATCATTAATATCATCATCATCAACCATTAGATTAGGATCTTGTACCTTTTTAGAGTCAATTGGGGTAGAGGTTGTATCTTGCAAGGGTCTTCCACTTCTCAAGGTCACTACCTTGCAATGCTCCGGACCTTTGGGGTTGATCTCGGTATTGGAAGGTAAAGTGCCCGAGGGTCGCTCCGAGAGTGCCTTAGAAATATGTCCTAATTGGTTCTCCAAATTGGCAATGAAGCTTGTTGATTCTTGATGAGTTGGATCATTGCCGCATTGGTGTCTTCTTGAGAGATCGAAGAACCACCCTCCTTATTTTGAGGAGGCTTGTTGAACCCGGGTGGTCCTTCACCTCTATGGTTGTACATTCCCGGTGGGGTAGGACCTTGGAAACCTTGACTTGGATGTCCACTTTGATTCCATTGATTTCCCCCTTGGTGCCCTTGACCTTGGGGTCCTCCTTGAGTCCTTTGGCTACCTTGGTTTAGGTTACTTCCTTGAGACCATTGGTTGCCTTGATAACCCCTATAACCTTGATAACCTCCTTGATTTCCTTGGTTGTAACCACTACCTTGACTCCCTTGGCCTTGGTAACCTTGGTTAGACTTGTTGTACCAAGGTCGGTTATAGTTACCTTGATAGTTACCTTGGGGGCTGAAATTACCATGGAAACCTTGACCTTGTGCGAAGCTTACCTCCTCAAGGTCGCCTTGGCCAAGTTCAGGAGTGGCGGAAGGACAAGCACTAACATCGTGGCCTTGACCCCCACAACATTCACAACAATATATAGAAGCCACTGGAGGGTTACCCACATGAGATGATTGAACCTTGGAGGGATGCTTAGGCATGCTTAGGTTACTTACTTGGGATGCCATAGCATCGATCTTAGACATGAGGAGCGCAAACATAGGGTCATCTTCATCTCGATGTCCCGGTAACTTATGCTTCTTCCCATAGGTGGATGAATCCTTTGGTGCATCAACACTTATAGCTCTAGAGTCATAGTGTGTGTCGCTTCCATATTTAGAGCTTGGAGGTTATTGTCGAGACCAACTCCTTGTCTTGTTGGCCATCTCCGCAAAGAGTTCGAGAGCATCCTCGGGAGTGAGCATCCTTAGATCACCTCCGGCGGCTTGGTTGATCATCCTTGTATTCTCAAAGTCAAGGGACCTAGCAAAGATATCCGCCAAGCTCCATTCGGCGAAGTTGTGATGAGGACAAGACCGAAGAAGGGCTTGGAACCTATTCCAAGTCTCATGGAAGAGCTCTCCCTTGTGTTGTGTGAAGTGGTTGATTCGATCCCGGATTGCATCCGTCATATAGGGGGAAAGAACTCCTCGAGGAAGGCTTCGGCTAGTCCCTGCCATGTAGTGAATGTTCTACTAGGTTGGTTCTCCAACCAAGACTTGGCTCGACCTTTGAGTGAGAAGGGGAAGAGTCGGAGTCGTATACAATCCGGGTGAACTTGATCGTTCTTCACCATATCGCATATCTCAAGGAAGTCCTTCAAGTGTCTAGATGGGCACTCTCCATCTATACCGTTGAACACCACTCCGTTCTGCACCATCTGAATCATGTTAGGCTTCAACTCTAAGTTCCTTGCATTTACCGGTCTTCGCACGATACTCGAGGCTGCCCCTTCGAGGGTTGGACGAGCATAATCGGCTAGTGTGCGCCTCGCACCTCTTTGCGATTGATCATCTTCATTAGTGTGATGTGAATGTACCGATTGGTCATCGTCATCCCCGTGTTGAGACATAGTGTGGTGTGAAATGCGTTCAGCTTCTTGTTTTTCAATTGTAGGAGGTGGGGAAGTAGTCCGTGGTTCGAGCACTTGTTCTAGTCCTTGGATTTGTGCTTGAAGACGAGCTGAACGCCTCATGCACTAACCCAAAATCTCATGCAAACAAGCACAACAAACACACCCGAGTAATACAACGATGCGGGATAATAAAGTAAACAAAGAGCAACAAGGAAGCAAAAAGTAAAGCGGAAGGAAGTGAATAGATCGGTCCACTACTAAGTGCTTTCAAAGGAATGAGAGAGTCCCCGGCAACGGCGCCAAAAACTTGATAAAAGCGATTTTACCAAGGTCGTATTCCACGGGGTCCTCTCATAAACCAATACTCACACTTCTCATAGACGGTCTAGACATTTGAAATTGGTTTGGTTTGATCGAGAAAATCAGAAACAAAGGCAAAGAAATGCAATACTAACAAAGATTAAGCAAGAGAGAAAGGTGGTTCAAATCAAAGACAAAGGGGGCTCTCTTGGTGGGTAGTTTCATCATGCTCAAGATGACTAATTGAACAAACAAGCCAATTAAGATCGAGTTTGCATTCGGATGACCATGCGTTTCACTTCTATAGACTCAATGCACTCTCGTAGCACCTAATCCCTATCCTAATACCACTCAACTTAGGCTCTCGCTCTCAAGCTAAGTGAAAAAAGGATGCATTCTAAGTGTTTGATGAAATGCCAAGACACAAGATACTCTCTTAAGACTCTATGACCACAAGGCTAGGCACAACACTCTCATATCAATGCCCTAACACTAAGAGATTCACCAAAAAGCCTTTTCAAACTCAATTGAATGAAAATCCACATGCACACCAAGTGTTCGATAAAATGCCCAAGAGAAAATCAAGTGAAAATGGTTGAAACAAGATGATCTAATCTCTTAGAACACACTCACTTCAATCCCTAGACCTACAATCTATGAAATCCAAGCACTCTCATGCATCAAATCACATTGAATGGACCAAATCAAGCAAACATGGCATAAAATGGCATTAAGAACAAGTCTAGGAATCATCCTCATACAACCAAGATCAATCATGGCAAGTTCTATACAATCATCCCTCTATCATAGCACAACTAATCTACCCATCCAAGATGAACCCTAGAAACTCAGCCACACATGGCCAAGGGAGTAAAGAGAAAAGAAGGAAGAATGGTCACCAAGAACACCATGGATGAATCCTTGAGATGATCTTCACTTCTCCACTTGTAAGCACTTCTCCCAAGGTTTGTTGGCTTCAATCCTAGCTCCAATGGCTTCAAATTGCTCCAAAAATGTGTTCTAGGGTTTGAGGGTTCGTGGGTATGTGTTTGGGGTTCAAGAGAGATCAAAGAATCCTCCAAAATGGCCAAAAACAAGAATATTTATAGTGCAGGGGACAGTGCACGGCGTGCACCCCTGCACGGCGTGCACATCTGCACGGCGTGCACCCCTGCACTCTGCAGAAAGCCCGATCTTGTAATGCTCATATCTCCCTCGTCCGGACTCCAAATGACCTCCCGTTTGCTCCTATGCGCTCCTTGTCATCCGTACTTTGATGCCATAACCTGAAAATGCACAGAGGCAACTCCAATAGCCCACGAATTTGGCTCCAAAGTGGCAACCGGACAACAAAATGACACTTTGCACAAAACTTCAATAAAAGCATATAAGTCATGTCATTTCACGAATAAACACGGGCATTTCATAGGTCATTCATAAGCTTAAAATGCACTAATTAAAGTCACATCAGTAACCGATCTTCAAATTTCGAACCTGTTCTCCTGTTCCTCATTTTCGGTTCGAAAATTTTCTGATTTCGGCGAAACCATCCCAACTAAAATTTTCGGCGAAACCGAGCTTCCATTTTCGGCGAAACCGCCTGTTCAAATCGGTCAATCCATTTTAACTAGTAGTTTTGGCGAAACCACCCCCTTACTTTCGCCGAAACTGATTTGCAAAATCACTTAATTTATCCTTTAAAAATCCGGTCCACTTCCTCTCTCCTTCTCTTATTTTCGCTCAGCCTACCCGAAACCCCCTCTCCTTTTGAAATCGCCGAACGCCCCACTTTCAACACCCGCCGCCGCCGCCATAACACTCGCCGCCGCCGTCGCCGACCACCGCCGCACCTCCCCTCTCCTCATTCCAATCCCAACAAGCCCTAGAACGTTCGAATCGGAGCTTTGCAGCTCCAGTTCTCCGGAACCCCAGTTTTCAAGTTTTTCACCGATTCCTCTCACCTCGTTAATTTTTAGCAATCATGACTTCAAGGTAAGTTGTATGACTTTTCAGTACGAATCTTTTGACATATGGATTGCTGAATTTCGTCGGGGTTGACTTTTAGTTGACTTTTCGGTTTACCTCGTTTTGCGTGCCGACTGTTTCGTGTGAACTAGGATTGACTGAACTTATAGAACTATTCTAGGATGCTTAGGGAGTTCCGTGCTTAATTTCCATATCATTTGGTCATGTGTTGCTATGCATACGATTGATTCTTTGTTATGTTGACTTGTGAGATATGTCGGTTTGACTTTGAACTGTGTTGATCGTTTGGCTGTCTGATGTGTTCATTCTCGTTCATATTATCGTGCTTGCCAATTGAAATAATATTTTATCGTCATTCTCCGAGTTGTGACAGTCTCGCCATGATTAGGGTTCAATATGACTTAATGTTGACTTTCTAAATGTTGGTTTGACTTTTTGAACTCTGATTGCGCTTACCTGATTATAGCTGTTCTTAAGACATGTGTTCTATTGTCTATGATTACCGGTTACCTTGCTTTGCTTACCCCACTTAGTTTCCCTCATTTCTTTGTGAAATTGAGTTTTTCTACTAAGTGTGGGGTAGGATCTTAGTTGACTAATCTGGTTTCACTTCTGGTTTTAGGAACACTTTTGAGCGCAGGACTAAGGCGCGACTCGATGGCGCCTCGAGCTCAGGAGCTGCCGCTCCCGTCACACCCGCCATTCTGGGTCCTCCACCTGCACTCCCTCGCCATTCTGGATACCATCCCACCATCGCCCATCTACCGGACTTCTACTTTGAGAACTTCTAGAAGATCGAACACATCCGTGGAGCTGACGTGCATCCTTTATCCATGGAGTCACTGCAGGAGCATGACGAGGATTCCTACCGGAACGTGCATGACGCCCTAGCACCGGCCGGTCTCCTGGAGCTGACCACCATAGCCGCCGAGTTCCCAGACATTGCTCTCCAGGAGTTCTGGGCGACATTTGACTTGGACGAGCATAAGAGGAGACGGGGCCAGAGGTGATCACCTTCTTTCTTGGTGGGGTGTACAGGCAGCTCACCTACGATGAGTTTGCCGCTCATCTGGGCATTCCCTACGAGCACTATCACGATCACCACCTCGGTTGGGGCGAGGATGATGAAGACGAGGAGTTGCACGCCCTCTGGAGCCACATGACAGGCGTGCCTGGCGATCGCCTCGGGAAGAGCAACTCAGTTAAGTCTCTCTCTCACCCGCTCTATAAGTTTATTCATATGGTTTGGCGGAGGTCACTTTTATATGTCAGAGACAAGGATCGCCACCATATCCTTAAGGAGGAGCTCGTGCTTCACCGAGCCATCCGAGAGAGCTACCCTCTCCACCCCGGCTGGGTGCTAGCTCACATCTTCAGCCAGCGGACCAAGAGGAAGAAGCTACCACGCAAACTCTTGGGAGGCAACTTCATAGGTCAGCTCATCCTCTCCTTCGGCATCAGCCATGAATATGGCCCTAACATTCCACGACACCCAATTAAGACCGTTGGAGGAGACTTGGCGGTCGAGTATGACTTAGAACTCGACCTCAGTCCCCATGTAGCAGCAGATCCTCCACTCCAACCTGCGGTCGAGTCGGAGGACGAAGATGATGCTGAGGAGCAGCAGCCGCAGCCGCCGCCTGAGTTTCAAGATTATATACCCTCGCCACACCATCAGGCAGGGTACATCCACCAGTCACCGCCGCGCATTCAAGATCCATTTCCGGCGCATACTCACCAGCCGCGACATCACCCCGCGGATGTGGGAGAGTTATACGAGCGACTGCAGGAGTGGCACATCACCGACAACGCCGCTCACGAGGCGCGATGGACTATTATGCAGCAACATATGCACCGAGCTGACCGACGATATGAGCGACAGCTGGAATGGCAGCGACAGCTCGGCGATTACTTCCACTTCCCCCACCCTGACACCTCTGCCAAGTGATGATCAGGTGGTGTCCTTTTCCTTGTCCTTTCTTTTTATTTATTCTTTTCGGACTTCGGTCCAACTTTTTTCTGTGTGGATCCGGGGCACTTGTCCCGGTTTCCTTTTTATGTTTCATTTGTTTTTGTTTTGTAGGCAGTTGGGAGATCCCTTTGCTTCAGGTTCTGTTACACTTCCCTCCACTCTCAGGATCCGTGCTTACCCTCTGAAATCAACCGTCCTCTTCCAGGTTCTTCCATTCCACTCTGAAATCTAGAATTAGTCCTGTGAGGACACAGTCCGATTTAAGTGTGGGGTAGGATGCTAGAGAACCTTGCATCAACTTGATTGCCCTTGATTGTGTTTTGTGTGCCTCGTGATTCCATTCCAGTCTCTCTAGCATTAGAATGGCTCAGTTCTTGATTTTTGATGTTAAGTTGTTGTTCAAACTTTCATAATGATGCTTAGACTGCTTAACCTAGAACTTGAGAACCAACTTGTATGCTTTGATGCTAAATTGCCTGGTCAGAACAGAATTTTAAAATCACACTTGTAGTTTGTAGCCTTGATTGCATGAAGATGACCGAATCCGACTAGCAAACCAACTGTGAGCTTTTGATCCATTGCACGTAACTTGCAATTTAAATTCTTTCTGAGTGGTTCTCTGTTTACTTGAATAAGTTAGAATTTGCATGAGACCTACTCGAGACCACACGACGACACGAGTTCTAGAAGGATAGGGGCACCTAGATTCAGCTACTAAGCCAGATAGCCTACCAAACGATAAATCCACTAGGTTTAGACCCTTGAGCTTGGCCTGTTCTTTCGGTTTGATAATACATTACAACCATTTCCCATTTCTTTCATTCCCCGTTGATCCCCTGTGGTTGTAGTTCTAGATTGACCTACCGGAAGTCGGTTTGTGGTAACTTGCCTATAGCCATTAAACAGGTGGTCTTAGCTAATATGTCCAGACGTGTAAACCCCTCTAGCAACTAAAAGAAAAATTGACACAAAAAGAAAAAAATATAGAAAGAAAGAAAAGAAGCAAGCTTCAGAAAAAAAAATGAAGAAGCAGAAAAATCAGAAAATAAGAAAAGTTTCAAAGTATTGTTCAATAAAACGTTCTTCTCCCTACAAATGGAAGAACGAAGTCAAAAGAAAAGATCAAACGAAGTCAAAAAGAAAAGAAAAAAATGTGTATGGAAAAGAAAAAGAATAAGTGCTAGGTTGCTTGAGGGTATCATAGGACGAGCGTTCATCATTGCACCAGTGTTTGGTTAAACGGTCGGAAGCCATAGATTAGATTCGAGGGAAGTTAGTCGAAAGCTACACCGCACCAAAGCCATCATCATTCATCCCCATCATCCATCTCATTATAAACCCGAGTAGTGTAGATTTCATTACGGTCCTAGCAGGGAAGTCCTTCTTGACTAGATACTCGTGTTGTCACAGTGGTGGAGATGTGGTCGAAATGCAAACCTATGACAGAATTCGGTAACAGAGAATGATCGAGAGCAGAAACACGTCCTTAAACACAGAGAGTGAGAGTCCCCATTGTACTAAATATATATCCTGTGTGAGGAGCCTGGTCAGTCAGGTCAAATTTGTGCATGATTGATTGCTAATTACTTGTCGTGTGCAGTTTATTAGTGAGACCACGTAGTTTGGCTGATCAGTATGCATGTTAGGTTTCTTGTTCTAGGATCGATCTGTCTAATAATTCATTGTGTTTGATTGAGCTCCAATTTAATCGATCTTATCATTTATGAACATGAGCGTTTCTATTCAGTTTGCTTGAGGACAAGCAAAAGCTTAAGTGTGGGGTATTTGATGACACTCGATTTGACGTGATTATCAGCCTCATTTAAGCGACATTTCTTTGCTTAAGACATTGTTTTTAGGGTAGAATAATGAATATTCAATCGATTGCCCTATCTCGTGCCATTTGTGTTACCTTGGCCCGTTTCGGGTCTATTTGATGGTTTTCTAGTGTTTTTGTGTTAGCACAGGTTTTTACCGTCAAATAGCGTAGCCATGGACGTGTCTAAGGCGTAGGAACCTCGAGGAATCAAACCGGAATCGATCAAAGGAGTCAATCAAGTCAAACCGAAAATCTGCCATTCACACTTACAGTTTCGGCGAAACCAGTCCCCCAGATTCGGCGAAACCAGCAGTTCAAATCAGCCAGTGCCAAGTGAAGAATGCTTTCGGCGAAAATACTCAACTGCTCGGACCGAAAATATTGAACAGTCGGCGGAGCCGTTGAACTTAAAGGAATTTTCGCCGAAATTCTTAAGGAATTTTCGGCGAAAATAATACACTGGTCCGACTAATTTAGGGTTAAGTATTTATACTTAACCCGGCGGCCCAAATAACATACAGATCATAATTAATCATAATACAACTTTTTGAGATCAGATTTCTCTCAAGTTCTGGAGCGAAGAGCTGGAGTTCGAAGAGCCGGATAGAGATCGTGACACCATCCCTTCCACCTCGGAGAACCGGAGCTAGGAGTGCAACTTACCGAAGATCGGAGTCTGTGAGAGTCGTCTGAATTAGGTTTTTCAGATCCTTTTCTGTTCTTCCTCTGAATGATGAACTCTTTCCTTGTCTTTGTGTCTTTTGTAATGATCATGAGTAGCTAAACCCTTTAGAGCTTAGACTAGATGAACCCTAAGTGACCCAGGGCTTTAAAGCGGTCACGGATCGGCGGTGATTAGATTCGAAATTTAATCAGTTCTTTTTCATGTTTGAATCGTTCTTCATTGTTTATGTTTCTTGTCTGGATTGATCACCTAGACTAGATTCTTGTTAAGCTAAGGATAGAAGCGAACGCTCGCCTTACTTTAGAACATCGAATTAAACAATTAACCTTATAATTGGAGTGTGCCTTTCCTAGGAACCGGATAGGGTTAATTCACTGCAAGAGTAACTCATTAATCACTAGTAATTACACCAATTAATTAAGTCGTTGCGAGAGGCGACCGTACCGGGCGGCTAGTTAATCTTGGTAGTTAGAACGGATAGAGCGAACGTTCGCCGGTCTTAAACCTAATGGTAAGGAGTTATGGTGGTGTCTTAGTAATTGATTGAATGAGAATCGAAATCCGCTGATCTGTTGATTGCCAATGCTCTGGGGAACGAAGGGGGATTCAAAGTCTAAGTTCGTCTGTCATTCTTGTTTCCAAACCCTAATTCTCAATCTGCTTTAGTTTAATCTTTTTAATTTTTCTGCATTTCTTAGAAGTAGAAGTCGTGGAACTCACACCACGCACAACGTGTTTTTCCTTGAATAATTTGTTAGTTCTGAAGTAGCCAATCATTCGAAGGCCCGTGGAATACGATTTGCTATACGCTTTTTCTTAGCATTAGTAGTTTTTATTTGGCTGAACGTCCGAACAACGACCGAAGGTCTCACCAGTACCTTCAGGGCTCGTGGGAATCAGGTCAAGGCCTAGTGGTGGCCCTCGACTCGGGGCTGGACTTGGCCCTAGGCTTGGTTGGGTGGCCAGGATCACGTCATACCCTCTCCACCCCGGCTGGGTGCTTGCTCGCATCTTCCGCCAGAAGACCAAGAGGAAGACGCCACCCCGCAAACTCTTGGAGGGCAACTTCATAGGACAGCTAATCATCTCCTTCGGCATCAGCCATGAATATGGCCCGCACGTTCCACGACACCCAGTTAGGACCGTTGGAGGAGACTTGGCGGTTGAGTACGACTTAGAACTCGACCTCAGTCCCCATGTAGCAGCTGATCCTCCACTCCAGCCTGTGGTCGAATCGGAGGAAGAAGATGATGCTGAGGAGCAGCAGCCGCCGCCTGAGTTTCATGATTATATACCCTCGCCACACCATCAGGCAGGGTACATCCCCGACATCATCAGCCCCAACATCACCCCGCGGATGTTGGAGAGTTATACGAGCGACTGCAGGAGTGGCACATCACCGACAACGCCACTCAAGAAGCGCGGTGGACTATTATGCAGCAACATATGCACCGCGCCGACCGGCGATATGAGGCACAGATGGCGTGGCAACGCCAGCTCGGCGAATTTCTCCACTTTCCACCTCCCGGTTCACCGGACCAGCAGTGATCGGGTTGTATTCCTTTTCTGGTGTCTTCTTTTTATTTATTCTTTCCGGATTTCGCTCCAACTTTTTTTTGTGTGGATCCGGGACACTTGTCTCGGTTTCTTTTTTATGTTTTATTTGTTTTTGTTTTGTAGGCAGTAGGGAGACTCCCTTTGCTTCGGGTTCTGATACACTTTCCTCTGCTCCGAGGATCCGTGCTCACCCTCTGAAATCAACCGTCCTCATCCAGGTTCTTACATTCCACTCTGAACTCTAGAATTAGTCCTGTGAGGACACAGTCCGATTTAAGTGTGGGGTAGGATGCTAGAGAACCTTGCATCAACTTGATTGCCCTTGATTGTGTTTTATGTGTGCCTCGTGATTCCATTCCAGTCTCTCTAGCATTAGAATGGCTCAGTTCTTGATTTTTTATGTTAAGTTGTTGTTCAAACTTTCATAATGATGCTTAGACTGCTTAACCTAGAACTTGAGAACCAACTTGTATACTTTGATGCTAAATTGCATGGTCAGAACAAAATTTTTAAAAATCACACTTGTAGTTTGTAGCCTTGATTGCATGAAAATGACCGAATCTGACTAGCAAACCAACTGTGAGCTTTTGATCCATTGCACGTAAGTTGCAATTTTAATTCTTTCTGAGTGGTTTTATGTTTGCCTGAATGAGTTAGAATTTGCATGAGACCTACTCGAGACCACACGATGACGCGAGTTCTAGAAGGATAGGGGCACCTAGATTCAGCTACTAAGCCAGATAGCCTACCAAACAATAAATCCACTAGATTTAGACCCTTGAGCTTGGCCTGTTCTTTCGGTTCGATAATACATTACAACCATTTCCCATTTCTTTCATTCCCCGTTGATCCCCTGTGGTTGTAGTTCTAGATTGACCTACCGGAAGTCGGTTTGTGGTAACCTGCCTATAGCCATTAAACAGGTGGTCTTAGCTAATATGTCCAGACGTGTAAACCCCTCTAGCAACTAAAAGAAAATCGGCACAAAAGAAAAAAAAGTAAAGAAAGAAAAAGAGAAAAATTTCGAAAAAAAATGAAGAAAAAAAATCAGAAAAAGTTCAAAGTGTAGTTCAATAAAACGTTCTTCTCCCTACAAATGGAAGAACGAAGTCAAAAGAACGAAGTTAAAAGAAAAGAAAAAAATCGTGTAAAGAAAAAGAATAAGTGCTAGCTTGCTGGAGGGTATCATAGGACGAGCGTTCATCATTCCACCGTGTTTGGTTAGATGGTAGGAAGCCATAGATTAGATTCGAGGGAAATTAGTCGAAAGCTACACCGCACAAAGTCATCATCATTCATTCCCATCATCCATCTCATTATAAACCCGAGTAGTGTAGTTTTCATTACGGTCCTAGCAGGGAAGTCCTTCTTGACTAGATACTCGTGTTGTCACAGTGGTGGAGATGTGGTCGAAATGCAAACCTATGACAGAATTCGGTAACAGAAAATGATCGAGAGCAGAAACACGTCCTTAAACACAGAGAGTGAGAGTTCCCATTGTACTATATTTATCCTGTGTGAGGAGTCTGGTCGGTCAGGTCAAATTCGTGCATAATTGGTTGCTAATTACTTGCGTGTGCAGTTTATTAGTGAGACCAGGTAGTTTGACTGATCTGTATGCATGTTAGGTTTCTTGTTCTAGGATCGATCTGTCTAATAATTCATTGTGTTTGATTGAGCTCCAATTTAATCGATCTTATCATTTATGAACATGAGCATTTCTATTCAGTTTGCTTGAGGACAAGCAAAAGCTTAAGTGTGGGGTATTTGATGACACTCGATTTGACGTGATTATCAGCCTCATTTAAGCGACATTTCTTTGCTTAAGACATGGTTTTTTAGGGTAGAATAACGAATATTCAATCGATTGCCCTATCTCGTGCCATTTGTGTTACCTTGGCCCGTGTCGGGTCTATTTGATGGTTTTCTAGTGTTTTTGTGTTAGCACAGGTTTTTGCCGTCAAATAGAGTAGCCATGGACGTGTCTAAGGCATTGGAACCTCGAGGAATCAAACCAGAATCGATCCAAGGAGCCGATCAAGTCAAACCGAAAGTCTGCCCATTCACACTTACACATTCGGCGAAAATACACTTGCATCTTCGGCGAAAACAATAGTGCAAATCAACTGACGCCAAGTGAAGACTGACTTCGGCGAAAACATTGTGTTCTTCGGTCCGAAAATGCAAGGCAGAGAGATCAGCCGGCGGAGACTTCATTCACAATGGAATTTTTGCCGAAAATTCCTTAAGAATTTCGGCGAAAATAATAAGAGGAATCCGGCTGATTAGGGTTAAGTATAAATACTTAACCCGGCGGCCCAAACAGGGAGACAATCATAATTAATCATAATACAACTTTTCGAGATCAGAATTCTCTCAAGTCTGGAGCGAAGAGTTGGAGTTCGAAGAGCCGGATAGAAATCGTGACGCCATCCCTTCCACCTCGACGAATCGGAGCTAGGAGTGTTATCTACCGAAGATCGAAGTCTGCCAGAGTCGTCTGAATTAGGTTTTTCAGATTCTTTTCTGTTCTTCCTTTGAATGATGAACTCTTTCTTTGTCTTTGTTTCTTTTGTAATGATCATGAGTAGCTAAACTCTTTAGAGCTTAGACTAGATGAACCCTAAGTGACCCAGGGCTTTAAAGCGGTCACGGATCGGCGGTGATTAGATTCGAAATTCAATCAGTTCTTTTTCATGTTTGATTCGTTCTTCATTGTTCATGTTTCTTGTCTGGATTGATCACCTAGATTAGATTCTGGTTAAGCTAAGGATAGAAGCGAACACTCGCCTTACTTTAGAACATCGAATTAAACAATTAACCTTATAATTGGAGTGTGCCTTTCGTAGGAACCGGTTAGGGTTAATTCACTGCAAGAGTAACTCATTAATCACTAGTAATTACACCAATTAATTAAGTCGTTGCGAGAGGCGACCGTACCCGGGCGGCTAGTTAATCTTGGTAGTTAGAACGGATAGAGCGAACGTTCGCCGGTCTTAAACCTAATGGTAAGGAGTTATGGTGGTGTCTTAGTAATTGATTGAATGAGAATCGAAATCCGCTGATCTGTTGATTGCCAATGCTCTGGGGAACGAAGGGGGATTCAAAGTCTAAGTTCGTCTGTCATTCTTGTTTCCAAACCCTAATTCTCAATCTGCTTTAGTTTAATCTTTTTAATTTTTCTGCATTTCTTAGAAGTAGAAGTCGTGGAACTCACACCACGCACAACGTGTTTTTCCTTGAATAATTTGTTAGTTCTGAAGTAGCCAATCATTCGAAGGCCCGTGGAATACGATTTGCTATACGCTTTTTCTTAGCATTAGTAGTTTTTATTTGGCTGAACGTCCAAACAACGACCGAAGGTCTCACCAGTACCTTCAGGGCTCGTGGGAATCAGGTCAAGGCCTAGTGGTGGCCCTCGACTCGGGGCTGGACTTGGCCCTAGGCTTGGTTGGGTGGCCAGGATCACGTCATACCCTCTCCACCCCGGCTGGGTGCTTGCTCGCATCTTCCGCCAGAAGACCAAGAGGAAGACGCCACCCCGCAAACTCTTGGAGGGCAACTTCATAGGACAGCTAATCATCTCCTTCGGCATCAGCCATGAATATGGCCCGCACGTTCCACGACACCCAGTTAGGACCGTTGGAGGAGACTTGGCGGTTGAGTACGACTTAGAACTCGACCTCAGTCCCCATGTAGCAGCTGATCCTCCACTCCAGCCTGTGGTCGAATCGGAGGAAGAAGATGATGCTGAGGAGCAGCAGCCGCAGCCGCCGCCTGAGTTTCATGATTATATACCCTCGCCACACCATCAGGCAGGGTACATCCCCGACATCATCAGCCCCAACATCACCCCGCGGATGTTGGAGAGTTATACGAGCGACTGCAGGAGTGGCACATCACCGACAACGCCACTCAAGAAGCGCGGTGGACTATTATGCAGCAACATATGCACCGCGCCGACCGGCGATATGAGGCACAGATGGCGTGGCAACGCCAGCTCGGCGAATTTCTCCACTTTCCACCTCCCGGTTCACCGGACCAGCAGTGATCGGGTTGTATTCCTTTTCTGGTGTCTTCTTTTTATTTATTCTTTCCGGATTTCGCTCCAACTTTTTTTTGTGTGGATCCGGGACACTTGTCTCGGTTTCTTTTTTATGTTTTATTTGTTTTTGTTTTGTAGGCAGTAGGGAGACTCCCTTTGCTTCGGGTTCTGATACACTTTCCTCTGCTCCGAGGATCCGTGCTCACCCTCTGAAATCAACCGTCCTCATCCAGGTTCTTACATTCCACTCTGAACTCTAGAATTAGTCCTGTGAGGACACAGTCCGATTTAAGTGTGGGGTAGGATGCTAGAGAACCTTGCATCAACTTGATTGCCCTTGATTGTGTTTTATGTGTGCCTCGTGATTCCATTCCAGTCTCTCTAGCATTAGAATGGCTCAGTTCTTGATTTTTTATGTTAAGTTGTTGTTCAAACTTTCATAATGATGCTTAGACTGCTTAACCTAGAACTTGAGAACCAACTTGTATACTTTGATGCTAAATTGCATGGTCAGAACAAAATTTTTAAAAATCACACTTGTAGTTTGTAGCCTTGATTGCATGAAAATGACCGAATCTGACTAGCAAACCAACTGTGAGCTTTTGATCCATTGCACGTAAGTTGCAATTTTAATTCTTTCTGAGTGGTTTTATGTTTGCCTGAATGAGTTAGAATTTGCATGAGACCTACTCGAGACCACACGATGACGCGAGTTCTAGAAGGATAGGGGCACCTAGATTCAGCTACTAAGCCAGATAGCCTACCAAACAATAAATCCACTAGATTTAGACCCTTGAGCTTGGCCTGTTCTTTCGGTTCGATAATACATTACAACCATTTCCCATTTCTTTCATTCCCCGTTGATCCCCTGTGGTTGTAGTTCTAGATTGACCTACCGGAAGTCGGTTTGTGGTAACCTGCCTATAGCCATTAAACAGGTGGTCTTAGCTAATATGTCCAGACGTGTAAACCCCTCTAGCAACTAAAAGAAAATCGGCACAAAAGAAAAAAAAGTAAAGAAAGAAAAAGAGAAAAATTTCGAAAAAAAATGAAGAAAAGAAAATCAGAAAAAGTTCAAAGTGTAGTTCAATAAAACGTTCTTCTCCCTACAAATGGAAGAACGAAGTCAAAAGAACGAAGTTAAAAGAAAAGAAAAAAATCGTGTAAAGAAAAAGAATAAGTGCTAGCTTGCTGGAGGGTATCATAGGACGAGCGTTCATCATTCCACCCGTGTTTGGTTAGATGGTAGGAAGCCATAGATTAGATTCGAGGGAAATTAGTCGAA
Organism: Linum lewisii; assembly: GCA_034768395.1. Lineage (NCBI taxonomy): Eukaryota > Viridiplantae > Streptophyta > Magnoliopsida > Malpighiales > Linaceae > Linum > Linum lewisii. The sequence continues at coordinate 35,013,365 of CM068300.1, read as the reverse complement.
AGCTACACCGCACAAAGTCATCATCATTCATTCCCATCATCCATCTCATTATAAACCCGAGTAGTGTAGTTTTCATTACGGTCCTAGCAGGGAAGTCCTTCTTGACTAGATACTCGTGTTGTCACAGTGGTGGAGATGTGGTCGAAATGCAAACCTATGACAGAATTCGGTAACAGAAAATGATCGAGAGCAGAAACACGTCCTTAAACACAGAGAGTGAGAGTTCCCATTGTACTATATTTATCCTGTGTGAGGAGTCTGGTCGGTCAGGTCAAATTCGTGCATAATTGGTTGCTAATTACTTGCGTGTGCAGTTTATTAGTGAGACCAGGTAGTTTGACTGATCTGTATGCATGTTAGGTTTCTTGTTCTAGGATCGATCTGTCTAATAATTCATTGTGTTTGATTGAGCTCCAATTTAATCGATCTTATCATTTATGAACATGAGCATTTCTATTCAGTTTGCTTGAGGACAAGCAAAAGCTTAAGTGTGGGGTATTTGATGACACTCGATTTGACGTGATTATCAGCCTCATTTAAGCGACATTTCTTTGCTTAAGACATGGTTTTTAGGGTAGAATAACGAATATTCAATCGATTGCCCTATCTCGTGCCATTTGTGTTACCTTGGCCCGTGTCGGGTCTATTTGATGGTTTTCTAGTGTTTTTGTGTTAGCACAGGTTTTTGCCGTCAAATAGAGTAGCCATGGACGTGTCTAAGGCATTGGAACCTCGAGGAATCAAACCAGAATCGATCCAAGGAGCCGATCAAGTCAAACCGAAAGTCTGCCCATTCACACTTACACATTCGGCGAAAATACACTTGCATCTTCGGCGAAAACAATAGTGCAAATCAACTGACGCCAAGTGAAGACTGACTTCGGCGAAAACATTGTGTTCTTCGGTCCGAAAATGCAAGGCAGAGAGATCAGCCGGCGGAGACTTCATTCACAATGGAATTTTTGCCGAAAATTCCTTAAGAATTTCGGCGAAAATAATAAGAGGAATCCGGCTGATTAGGGTTAAGTATAAATACTTAACCCGGCGGCCCAAACAGGGAGACAATCATAATTAATCATAATACAACTTTTCGAGATCAGAATTCTCTCAAGTCTGGAGCGAAGAGTTGGAGTTCGAAGAGCCGGATAGAAATCGTGACGCCATCCCTTCCACCTCGACGAATCGGAGCTAGGAGTGTTATCTACCGAAGATCGAAGTCTGCCAGAGTCGTCTGAATTAGGTTTTTCAGATTCTTTTCTGTTCTTCCTTTGAATGATGAACTCTTTCTTTGTCTTTGTTTCTTTTGTAATGATCATGAGTAGCTAAACTCTTTAGAGCTTAGACTAGATGAACCCTAAGTGACCCAGGGCTTTAAAGCGGTCACGGATCGGCGGTGATTAGATTCGAAATTCAATCAGTTCTTTTTCATGTTTGATTCGTTCTTCATTGTTCATGTTTCTTGTCTGGATTGATCACCTAGATTAGATTCTGGTTAAGCTAAGGATAGAAGCGAACACTCGCCTTACTTTAGAACATCGAATTAAACAATTAACCTTATAATTAGGAGTGTGCCTTTCGTAGGAACCGGTTAGGGTTAATTCACTGCAAGAGTAACTCATAAATCATTAGTAATCACACCAATTAATTAAGTCGTTGCGAGAGGCGACCGTACCCGGGCGGCTAGTAAATCTTGGTAGTTAGAACGGATAGAGCGAACGTTCGCCGGTCTTAAACCTAAGGGTAAGGAGTTATGGTGGTGTCTTAGTAATTGATTGAATGAGAATCGAAATCCGCTGATCTGTTGATTGCCAATGCTCTGGGGAACGAAGAGGGATTCAAAGTCTAAGTTCGTCTGTCATTCTTGTTTTCAAACCCTAATTCCCAATCTGCTTTAGTTTAATTTGTTTTAATTTTTCTGCATTTCCTAGAAGTAGAAGTCATGGAACTCACACCACGCACAACGTGTTTACCTTCGAGTATTTTGCTAGTTCTGAAGTAACCAATCATAAGAGACCCTCGGAATACGATATGCTATAGCTTTTTCTTAGCATTAGTAGTTATTTGGTTGAACCCTCAACGACACACGTCTTCCACCAACCACCATTTGAGAAGAAGCCCGGAGCCAAGGCTCAGCCCGAGACCGGCGGACCCGACGCGTCCTAGTCCCACCCGGACTAGGAAACCCTAAACCGCTGGATTAGGGTTTTAAGAGTTTAAGTCCTATTTGAGTTGTATTTTCAGTTTTAAGACTATTTAATTGTTTTTCCTTTTTAGTAAGATTATTTAGGGGTTTTAGGATTCTTTTTAGGAGTAGGACTCTTTATTTTATTCTTATTTAGGAAGTAGTCTTTGGGGAGGAGAGCTTGTTCCCTCACCTCTATAAGGAGGCCGCCGGCCACCCTTGTAACAAAGAACCCCCTTTTTGAATAAACAACCCCGTTATAGAACTTTGTTCTTGAAACCCTTATTGTATTTGCATGTTGCAAGACTGAAGGATCGGCTTATCATCAAGAGTATCCTCCTCTTGAAGTGGCACCCTCGACTTGATACTTCTGGTTCTAGCTCATTTGTAGCTAGCGGGTCAAAGTCCTCTTCCATTCCCGGTTCCGACGGTTTCTTCCTCGTTGCTAGATCATCAGCTTGTGGTGTTTAAGGGTCGTCTGCCCATGATTCACATCAGTTGTGGAGGGTGGCCCGTGGACATTCAATAAAAGGTCGCTGGTCATGCATGTTTTACAGCCAGGTGAGGAGTTGACGGCGGTAACACTGTATAAAGCAGAGTTCTGGGTTCATATCTGTAATATAACGGCTGACTTCTATTCAGAAGTTGTTCGTAAAGCGGTCAGAGCTTTTATTGGAGAGTTCGTTGCAAATGATGAGCAAAATTATTTCTCACCCTCTCGTCCATACAGGAGAATCCGTGTCAAGATGGATGTACGCAAATCCCTGAAGCGTGAAAAACCTCTTTGGAAGCCTGGTCGTGAAATTATGGTAAATTTCAAATATGAGAGGCTTCCAAATTTTTGCTATATTTGTGGCCGTATGGGACACATTGATAGGTACTGTGAGCTGCGATTCAGGATCCTTGAGGAAAATATTGTCATGCTCTGGGATGAAATGATCCGTGCACTGGAACGTCAAACTCTAGCACCTTTATCAAGCAGGTACCTAGTGATCTGAGAGGATGAAAGAAGGCAAAATGAGCTGAATACTGGTCGGATTGGAAGTGGCAGGGGCAACCGATTTATTGGGTTTAGTGTTTACACCCCTAGCAGATCAATGAATTTGCGTGCACTCACTGCTAATTTTGGTGCATGTGTGGATATTGCCAACCTTGCTATACCACATGATCCCCATGATGAGAATGAGGAGAGCCATGCAATTGAAGTTACTAATGATAGAAAGAGGCATCAGGGTTCGGTAGGGTTTACAGCAGCAATGGAAGTTGACAAGGAGAACTATGGAAGAAATCATAAAGGCCAGACTTCTTTTAACATGGTGCAGGCAGGCTCGGGGACCGAGTCCTGCCCACCGCAATGATTTACCTAAGTTGGAACTGCCGGGGACTCGGCAACCCCCAAGCAGTTCGAGCTTTGGGTGATCTCATTCGACATCATCGGTCGGATGTGGTGCTGCTTATCGAAACACTTTGTAACAAATAGAAACTAGAGGAGATTCGAGTTCGTTTTAGATTTGGTGGTTGTTTTGCTGTTGATGCCCGCGGGCATAGTGAAGGATTGGCTATTTTGTGGCGGGCTTATGTTCAACTAAGCCTGGCTTCGTTTAGTGACATCTTTATTAATTTTAATGTGATTGATGATTTTTATGGAGTGTCTCGTATGACTTGTTTCTATGGGTATCCCGAAGGCACACGACGAAGGGCTTCTTAGGAGATGCTTAAATCAATTGCGGGTGAGCCGAATGAGAAGTGGTGTTGTATTGGTGATTTTAATGACATTCTAGATCATTATGAGAAAAAGGGTCTGCACCCTAGACCCCAAGTTTTTATTCATGGTTTCCGTGATGCAGTGTTGGCTTGTGGATTGCATGATCTCGAGCTAATGGGTTACCCCTACACTTGGTCACGTTCACGGGGTCAGCTGAACGAAGTTGAATCTAGACTCGACCGTGCCATGGCGACGGAGGAGTGGTGTGCTTTCTATCATTTGGCGAGCCTAACCAACCTGGTAGCTCCTTCTTCGGACCATATACCTATTCTACTCAACACGGCAGAAATTGAGGATCGTTGTACTCATCGAATGTTCAGGTTTGAAAATAAGTGGTTTGAGGAACCATCCTTTCTCCCTCTTGTTGAAGCATGCTGGAATGAAAGCCCGACAGCTGATCTAAATCAAAAATTGAGTACAGTTTCGAGGGAGCTGAGTGTTTGGGGTCGCGATCTTGCAATGGCCTTTCGGCAGGGTATCCGTTCAGGAAAGGAAAGGTTGGAAAGTCTGAGGATGCGGGATGGTGATGAAGCTGCCCGGGGATATGAGGAATGTCGAGTTGAGGTGCACAGGCTCTTAGAGGAGGAAGAGGTGCATTGGCAACAAAGAGCGAAGCTCTTTTCGTTGAGATATGGAGATCGAAATACTAAATATTTTCATTCCATCGCAAATGCAAGAAAGGCAAAGAAAACTCTTAAACAACTCCGTAATGAAGAAGGTAATTGGGTTACAACAGACGAGGATATGGGAAATGTGGCTAAGTAGTATTTTTTGGATTTATTCAAACAGGGCAGCAGCCATTGTGATCCGGTTATCAATGTGATCGAGAGGAGTATTACAGATGTCGATTATTTAATGTTGGCAGTGGCGGTCTCTGAGGAAGAATTACGTGTAGCGGTGTTTAGCATGGACCCGGATAAATCACCGGGTCCTGACGGATTTAATCCGGGTTTTTTTCAAAGGTGTTGGCCGATTATTGGGAAGGATGTGACAGTGGCGTGCCAAGCTTGGATCAATTCGGGAAGTTTTCCACAAGAGGTGCATGATACAAATATTGTTCTTATCCCTAAGGTGGACCAACCAAATACAATGCGAGATCTTCGACCAATCTCTCTTTTCAATGTGACTTATAGAATCGTGGCGAAAATCCTTGCTAATAGGATGCGCCGAATCATCTCGAAGTTGGTCTCCGAGGATCAATCTGCATTCGTTAAGGGATGATCTATTGTGGACAGTGTGATGACAGCCTGTGAAACACTCCATTGCATGAAAAGAAGGCAGTCGGCACAACAAGGTGAGGTTGCACTAAAAATTGATATTTCAAAGGCCTACGACAGGGTGGAATGGCCTTACCTTGAGGCAGTCCTGGTGAAGATGGGATTTAGTAGATGGTGGGTGGATTTGATGTTAACGTGTGTCGGCCAGGTTCGGTACCGAGTACGGGTTAACTCGGCCACGACGGATTATTTCCAACCGGGTCGAGGGCTTCGACAGGGTTGTCCATTATCTCCCTTTCTGTTCATTCTCTGCGTAGAAGGACTCACCACTTTGGTTAACCGAGCAACTCGGGATGGATATATTCATGGTGTTCGGGTTTGTCGAGGTGCTCCTCTTATTACTCATTTACTTTTTGCCGACGACAGCTATTTCTTTTTTCAGGCAGAGATTGCCGAAGCCCAATTTATGAAAGAACTGTTTACTACATATGCGGAGGCCTCTGGTCAAGTGATTAACTATGCAAAATCAGGGATTTCCTTCAGCTCTTGTACTCATAGCATGCTAAAAGATGGTATTTGCTCTATTTTGGGTGTGGTCGGTACAGATGGGAACGACAGGTATCTTGGGATGCCGTCGGTGATTAGCAGGAAGAAAAAGCAGGTGTTTGCCTTCCTTTGTGACCGAGTTTGGGAGAGATTGAAAATGCTTGCGAGTGGACGAATCTCTCAAGGGGGCGTGAGGTCTTAATTAAGGCGGTTGCCAAGAAATCTCTCTTTACTGGATGAACGTCTACCTCTTATCTCCCTCTCTACTTGAAGAAATCGAGAGGATGATGAACTCATTTTGGTGGGGTATGAAGAGTGGTGGTGGGAGAGGGCTCTCGTGGATGAGGTGGGAGAGACTTTGTGTGCGAAAGGAGGATGGTGGTATGGGGTTTAGGGATATGCATGCCTTCAATCTAGCAATGCTTGGGAAGCAGGGATGGAAAATTCTTTCTGCCCCCGATACTCTCGTTTGTCGAGTTTTCAGAGCTAAATACTTCCCTAGAGGGGATTTTTTGTCGACTGTTCGTGGTAATAGTTGGAGTCCTATTTGGCAAAGTATATGGGCGACCCAAGGAATTGTTGGACGAGGTTATCATTGGAAAATTGGAGATGGTACGAATATTGATGTGTGGGGGATGCCTTGGTTGCGGGAAGAAAATAATTTCTATGTGGAAACACCTCGAGATATTGAATTGACAGGTTTGAGAGTATGTGATCTGTTTATCCTAGGTACTAGATAATGGGATGTGGAGCTCATCCAAGAGTTATTTTCTCCAAGGGATGCAAGGGCCATGCGTAATATTCCTTTGAATGGCAGTACCGGTGTTGATGCAAAGGTGTGGCCGTTGAGTCGAAATGGAATGTATACAGTGCGGTCGGGTTATTGATTCATTACGGAAAACTTGGTTCCTTGAGATAATCTGAAGGTGGTGGTCCTTGGCGGCGGCTTTGGGATATTGCGACACCTCCGAGGCTACGTGTATTTGCATGGAGACTCGGACAGGGAGTCCTCCCGACACGGTTAGCTATTCAAACCCGTTATATTCCAGCCCCGTCGGAGTGTGGTGTGTGTGCAAGGGAGATGGAGAATAAGTGGCACCTCTTTCTTAGCTGTAGCTTTGCCTAGGACTGTTGGCGTATTGCTGGGCTACTGCCTTTTATTGACTCCCTCATGCAAGACTCGGATTCCTTTATGCAATGGTTTTTCAGACTCATGGAGGATGAAGATGAAGTGAGAGTGGCACACGTGGTTGCGGTGATGAACTCGATATGGCGGGAGAGGAATGATCGTGTGTGGAATAATAAAGATGGTAATGCCTTTGGAGTTGTGCGGGAAGCTGTAGAAAACCTTCGAAGCTGGTAATCGATTAAGGAAAGCAGCCAGAACCCTCAGTCGTCGATTGCTACTTGTGGAAGATGGCATCCCCCACCGACAGGGATGCTAAAGTGTAACGTTGACGTGGCCAATTTTCAGGACGTCGGGGGTGAGGCGTTGGAATTGTTGTTCGAAACAGCGATTCGGAGCTTCTCAGGTATCGTACTAGCTCTTACAAAGGTTTCCCAACTGTCGATGAGTGCGAAGCCTTCGCTATCCTTGAAGCAATTGAGTGGATCATCTCTGTGGACCTGCGTAATGTCATTTTCGAGCTAGATTCCAGCACTGTGGTCAAAGCTATTACAACAGAAGAGGATGACTATACTGAATTCGGCGCCTTGGTGACCTCTGCACGAGCTGCCTTGCACCCTTCTTGCTCTGTCCTTTTTGTTAGGAGAACTGGTAACTCGGTTGCCCATGCTTTAGCTAGGTATTCGAGGAACCTTGCAACACCGACTATCAGGGATACTTCTCCACATTGGCTTTATGATGTCTTGACGGATTCTTGTAATACTTGTTGAGCATCTTAATGATATGACTACCCTTCTTAAAAAAAAAATTAATGGTTGTGGGCTGTTGTGTTGTGCTTGGATTGGGGGAAATGGTTAACAATGTTGCTAAATGGATCAGACTTAGTAAAGAGTGTAGGAGGGTTGGGACATGATGCTTGTAGACTGTATCTATATCTTGTGTTGTCAGTTGTGGTTGCAGAAGGGTGGTCCTGCCAGTGTGGGGTCTCCCTTTAAATGATGAACAGGTGGATGGCCCTGCCAATGTTGGGTCGTCCTATGAAGAATGGACAAGAGGGTAACCCAGAGACTCACGACATGGTGATGACACTCAATTTGACATGATTATCAGCCTCATTTAAGCGACATTTCTTTGCTTAAGACATGGTTTTTAGGGTAGAATAACGAATATTCAATCGATTGCCCTATCTCGTGCCATTTGTGTTACCTTGGCCCGTTTCGGGTCTATTTGATGGTTTTCTAGTGTTTTTATGTTAGCACAGGTTTTTGCCGTCAAATAGAGTAGCCATTGACGTGTCTAAGGCGTTGGAACCTCGAGGAATCAAACCGGAATCGATCCAAGGAGCCGATCAAGTCAAACCGAAAAGTCTGCCCATTCACACTTTCACCTTCGGCGAAAATAAGCTTCCACATTCGGCGAAATCAATAATGCAAATCAACTGACGCCAAGTGAAGGATGTTTTCGGCGAAAAGAATCAACTGTTCGGACCGAAAATACAAGGCAGAGAGATCACGGCCATTTACACAAGGATTTTCGCCGAAAATTCCTTAAGAATTTCGGCAAAAATATCAGGCTAATCCGGATCAGTTAGGGTTAAGTATAAATACTTAACCCGGCGGCCCAAATCAAATATACAATCATAATTCGCAAAACACAACTTTTCGAGATCAGAATTCTCTGAAGTCTGGAGCGAAGAGTTGGAGTTCGAAGAGCCGGAGAGAGATTGTGACGCCATCCCTTCCATCTCGGAGAACCGGAGCTAGGAGTGTTATCTACCGAAGATCGAAGTCTGTCAAAGTCGTCTAAATTAGGTTTTTCAGATTCTTTTCTGTTCTTCCTTTGAATCATGAACTCTTTCCCTGTCTTTGTTTCTTTTGTAATAATCATGAGTAGCTAAACTCGTTAGAGCTTAGACTAGATGAACCCTAAGTGACCCAGGGCTTTAAAGCGGTCACGGATCGGCGATGATTAGATTCAAAATTCAATCAGTTCTTTTTCATGTTTGATTCGTTCTTCATTGTTCATGTTTCTTGTCTGGATTGATCACCTAGATTAGATTCTTGTTAAAGCTAAGGATAGAAGCGAACGCTCGCCTTACTTTAGAACATCAAATTAAACAATTAACCTTATAATTGGAGCGTGCCTTTCGTAGGAACCGGTTAGGGTTAATTCACTGCAAGAGTAACTCATTAATCATTAGTAATTACACCAATTAATTAAGTCGTTGCGAGAGGCGACCGAACCCGGGCGGCTAGTTAATCTTGGTAGTTAGAACGGATAGAGCGAACGTTCGCCGGTCTTAAACCTAAGGGTAAGGAGTTATGGTGGTGTCTTAGTAATTGATTGAATGAGAATCAAAATTTTCTGATATGTTGATTGCCAATGCTCTGGGGAACGAAGGGGGATTCAAAGTCTAAGTTCGTCTGTCATCCTTGTTTTCAAACCCTAATTCCCAATCTGCTTTAGTTTAATTTGTTTTAATTTTTCTGCATTTCTTAGAAATAGAAGTCGTGGAACTCACACCACGCACAACGTGTTTACCTTTGAGTATTTTGCTAGTTCTGAAGTAACCAATCATAGAAAGCCCTCGGAATACGATCTGCTATACGCTTTTTAGCATTAGTAGTTTTTATTTGGTTGAACCCCTCAACGACAGGCCGTTCACCAAATTGGCGCCGTTGCCGGGGAACTTCTTTTGATTGTTCGAAAGAAGAACTGGCAATTTATTCTTCTACTTTCCATCTTTCATTTTTCCACCCACTTCGATTTTACACTGGTTTTGTTTGTCTTTGTTATCTGTAGGTTTACAGGTGTATGCCTCACCGTCCTTGGACTCGCTCTCAAACCGAACAGGCCAAGAGTATAGAGAGACTAGGCAGTTCAGCTACACCTCTGCGATCACAGATTCTGAAGAAAGGCAGAACAAATCCATTCATCACTCCGATCAAGATCGAGGAACCGAAGGAGAGTTCCTCATCTCCATCTTCACCTGTACCGTCATCTTCATCCGCTTCGTACACCGAGTCACTTTCACCTCTTCCATCTCCCACCATGGACGATAGATTACCACCACCAAATGGCGATCAACTACCGCCACCACCACCTGCACAAAAGAGTCTAGCCGACTACAACAAGCCGAGCGCGACTAGCGTTCGATCTGCCATTGCCGTTCCGCGCATTGAAGGAGATCCTGACTATGAGATCAAGATTCCATTCTTGACTATGATCTCTAGGGATTTACAGTTTGAAGGCAGGCCCCTAGACAATCCGTGCACTCACCTTGCAGACTTCCTTGATCTCTACAGTACTTTTAAGAGCGGAAACCTCGACAAAAACACTCTTTGTCTGAGAGCTTTCCCGTTCTCTTTGAAAGGCGCTGCTAAGAGGTGGCTTACTGGAAAACCACCTGGCTACTACACTAACTGGGATACTCTGGCTCAGGACTTCGTTGAAGAATACTTCCCTCCAGCCAGAACAACCGCCATCAAGGACAGCATCGCCAGATTCTCCCAGAAAGAAGGAGAAAGCTTATATGATACTTGGAATCGATTCCAAGAACTTCTTTACACCTGCCCTCATCATGGATTCGAGTTGAGGCAGTTAGCTGAAATCTTTTCTCGTGGACTTCGAGAAGAATCTGCCAAGTGGGTCAATTCTCTAGCTGAAGGGGATTGCACTACACTCACTCCTGAAGCTGCTCTTCTTCACTTCGCAAACTGTGCCTCCAAGTCAAGGAACTAGGAGCGAGAATCTGAAGGATCAAGGAGCAAGCTAGATCTCGAAGCTACAATCAAGGCAGAGGTAGAGAAGCATCTGAAGAAGTCTACCACACCGATCAAGCCGCCGGCAGCTTCTGTCTATGTTGTTGATTGCGAGTGGTGTGGAGCTTGCTCACATAATGGAGGCCGTTGTCAGAATTTTGGTAAGGCAGAAGTCTGGTCTGTCGAAGAGGAAAATTTCATCCAACAAGGCTTCATCAATAATCAGAATGGTTATGCTGGCTACCGTAACTTTAGACAGCAAGGGAACTATCAGGACAGACCTCCCTACAATGCTGGCGCCAATCATAACCAGAACCAGAATAACCGCCCGGCTGGTCCAGCTCAGGATCAGAAGCCTAACCATCCGCCGGCAGGTGTCTACCAGCCACCGCATCGCAATCTGGGTAATTATGGAACTGCTCCTGGCAATCGCCAGAATCAATATCTCAACAATACCTATCTAGGGCAGCAGCATCAGAGAGATAACAATGTCAGTGACCTGGATAAGAAGCTCAGCCAGATCATCACAAGACTCGATGATCATGACAGTCAGTTCAAGGCTCAAGCTCTTCTCAATCAAGAACAGATAGCATCTGGACAATGAATTGAGCAAGTCGTGAACAACATCTCCAGCATGCTAGCATCTGGTCGACCATTTGGCCAGCTTCCAAGCCAGACAGAGCCGAATCCGAGAAAAGAACAGGGTAAAATGGTAACTGCTCGAAAACTTCCAAACCTAATTGCTGATGCTTATTCTATTTTACGCAGGATCGCTGAAACTTCGGAAGAAGAGGAAGAAGAAGAACAAAAATCGGCGCCTAAGGAGGATCCTCCTCTTGCACCGTACGTCGTGAAGCCTCCCTTCCCTAGAGCATTGCTGCCAAATGCAAGGATCGAGACTGGCATGAAGGGGAACAAGGAAGGATATCCTGACATTCGTATTAAGAAACCTGTTTCTCCATATCCAGCTAAGTTATCTGATCCTGGTTCTTTCACTTTGCCATTGGTCATTAATGATGTTGAAATTGAACGCTGTTTAGTTGATCTAGGAGCATCTGTTAATGTTATGCCTGTGAGTCTATATGAAAAGTTAAACCTAGGGGAACCTGAACCGCCTAGTATGCAACTCGTCTTTGCTGATAGATCCCTTAAAACCCCTAAGGGAGAGATTAAAGACGTTGTCACTAAATGTGGTCCATTCACGTTCTTAGCTGATTATGTGATTATGGATACTAGTACAGATGATGCTACTATCCTCATAGGTCGACCTTTCATGGCTACTACTGGAATGAATATTAACGTTCCAAATGGTTCTTTAACTTTAAGAGTCGGTAAAGAAACAAAAACGTTCCGTCTTAAAGATGGCATGAAATATGACTCTAGGACTGAAGAATCTCACTGCCTAGCTGTTGAAACGGTGGGGTTGACTCCGGTCAACTCCGTTACTAATGCTTCTTCTAGTGTCTCTAGATCAGCTGTTGCTGCAGATATTAAACAGGTCATTACGAAGAAGCCAGAAATTTTAGTTCAGAAGCCGCCTAAGAAGAAGAAGAAGGAACTGCAAGCCTCTTCTAAACCACCGAGCAGACCTCGAGGAAAGAACAAGAAGACAAAGACCCAAATGGTCTGGAGACCAAAAATTTTGCCGTCTTCCACCGAGGCAACTGCACCACCATTTCGTTCCGAGAAACCAGCGCCGGAACAAGTATGGAAGGAGAAGCCGAAAGCGTCTCCTAAGGAAGTACTAAGATCACCGATCCTGGTGATAACAAGCCAAAGATTGAAGAAAAGAAGAAGCCGACAGTCCTCATTCCTTCCATCATCACACTCAAGAAGGATGACCTCTCCAGAGAGCTGTTCGGACCATTCAAGTTCGTTGATCATCTTCCCGATGGACGTACCAAGCTTTTGCATGCAAACGGGAAGAGATTCACGCTTACCGGAGAAGTCCCGAAGCTGTACTTCATGAAGTCCGACGCGAGCATGAAGGAGAATCTAAGTTGGGATGTCTCCTAATACCGTCCATGTATCGTCCAGCTCAAGGACGTTAATAAAAGAGCGCTTCGTGGGAGGCAACCCACGGCTGGAGTCTGTTTTAATTTTTGTTTAACTTGGTATTTTAGAGTCGGTTCGGGAGAGCCAAAAGTGTCAGTTTGTTTGATTTATTATTTTTCGTGTAGAGTCTGTGTGTCATAGAGTCAGTCTCAAGTTGATTGAGGTCGTTTCGATTTTTGTGGATTTAACTGTGATTTTCTCAAGTTAGCCAGATTTACGAAAATATTTTAAACCCGAACAGTTCAAAATTTTCGGCGAAACTGATTTTTGAATTTCGAACTCGTTCTTCCTGTTCATTGTTTTTGGTTAGAAAAGTCTTCTGTTTTTGGCGAAACCATTTTAACTGAAAAATTTCGGCGAAATTGCACTGTTATTTTCGGCGAAACCGCCTTCGAAAATCCGGCAGTCTATTTTAACTGAAATTTTCGGCGAAAACACCCTTTTATTTTCGCCGAAAATAATTTTGAAAATCACCCAAAACTTCCTTTAAAAAATCCGGTCCACTCCCTCTCTCATCCTTCACTCATTTTCGTTCAACTCACCGAACCCCCCCCCTTTATCTCTTTAAAATTGCCGACCGCCTTTCACCATTTCAATCCGCCATCGCCGCCGTTCACCGCCACCGTCGCCGACCGCCGCCACTCCCATCCCTTCCCTTTTCCGATCCCAACGAGCCCTAGAACGTCCAAATCGGAGCTTTGCAGCTCCAGTTCACCGAAAACCTAGTTTTCAAGTTTTTCACCGATTCCTCTCAACTCATTCACTTTTAGCAATCATGACTTCAAGGTAAGTTGTATAACTTTTTGATACGAATCTTTTGACATATAGATTGCTGAATTTCATCGGGGTTGACTTTCGGTTGACTTTTCGGTTTGCCTCATTTTGCGTGCCAACTGTTTCGTGTGAACTAGGATTAGCAGAACTTATAGAACTATTCTAGCATGCTTAGGGAGTTCCGTGCTTAATTTTCATATCATTTGAGCTTATGTTGCTATGCATACGATTAATTCCTTGTTATGTTGACTTTTGTGAGAAATGTCGGTTTGACTTTGAACTGCTGTGATCATTTGGCTGTCTGATGTGTTCAGTCTCGTTCATATTATCGTGCCTCCATTTGAAAATATTTTACCGTCATTCTCCAAGTTATCATAGTCTTGCCATGATTAGGGTTCAATATGCTTAAATGTTGACTTCCAAAATGTCGGTTTGACTTTTTGAACTCTGATTGTGCTTATCCGATTCTGGTTGTTCCTAAGTATGTATTTTACTGTCTATGATTACCGGTTACTCCGCTTTACTTACCCCACTTAGTTCCCCTCATTTCTTTGTGAAATCGAGTTTTTCTACTAAGTGTGGGGTAAGGTTTTCGTTGACTAATCTGGTTTCATTCTGGTTCTAGGAACACCACTTATGAGCGCATGACTAAGGCGCGACTTGATGGCGCCTCGAGCTCAGGAGCTGCCGCTCCCGTCACACCTGCTGTTCTGGGTCCACCACCTGCTCTACCCCGCCATGCTGGATATCATCCCACCATCGCCCGTCTACCGGATTTCTATTTTGAGTGCTTCCAGAAGATTCAGCACGTTCGGGGAGCTGACGTGCGCCCTCTCTCCATGGAGTCCCTGCACGATCATGATGAGGACTACCACCGGAACGTGCATGACACCTTAGCACCGGCTGGTCTCCTCGAGCTGACCACCATCACCGCCGAGTTCCCAGACATTGCCCTCCAGGAGTTCTGGGCAACCTTTGATCTGGATGAGCACAAGAGGAAGCAACGCCAGAAGGTGATCACCTTCTATCTTGGTGGGGTGTACAGGCAGCTCACCTACGATGAGTTTGCCGCTCATCTCGGCATCCCCTATGAGCACTATCACGATCATCACCTCGGTTGGGGAGAAGATGATGACGGCGAGGAGTACAACGCGCTTTGGAGCCACATGACAGGCGTACCTGGCGATCGCCTCGGGGAGAGCAACTTAGTTAAGTCTCTCTCTCACCCGCTCTATAAATTTATTCATATGGTTTGGCGGAGGTCACTTTTATATGTTCGAGACAAGGATCACCACCATATCCTCAAGGAGGAGCTCATGCTTGTCCGAGCAATCCGGGAGAGCTACCCTATCCACCCCGGTTGGGTACTGGCTTGCATCTTCTGCCAGAAGACCAAGAGGAAGACGCCACCCCGCAAACTCTTGGGAGGCAACTTCATAGGACAGTTCATCCTCTCCTTCGACATCAGCCATGAGTATGGCCCGCACATTCCACGACATCCAGTTCGGACCGTTGGAGGAGACTTGGCGGTTGAGTATGACTTAGAACTCGACCTCAGTCCCCATGTAGCAGCTGATCCTCCCCTCCAGCCTGTGGTCGAGTCAGAGGAAGAAGATGATGCTGAGGAGCAGCAGCCGCAGCCGCCGCCTAAGTTTCATGATTATATACCCTCGCCACACCATCAGGCAAGGTACATCCACCAGTCGCCGCCGCACATCCCCGATCCATATCAGGCGCATACTCAACAGCCGCAACACCACCCCGCGGATGTTGGAGAGTTATACGAGCGACTGCAGGAGTGGCGCATCACCGACAACGCCACTCAAGAGGCACGATGGACTATTATGCAGCAACATATGCGCGCGCGCCGACCGACGATATGAGGCACAGATGGCGTGGCAACGCCAGCTCGGCGAATTTCTCCACTTTCCACCTCCCGGCTCACCGGACCACCAGTTGTATTCCTTTTCTGGTGTCTTCTTTTTATTTATTCTTTTCGGATTTCGGTCCAACTTTTTTCTGTGTGGATCCGGGACACTTGTCCCGTTTCCTTTTTATGTTTCATTTGTTTTTGTTTTGTAGGCAATCGGTAGACTCCCTTTGCTTCAGGTTCTGTTACACTTCCCTCCGCTCTCTGAATCCGTGCTCACCCTCTGAGATCAACCGTCCTCATCCAGGTTCTTACATTCCACTCTGAACTCTAGAATTAGTCCTGTGAGGACACAGTCCGATTTAAGTGTGGGGTAGGATGCTAGAGAACCTGAACCTTGCATGAACTTGATTGCCCTTGATTGTGTTTTATGTGTGCCTCGTGATTCCATTCCATTCTCTCTAGCATTAGAATGGCTCAGTTCTTGATTTTTGATGTTAAGTTGTTGTTCAAACTATCATAATGATGCTTAGACTGCTTAACCTAGAACTTGAGAACCAACTTGTATGCTTTGATGCTAAATTGCCTGGTCAGAACAGAATTTTAAAATCACACTTGTAGTTTGTAGCCTTGATTGCATGAAAATGACCGAATCCGACTAGCAAACCAACTGTGAGCTTTTGATCCATTGCACGTAACTTGCAATTTTAATTCTTTCTGAGTGGTTTTCTGTTTACTTGAATGAGTTAGAATTTGCATGAGACCTACTCGAGGCCACACGATGACACAAGTTCTAGAAGGATAGGGGCACCTAGATTCAGCTACTAAGCCAGATAGCCTACCAAACGATAAATCCACTAAGGTTAGACCCTTGAGCTTAGCCTGTTCTTTCGGTTCGATAATACATTACAACCATTTCCCATTTCTTTCATTCCTCGTTGATCCCCTGTGGTTGTAGTTCTAGATTGACCTACTGGAAGTCGGTTTGTGGTAACCTGCCTATAACCATTAAACAGGTGGTCTTAACTAATATGTCCCGAAGTGTAAACCCCTCTAGCAACTAAAAGAAAAATCGGCACAAAAGAAAAAAAAGTGAAGTAAGAAAAAGTTCAAAGTGTAGTTCAATAAAACGTTCTTCTCCCTATAAATGGAAGAACGAAGTCAAAAGAAAAGTGCAAAAGAAAAAAAAGGAATAAGTGCTAGGTTGCTAGAGGGTATCATAGGACGAGCGTTCATCATTTCACCCGTGTTTGGTTAGACGGTAGGAAGCCATAGATTAGATTCGAGGGAAGTTAGTCGAAAGCTACACCGCACAAAGCCATCATCATTCATTCCCATCATCCATCTCATTATAAACCCGAGTAGTGTAGTATTCATTACGATCCTAGCAGGGAAGTCCTTCTTGACTAGATACTCGTGTTGTCACAGTGGTGGAGATGTGGTCGAAATGCAAACTTATAACAGAATTCGGTAACAGAAAATGATCGAGAGCAGAAACACATCCTTGAACACAGAGAGTGAGAGTTCCCATTGTACTATATATATCCTGTGTGAGGAGTCTGGTCGGTCAGGTCAAATTCGTGCATAATTGGTTGCTAATTACTTTCGTGTGCAGTTTATTAGTGAGACCATGTAGTTTGGCTGATCTGTATGCATGTTAGGTTTCTTGTTCTAGGATCGACCTGTCTAATAATTCATTGTGTTTGATTGAGCTCCAATTTAATCGATCTTATCATTTATGAACATGAGCGTTTCTATTCAGTTTGCTTGAGGACAAGCAAAAGCTTAAGTGTGGGGTATTTGATGACACTCGATTTGACGTGATTATCAGCCTCATTTAAGCGACATTTCTTTGCTTAAGACATGGTTTTTAGGGTAGAATAACGAATATTCAATCGATTGCCCTATCTCGTGCCATTTGTGTTACCTTGGCCCATTTCAGGTCTATTTGATGGTTTTCTAGTGTTTTTATGTTAGCACAGGTTTTTGCCGTCAAATAGAGTAGCCATGGATGTGTCTAAGGCGTTGGAACCTCGAGGAATCAAACCGAAATCGATCCAAGGAGCCGATCAAGTCAAACCGAAAAGTCTGCCCATTCACACTTGCACCTTCGGCGAAAATAAGCTTCCACATTCGGCGAAATCAACAATGCAAATCAACTGACGCCAAGTGAAGGATGTTTTCGGCGAAAAGAATCAACTGTTCAGACCGAAAATTCAAGGCAGAGAGATCACGGCCATTTACACAAGGATTTTCGCCGAAAATTCCTTAAGAATTTCGGCGAAAATATCAGGCTAATCCTGATCAGTTAGGGTTAAGTATAAATACTTAACCCGGCGGCCCAAATCAAATATACAATCATAATTCGCAAAACACAACTTTTCGAGATCAGAATTCTCTGAAGTCTGGAACGAAGAGTTGGAGTTCGAAGAGCCGGAGAGAGATCGTGACGCCATCCCTTCCATCTCGGAGAACCGAAGCTAGGAGTGTTATCTACCGAAGATCGAAGTCTGTCAGAGTCGTCTAAATTAGGTTTTTCAGATTCTTTTCTGTTCTTCCTTTGAATGATGAACTCTTTCCCTGTCTTTGTTTCTTTTGTAATAATCATGAGTAGCTAAACTCGTTAGAGCTTAGACTAGATGAACCCTAAGTGACCCAGGGCTTTAAAGTGGTCACGGATCGCGGTGATTAGATTCAAAATTCAATCAGTTCTTTTTCATGTTTGATTCGTTCTTCATTGTTCATGTTTCTGGTCTGGATTGATCACTTAGATTAGATTCTTGTTAAAGCTAAGGATAGAAGCGAACGCTCGCCTTACTTTAGAACATCGAATTAAACAATTAACCTTATAATTGGAGAGTGCCTTTCGTAGGAACCGGTTAGGGTTAATTCACTGCAAGAGTAACTCATTAATCATTAGTAATTACACCAATTAATTAAGTCGTTGCGAGAGGCGACCGTACCCGGGCGGCTAGTTAATCTTGGTAGTTAGAACGGATAGAGCGAACGTTCGCCGGTCTTGAAACCTAAGGGTAAGGAGTTGTGGTGGTGTCTTAGTAATTGATTGAATGAGAATCGAAATCCGCTGATCTGTTGATTGCCAATGCTCTGGGGAACGAAGGGGGATTCAAAGTCTAAGTTCGTCTGTCATCCTTGTTTTCAAACCCTAATTCCCAATCTGCTTTAGTTTAATTTGTTTTAATTTTTCTGCATTTCTTAGAAATAGAAGTCGTGGAACTCACACCACGCACAACGTGTTTACCTTTGTGTATTTTGCTAGTTCTGAAGTAACCAATCATAGAAAGCCCTCAGAATACGATCTGCTATACGCTTTTTTGCATTAGTAGTTTTTATTTGGTTGAACCCCTCAACGACAGGCCGTTCACCACATGGCTTCCCCTGTACTTGCAGGTGGGGGTGGCCGGTGAGCCAACCGTTTACCCTTAAACTGTTTGTGATATATGAAATGATGAACTAAGTGTGATGTGGTTGTGATGGTGAAATTGGATGTTATGATGCCTCGTATGATTGAATGATCGATGTTATATGTTGTTGAGATGTGGGTTGATAATATGATTAGTGTTGTGGAATTATGTCTACAATGGAACAACGGTATTGGTACTGGAATTTGCTAAGGGAATTGGTAGATGGAACTAGTTAATGAAATTAGAACATGGAATTGGATAGAGGACTTGGATAAATTAATTGAATTGCTTGGATGAAATGTTTGGTTGATTGAGTTGTGACTTGTGAACCTGATTCGGAAGTGGTATATTGTGGGGATGGGTTGATGGATTTGATGAGTATTGTGGGTGGTATCGATGAGGAATCTTGATGGGTAGTTTGAATGAATAGTTTGAGAATTGTCCTTGTTGTTGAGTCTAATTGAATTGATAGAATCGGAAGGAGCCCTGTACTGCCCCCTAAATTGTCACCTTTTTGCGGTTGGCGGTGCGGTCACGTCACCTATAAGAGTGGCGTGATGAGGTGTGTTGTGATTGTGAGTTGGCCATGAATCCTTATGTTGTGGTCCTGGATGCGTCTTGAGAACCCCCTTCTACGGTTGGGGGTGCGTTAGTGTTGTAAGCCGGAAGGGGTGGTACATGGCAACTCCTTATGCGCCTAAGGAACTCACATAGATAAATGTTTGTGTCGAGTATGTAGTAGTGAGTGTTGTGTATGTGTTTGTGTAAGCGTATGTGTGTGAATGTGTGACCTGTGCGTTTGTGTGAGTACGAGATGGACTGTGAGATCACTTGTGATCTGATGCTGAATTGTATGAATATTACCCCTAAGGTTTAATTGTACGTAAGATGTTCCTGATGTTGAACTGCATGCTTGATGTATCAAATGTTGAACCGTATGTATGATGATGCCTTGTTATATGTTATTGTGAATCGAGAATGTTGATTGCACCTACGTGATCACCTAGACTGTTTTAGGGAATTAAAACTGGTAACAGCTGTGTCGTATTCCATTGTTGTTTGTGTGCGGAGTTGGGATCACTCTTCAGGTTAGGTTCGGCGCATAGTTAAACCTAGTGGGTTCACTCAATTTCATTAGGAAATTGATCCCCCCCTCTTCCCCTTTCAGGTGCGTGTGGTTAGGTTGAGTATCTTGAGGTTCAGATTTCAGTCATGTTCAGAGCAGTTGCCGGGTTGGAGCAATGAGGTGAAGATTTGGCGCACTACATTGGAGTTGACTCTATTTTATCTTTTATGTTCAGTTGACATTTTGGGATTGGGAGTTTGTAAACGGTTGTAGTTGGATTTTGGATACTGGTTTTATCGTTTTGTTGGATTTTGACAATTCAGATTGTATTTTGGTTTTACCTTCTTGGAGGCCTCCTTCGGTTTATGAACTTATTTATATGTTGTTTCGTATTTTCGCTGTCTTTTTACTCGTTGTTTTAAATGCTGGTTCTTCGAGTAGCTGATGCTGAAGTTTTAGCGGTATCAAATAACTAACCTACCGAAGTAGACTAGATGGTATTCCACAGGGTTTCTACTAATCAACTACTCATAGAAGCTGGCAAATTACTCAGGTTTAAACACTTAGTACGTGGTGTGAGTTCCACGACTTCTAATCTAATAAAGCAGGAAAATAAAAGACAGAAAAGTAAAAGGTTGACTAACGAGAAGATAGACGAACTTAGATTTCGAATCCCCCATAGATCACCAGAGCATTGGCAATCAACAGATCAGCGGTTTTCAATTCTAATTCAATCGGTTTCTATATACCACCATAACTCCTTACCCTTAGGTTTAAGACTGGCGAACATTCGCTCTATCCGATCTAACTACCAAGATTAACTAGCCTCCCGGGTACGGTCGCCTCTCGCAACGACTTAATTAACTGGTGCAATTACTAACGATTTATGAGTTACTCTTGCAGTGGATTAACCCTAATCGGTTCCTACGAAAGGCACACTCCAATTATAAGGTTAACTGGTTGAATTGATGTTTTAAAGAGAGGCGAGCGTTCGCTTCTATCCTCAGCTTAACAAGAATCTAAACTAGGTGATCAAGGAAGACAAGTTTAAGCGCCAAAGCAGGGAACTGTCTAACTACTACGTCTAGTGACTACGTCTGGCGACTAACCCTAGCTTGCAAAAACCTAATCTAGGCGATCAACCAGAAAAGAAACATAAACAATCAAGAACAAAACAACCATGCAAAGAGAAACTGATTGAACTTTGAATCTAATTACCGCCGATCCGTGACCGCTTTAAAGCCCTGGGTCACTTAGGGTTCATCTAATCTAAGCTCTACAAGTTCAGTTACTCATAACAATAACAGCAGAATCAAAAGCAACAAAGGAAATCATCATACAGAGGTAGAACAGATAAGAACTGAAAAACCTAATTCTGATGACTCCGGCAAAGCTTCGATCTTCTGAATCTTCAACTTTAAGCTCCGAGCTCTCCGAGATGGAAGGATGGCGTCACGATCTCTCCATGGATCTTCGAACTCTCTAAACTCTATCTATCGACCCTAGAGTTGGCTGACTCTCAAAAGTCTTATTTGTGAAAATATGAATAATGAATGCCTCCCTCCTTTGGGCCGCCGGTTTAAGTATTTATACTTAAACCCTAAGTCAGCCGAATTCTTCTGATATTTTCGCCGAAAATAAAGGATTATTTCGCCGAAAAGGATGGTGTAAATGGACGGTCCTTTGGCTGGTATCTCCTGTAATTTTTGCTTCGGTCGAAAACTTAACAGTTTCGCCGAAAACTCCTTCAGCCGGTCATCAGTTGATTTGTGCTGATATTTTCGCCAAAAATACTAGGGTATTTTTGGCGAAAATTCCTTTGTAAACCGGGCAGGAATTTTTTGAACTTGATTGGCTCCTTTGATCGATTCCGGTGCAATTCCAACGTCTTAGACATGACCTTGGCTACTTTATTTGACGGCAAAAACCTGTGCTAACATAAAAAACACTAGAAAACCATCAAATAGACCCAAAACGGGCCAAGGTAACACAAATGGCACGAGATAGGGCAATCGATTGAATATTCGCTATTCTACCCTAAAAACCATGTCTTAAGCAAGGAAATGTCGCTTAAATGAGGCTGATAATCACGTCAAATCGAGTGTCATCAAAATACCCCACACTTAAGCTTTTGCTTGTCCTCAAGCAAACTGAACTAGAACACACTCAAATTCACAAATGACACGAGATTAAACTGAGATTCAATTCTAACAAATTGGTTTAGACTGTTCCACGTAGAAAAAGTGACCTACACATGCAAGAACATCAACCAAACAAGTTTTAGATCTCACTAATTTCTGCACACTTCAAGTAGTAATTTTAACAAAGCACATTTCTTGGCAAAACAATTAATCTTAATTATCCAACTACGATAACACCAATTCTAATAAAAAAAGAATTTAAGCTCTAGCCATGATGTGGATGCGGAGGTGACGTGGCTATCGACTCGACTTCATCCGTTTCTAGATTTGTACGTTACATGTTCTAGCTAGGACCGATTTAAACAACAATTTCTTTCAAGATTCAAACTTTCTCCATTGATTTACTGCATACTAGTGCTCGATACCGAACACTTCGCTTAGGTGTCGGACCTGCCTAGCTCACAGTATTTGTGCCTACGCTAGTGCTCAACCCGAACACTTCACTTAGGTGTCGGGCTTGCCTAGCTTTATTTTCAGCACTTTAAAGAACTTTACATTGATTTGCACAACTTAATTACTTGATTTCACCATTTAGTCACATAATCCTAGCTAGTTATAACTTTTTACACAAGATTTCGAATTGGATTTCCGTCTAATCTCAAGCCACAATCACAGGTGATCAAATATGGATTGAAAAACATGGAAGAAGCTAGCATTTATCATCTTAGAACGGTGTTATCGAGCTTTGTTATTAACAAACCAATTAATTCAATTAATTCAAGTTTCAACTACAGAAGTGATTTATGATCTGTTCTGACCTAGACTCATTTAATATCAGTGCCAACACGTTGGTTACAGGTTCTAAGTGGAACAGTCTAGACGTCATTGTTTAAAATTGAAGTCAATTTAACATCAAAAGTCAAGAATTGAGCAATTCTATGCTAGAGAAACTGGAAAGGCACTGAGAAACACACAATACACAATTAAGGGCTATCAAGTTCATGCAAGGTTCTCTAACATCCTACCCCACACTTAAATCGTTATGTGTCCTCACAGGACTAAACTAGAGTAGAGATATACGAAGAACCTGGAATGAGATGGTCGGTGTAGCGGATGAGCACGGAGAGTCCGGAGTGGAGCGGAGTAGCTACTCAAGTTCCTACAAAAACAAAAATAACAAAAAGATCAAAAGGATACCGGGACAAGTGTCCCGGATCCACACAGAATAAAAGTCGAAACGAAGAAGGTTTAGGGGAATTTAAAAAAAAAATTACTCTTCTTTTTTTTTTCAAAATCCAACCGAAAACAAATCAAAACGAAAGGAAATTAAACTGACACTTTGGCTCCCCCGAACCTGATTCGAACGACGAAAAAGACTGACTCAAAAATTCAAAAACGGACTCCAGCCGTGGGTTGCCTCCCACGAAGCGCTCTTGTTTAACATCCGTGAGCCAGACGATACCTGTTAGGGACCCCAACTTAGGAGTTCCTTGAAGTCAATCGTCTTCTTCAAGGACAGCGGTTGAGTGCCAAATAGCACTCCAGAAGGGTGATGCAGCCGTAGTGCTCAATAGATCGCGGTCTGGTTGGATGACCAGTTCTTCTCGAATTCTCCTACGAGGAGGAAAGAGGTAGTACGGGCGCATGGTCATGAGCTCCATCTTCTTACAGGTTGACTCGGCGGGAGTGTAGGTGAGGGTATTCTCATCTCTATGACTCCTCTTCGCTTCAACTTCAGATGGATTGGCTTTAGTCTTCATCACCACACGCCAAGGATTCTACTAGCTCATAATGTCATGGATAGATCATCATCTTATTCTTCGAACAGTCTTGAGCGTCTTCTGTCATTAACTGCTTTGGTTGCTCGAGCTTGATGTCCGTCGCGAGATGAGCTTGTAGCATTGAAGAGATATTATCCAAGGCAGATTGGGTTCTTGACGAGCATTGTTGATGTTCATGAAGCATCTCTTGGTTATCTCTAGCGCCTCTTTGATGCTCTTGTTGGTGTGTCTCTTGGTAACCTTGTAGCATTGAAGAGATTTTATCAAAGAGGGAGTCAAATCTCGCCGTTTGTTGTTGTTGATGATGTAGCATCTCTTGGTAATCCTCAATATTCGGTGCTCCATTGACACGCAACTCTTGGTACTGGTCATCCAACCTGTAATCCTGCATAATCAAAACTCAAAAGCACTACCCAGGTAAATCATGGAAATATGGAGGAAAATTAAATGGTAAGGCGGAAAGGTAGAAGAATAATTTGCCAACTCTTCTTTCAAACAATTAGAAGAGTCCCCGGCAACGGCGCCAATTTGATGCTACAGTTTTAGCGGTATCAAATAACTAACCTACCGAAGTAGACTAGATCGTATTCCACAAGGGTTTCTACTAATCAACTACTCAAAGAAGCTGGCAAATTACTCAGGTTTAAACACTTAGTGCATGGTGTGAGTTCCACGACTTCTAATCTAATAAAGCAGGAAAATAAAAGACAGAAAAGTAAAAGGTTGCCTAACGAGAAGATAGACGAACTTAGATTTCGAATCCCCCTTAGATCACCAGAGCATTGGCAATCAACAGATCAGCGGTTTTCAATTCTAATTCAATCGGTTTCTATATACCACCATAACTCCTTACCCTTAGGTTTAAGACTGGCGAACGTTCGCTCTATCCGATCTAACTACCAAGATTAACTAGTCGCCCGGGTACGGTCGCCTCTCGCAACGACTTAATTAACTGGTGCAATTACTAACGATTTATGAGTTACTCTTGCAGTGGATTAACCCTAATCGGTTCCTATGAAAGGCACACTCCAATTATAAGGTTAACTGGTTGAATTGATGTTTTAAAGAGAGGCGAGCGTTAGCTTCTATCCTCAGCTTAACAAGAATCAAAACTAGGTGATCAAGGAAGACAAGTTTAAGCGCCAAAGCAGGGAACTGACTAACCCTAGCTTGCAAAAACCTAATCTAGGCGATCAACCAGAAAAGAAAAATAAACAATCAAGAACAAAACAACCATGCAAATAGAAACTGATTGAACTTTGAATCTAATTACCGCCGATCCGTGACCGCTTTAAAGCCTTGGGTCACTTAGGGTTCATCTAATCTAAGCTCTAACGAGTTTAGCTACTTATGTTTATCACAAAAGAATCTAAGACAAAGAAAAGAGTTCATCATTCAAAGGAGGAACAGAAAAGAATCTGAAAAACCTAATTCAGACGACTCTGACAGACTTCGATCTTCGGTAAACTACACTCCTAGCTCCGATTCTCCGAGATGAAAGGGATGGCATCACGATCTCTTTCCGGCTCTTCGAACTCTAACTCTTCGCTCCAGAACTTCAGAGAATTCTTCAAATTCTGATTTCGAAAAGTGTATTCTGATGTAAAATTATGATCTCCCTCTAATGGGCCGCCGGTTAAGTATATATACTTAACCTAGCCCAGCCGGATTTCTTCTAGGATTTTCACCAAAAATAATGAACTATTTTCGCCGAAAATGTGCTTGTAAATGGAAGTCCCGCCGGCTGATTCTCCTGTGAATTTCGCCGAAAGAGTTCTAGGTCCGAAAACTACAAGTTTTCGCCGAAAACTTTCTCCAGTTGGCCTTGGTTGATTTGTGCTGATATTTTCGCCGAAAATACTAGGGTATTTTCGATGAAAACTCCTTTGTAAACCGGGCAGGGATTTTTTTTAAACTTGGTTGGCTCCTTTGATCAATTCCGGTGCAATCCTTCGAGATTCCAACGCCTTAGACACGTCCTTGGCTACTTATTCGATGGCAAAAAATTGTGCTAACATAAAAACACTAGAAAACCATCAAATAGACCCGAAACAAGCCAAGGTAACACAAATGGCACGAGATAGGGCAATCGATTGAATATTCGTTATTCTACCCTAAAAACCATGTCTTAAGCAAAGAAATGTCGCTTAAATGAGGCTGATAATCACGTCAAATCGAGTGTCATCAAATACCCCACACTTAAGCTTTTGCTTGTCCTCAAGCAAACTGAATAGAAACGCTCATGTTCACAAATGATAAGATCGATTAAATTGGAGCTCAATCAAACACAATGAATTATTAGACAGATCGATCCTAGAACAAGAAACCTAACATGCATACAGATCAGCCAAACTACCTGGTCTCACTAATAAACTGCACACGACAAGTAATTAGCAACCAATTATGCACGAATTTGACCTGACCGACCAGACTCTTCACACAGGATATATATAGTACAATGGGAACTCTCACTCTATGTGTTTAAGGACGTGTTTCTGCTCTCGATCATTTTCTGTTACCGACTTCTGTCATAGGTATGCATTTCGACCACATCTCCACCACTGTGACAACACGAGTATCTAGTCAAGAAGGACTTCCCTGCTAGGACCGTAATGAATTCTAAACTACTCGGGTTTATAATGAGATGGATGATGGGAATGTATGATGATGGCTTTGTGCGGTGTAGCTTTCGACTAACTTCCCTCGAATCTAATCTATGGCTTCCTACCGTCTAACCAAACACGGGTGGAATGATGAACGCTCGTCCTATGATACCCTCAAGCAACGTAGCACTTATTCTTTTTCTTTACACGATTTTTTTCTTCTTTTCTTTCTTTTGAACTTTTCTTTTGACTTCGTTCTTCCATTTGTAGGGAGAAGAACGTTTTATTGAACTAGAAACTTTGAAACTTTTCTGATTTTTCTTTTCTTCACTTTTTTCAAAATTTTCTTTCTTTTCTTACTTTACTCTTTTTTTTTCTTTTGTGCCGATTTTTTCTTTTAGTTGCTAGAGGGATTTACACGTCTGGACATATTAGCTAAGACCACCTGTTTAATGGCTATAGGCAGGTTACCACAAACCGACTTCCGGTAGGTCAATCTAGAACTACAAACCACAGGGGATCAACGGGGAATGAAAGAAATGGGAAATGGTTGTAATGTATTATCGAACCGAAAGAACAGGCCAAGCTCAGGGGTCTTAACCTAGTGGATTTATCGTTTGGTGGGCTATCTGGCTTAGTAGCTGAATCTAGGTGCCCCTATCCTTCTAGAACTCGTGTCATCGTGTGGTCTCGAGTAGGTCTCATGCAAATTCTAACTCATTCAAGTAAACAGAAAACCACTCAGAAAGAATTAAAATTGCAAGTTACGTGCAATGGATCAAAAGCTCACAGTTGGTTTGCTAGTCGGATTCGGTCATTTTCATGCAATCAAGGCTACAAACTACAAGTGTGATTTTTAAAAATTCTGTTCTGACCAGGCAATTTAGCATCAAAGTATACAAGTTGGTTCTCAAGTTCTAGGTTAAGCAGTCTAAGCATCATTATGAAGGTTTGAACAACAACTTAACATCAAAAATCAAGAACTGAGCCATTCTAATGCTAGAGAGACTGGAATGGAATCACGAGGCACACACAAAACACAATCAAGGGAGATCAAGTTCATGCAAGGTTCTCTAGCATCCTACCCCACACTTAAATCGGACTGTGTCCTCACAGGACTAATTCTAGAGTTCAGAGTGAAGTAGAAGAACCTGGACCGAGATGATTGGTTTAGGGGATGAGCACGGATCCTCGGAGCGGAGGGAATCTACCAAAGCGAAGCAAAGGGAATCTCCCTGCTGCCTACAAAACAAAAACAAATGAAACATAAAAAGGAAACCGGGACAAGTGTCCCGGATCCACACAGAAAAAAGTTGGACCGAAATCCGAAAAGATTAAATAAAAGAAGGGACAAGAAAGAGGATACAACCCGATCACTGCTCGTCTGGCGCATCGGGAGGTGGAAAGTGGAGGTGCTCGCCGAGCTGACGTTGCCACGCCAGCTGTGCCTCATACCTCCTGTCGGCGCGGCGCATATGTTGCTGCATAATAGTCCATCTCGGCTCTTGAGTGGCATTGTCAGTGATGTGCCACTTCTGCAGTCGCTCGTACAACTCACCAACATCCGCGGGGTGGTGTCGGGGCTGATAGGTTGGCGCCTGGTATGGATCGGGAATGCGTGGCGGCGACTGGTGAGCATACCCCGCCTGATGGTGTGGCGATGGTATATCATCTTGGAATACTGGCGGCGGCTGCGGCTGCTGCTGGTCAGCATCATCTTCTTCCTCCGACTCGACCACAGGCTGGAGTGGAGGATCTGTTGCTACGTGGGGACTGAGGTCCAGCTCTAAGTCGTATTCGACTACCAACTCTCCTCCAACGGTCCTAACTCGGTGTCGTGGAATGTTCGGGCCATATTCATGGCTGATGCCGAATGAGATGATGAGCTGACCTATGAAGTTACCTCCCAGGAGTCAGCGAGGTGGCGTCCTCCTCTTGGTCTTCTGGCGGAAGATGTGAGCAAGCACCCAGCCGGGGTGAAGAGGGTAGCTCTCTCGGATGGCTCGAAGAAGCATAAGCTCCTCCTTGAGGATATGGTGGTGATCCTTATCTGGAACATATAAAAGCGATCTACGCCAAACCACATGAATAAATTTAAAGAGAGGGTGAGAGAGGGACTTAACTGAGTCATGGCCCGTGAGGCGATCACCAGGCACTCCAGTCATATGGCTCCAGAGGGCGTGGTACTCCTCGTTGTTATCATCGTCGCCCCAGCCTAGGTGATGATCGTGATAATGCTCGTAGGGGATGCCTAGATGAGCAGCAAACTCATCGTAGGTGAGCTGCCTGTACACCCCACCAAGATAGAAGGTCACAACCTTCTGGCGCTGCTTTCTCTTGTGCTCATCCAGATCAAAGGTCGCCCAGAACTCCTGGAGGGTGATGTCTGGGAAATCGGCAGCTATGGTGGTCAGCTCTAGGAGACCGGTCGGTGCTAGGGCGTCATGCACATTCCGGTGGTAGTCCTCGTGGTGCTCGAAGAGGGACTCCATGGACAGAGGGCGCACGTCAGCTCCACGAATGTGTTGGATCTGCTAGACAAGCTATAGTGTGATGGTAGACGAGCTATAGTGTGATGGTATCCAGCCCGGCGAGGTAGTGCGGGTGGAGGACCCAGAACGGCGGGTGTGACAGGGGTGGCAGCTCCGGAGCTCGAGGCGCCATCAAGTCGCGCCTTAGTCCTGCGCTCATAAGTGGTGTTCCTAAAACCAGAGTGAAACCAGATTAGTCAACTAAAACCCTACCCCACAAAGAAATGAGGGAAACTAAGTGGGGTAAGCAAAGCGGAGTAACCGGTAATCATAGACAGTAAAATACATGGTTAGGAACAGCCAGAATCGGATAAGCACAATCAGAGTCCAAAGAGTCAAACCGACATTCAAAAAGTCAACATTAGAGCATAATGAACCCTAATCATGGCAAGACTATCACAAGGTGGATAACGACGGTAAAATATGATCTCAGATGGCAAACACAATAATCTGAACGAGAATGAACACATACGGCATCCAAATGATCAAAAACAGTTCATGGTCAAACCGACATTTCTCACAAGTCAACATAACAAAGAATCAATCGTATGCATAGCAACACATGATCAACTGATATGAAAATTAAACACGGAACTCCCTAAGCATGCTAGAACAGTTCTACAAGTTCAGCTAAGCTAGTTCACACGAAATCAGTCGGCACGCAAATCGAGGCAAACCGAAAAGTCAACCGAAAGTCAACCTCGATGAAATTCAGCAATCCATAAGTCAAAAGATTCGTATTGAAAAGTTCTACAACTTACCTTGAAGCCATGGGTGCTAAAAATGAACGGTTTGGAAGAAATCGGTGAAAAACTTGAAAACAAGGGTTTCGGTGAACTGGAGATGTAGAGCTCCGATTCGGCTGTTCTAGGGCTCAAAATGATCGGAATGGAGAGGGGAGTTGAGCGGCGGCGGTCAGAGATGGCGGCGACGAAGGAAACGGTGGCGGCGGTGGTGAGAAAAATGGGTGTGGTTGGCGGTTTTGAAAAAAACAAAGGGGAGGGGGTTTGTTTTCGGGTTTTTGAACGAAAATGGCAAGTGGGGAGAGAGGGTGGAAGACCGGATTTTAAATGGAAGATTGGCTGATTTTTAAAGGTATTTTTGGTGAAAATAGCAAGGATTTTTCGCCGAAAAAAGACGTTCAAATGCACTGCTGGTTTTCAAATAAATTTTTGGCGAAAATACAATGGGCTTTTCGGCGAAATTATGAGTTAAAATCACTGCCGGTTTTCAAATAAATTTTCGGTGAAAATACTCAACTTTTCGAACCAAAAATTTGAAATAGGAGACCGGGTTCGAAAATTCAAATGGCGATTTCGCCGAAAACAAGGGTGATTTCGCCGAAAATTTTGAACTACTCGGGTGAAAATATTTTCGCAAAACCGGCCAACTTCAGAAAATCCCAGTTAAATCCAAAAAAATTGGAACGACCTCAATCAACTTGTGACTGACTCTATGACACACAGACTCTACACGAAAAATAAGAAAACAAACAAAATGACACTTTTGGCTCCCCCGAACCGACTCTAAAACACTAAGTTCGACAAAAATTAAAAACGGACTCCAGCCGTGGGTTGCCTCCCACGAAGCGCTCTTTTATTAACGTCCTTGAGCTGGACGATACCTGGACGGCATTAGGAGACATCCCAACTCAGATTCTCCTTAACGCTCGCGTCGGAGTTCATGAAGTACAGCTTCGGGAATTCTCCGGTAAGCGTGAATCTCTTTCCGTTCGCATGCAAAAGCTTGGTACGTCCATCGGGAAGATGATCGATGATCTTGAAGGGTCCGAACAGCTCTCTGGAGAGGTCATCCTTCTTGATTGTTACGATGGAAGGAATGAGGACTGTCGGCTTCTTCTTTTCTTTTATCTCCGGCTTGGTATCACCAGGATCGGTGATCGTCAGTACTTCCTTAGGAGATGCTTTCGGCTTCTCCTTCCATACTTGTTCTGGCGCCGGTTTCTCGGAACGATTTGGTAGTGCAGCTGGCTCGGTGGAAGACGGCAAAATTTTTGGCCTCCAGACCATTTGGGTCTTCGTCTTCTTGTTCTTTCCCCACGGCCTGCTCGATTTAGTGCTCGGTGGCTTAGAAGAGGCTTGCAGTTCCTTCTTCTTCTTGGGCAGCTTCTGAACCGAAGTTTCTGGCTTCTTCTTAA
The DNA here is from genome assembly GCA_034768395.1 of Linum lewisii. NCBI lineage: Eukaryota > Viridiplantae > Streptophyta > Magnoliopsida > Malpighiales > Linaceae > Linum > Linum lewisii. The sequence goes on along the minus strand of CM068300.1, from coordinate 34,982,364 downwards.
TAACCTGTTCAATATCTGCAGCAACAACTGATCTAGAGACACTAGAAGAAGCATTAGTAATGGAGTTGATCGGAGTCAACTCCACAGTTTCAATAGCTAAGCAGTGAGATTCTTCATTCCTAGAGTCATATTTCATGCCATCTTTAAGACGGAACGTTTTCGTTTCTTTACCGACCCTTAGAGTTAAAGAACCATTTGGAACGTTAATATTCATTCCAGTAGTAGCCATGAAAGGTCGACCTATGAGAATGGTAGAATCATCTGTACTAGTATCCATAATCACATAGTCAGCTAAGAACGTGAACGGACCACATTTAGTAACAACGTCTTTAATCTCTCCCTTAGGGGTTTTAAGTGATCTATCAGCAAAGACAAGTTGCATACTAGGCGGTTCAAGTTCTCTTAGGTTTAACTTTTCAAACAGGCTCATAGGCATGACATTAACAGATGCTCCTAGATCAACTAAACAACGTTCAATCTCAACATCATTAATGATCAAAGGTAAAGTAAAAGAACCAGGATCAGATAACTTAGCTGGATATGGAGAGGTAGGTTTCATAATACGAATGTCAGGATATCCTTCCTTGTTCGCCTTCATGCCAGTCTCGATCCTTGCATTTGGCAGCAATGCTCTTGGAAAAGGAGGCTTCACGACGTACGATGCAAGAGGAGGGTCATCCTCCTTAGGCGCCGATTCCTGTTCTTCTTCTTCCTTCGGAGTTTCAGCGATCCTGCGTAAGACAGAACAAGCATCAGCAATTAAGTTTGGGAGTTTTTGAGCGGTTACCATCTTGGCTTGCTCCTTTCTCGGATTTGGCTCTGTCTGGCTTGGAAGTTGGCCAAATGGTCGACCAGATGCTAGCATGCTTGAGATGTTGTTCACGGCTTGCTCAGTTCTTTGTCCAGATGCTATCTGTTCTTGATTGAGAAGAGCTTGAGCCTTGAACTGACTGTCATGATCATCGAGTCTGGTGATGATCTGGCTGAGCTTCTTATCTAGGTCACTGACATTGTTCTCTCTTTGCTGCTGCTGTCCTGGATAGGTATTATGACAGGAGCAGTTCCATAATTACCCGAATTCTGGTGATTGCGATTTGGTAATATTGATTCTGGCGATTGCCAGGAGCAGTTCCATAATTACCCAGATTGCGATGCGGTGGCTGGTAGACACCTGCCGGCGGATGGTTAGGCTTCTGATCCTGAGCTGGACCAGCCGGGCGGTTATTTTGGTTCTGGTTATGGTTGGCGCCAGCATTGTAGGGAGGTCTGTCTTCATAGTTCCCTTGCTGTTTGAAGTTACGGTAACCAGCATAACCATTCTGATTATTAACGAAGCCTTGTTGAATGAAATTTACCTCTTCGGCAGACCAGACTTCTGCCTTACCAAACTTCTGACAATGGCCTCCGTTATGTGCGCAAGCTCCACACCACTCGCAATCGGCAACGTAGACAGAGGCTGTCGGCGCTTGATCGGTGTGGTAGACTTCTTCAAATGCTTTTCTACATCTGCTTTGATAGTAGCTTCAGATCTAGCTTGCTCCTTGATCCTTCTGATTGTCGTTCCCAGTTCCTTGACTTGGAAGCACAGTTTGCGAAGTGAAGAAGAGCAGCTTCAGGTGTTAGTGTAGTGCAATCCCCTTCAGCTAGAGAATTGACCCACTTGGCGGATTCTTCTCGAAGTCCTCGAGCAAAGATTTCAGCTAACTGCCTCTGCTCGAATCCACGATGCGGGCAGTTGTAGAGAAGTTCTTGGAATCGATTCCAAGTATCATATAAGCTTTCTCCTTCTTTCTGGGAGAATCTTGCAATGCTGTCCTTGATGGTGGTTGTTCTGGCTGGAGGAAAGTATTCTTCAACGAAGTCCTGAGCCAGAGTATCCCAATCAGTGTAATAGCCAGGTGGTTTGCCAGTAAGCCACCTCTTAGCAGGGCCTTTCAGAGAGAACGGGAAAGCTCTCAGACAAAGAGTGTTTTTGTCGAGGTTTCCGCTCTTGAAAGTGCTGCAGAGATCAAGGAAGTCTACAAGATGAGTGCACGGATTGTCTAGGGGCCTGCCTTCAAACTGTAAATCCCTAGAGATCATAGTCAAGAATGGAATCTTGATCTCATAGTCAGGATCTCCTTCAATGCGCGGAACGGCAATGGCAGATTGAACGCTAGTCGCGCTCGGCTTATTATAGTCTGCTAGACTCTTCTGTGCAGGTGGTGGCGGCAGCGGTTGATCGCCATTCGGTGGTGGTGGTGGTGGTAACTGATCGTCCATGGTAGGAGATGTAGGAGGTGACAGTGATGCGGTGTATGAAGCGGATGAAGATGACGGTACAGGTGAAAATGGAGATGAGGAACTCTCCTTCGGTTCCTCGATCTTGATCGGAGTGATGAATAGATTGGATCTGCCTTTCTTCAGAATCTGTGATCGTAGAGGTGGAGCAGAACTGCCTGGTCTCTCTGCACTCTTAGCCTGTTCGGTTTGAGAGCGAGTCCAAGGACGGTGAGGCATGCACCTGTAAACCTACAGATAACAAAGACAAACAAAACCAGTGTAAAATCGAAGTGGATGGAAAGGTGAAAGATGGAAAGTAGAAGAATAAATTGCCAATTCTTCTTTCGAACAATCAAAAGAAGTCCCCGGCAACGGCGCCAATTTGATGGAACGTGTCGTTGTGATGCGTTCAAACAAATAACTACAAAACTAACAAGAGCTAAGCAGATCGTATTCCAGGGGTCTTCTAAGATTGACTACTTCAAAACTGGCAAAATACTCGAAGGCAAACAAGTTGTGCGTGGTGTGAGTTCCACGACTTCTAATTCTAAGAAATGCAAGAAAATTAAAACAAATTAAACTAAAGCAGATTGGAAATTAGGGTTTGAAAACAGAGATGACAAACGAACTTAGACTTTGAATCCCCCTTCGTTCCCCAGAGCATTGGCAATCAACAGATCAGCGGATTTCGATTCTCATTCAATCAATTAATAAGACACCACCATAACTCCTTACCCTTAGGTTTAAGACCGGCGAACGTTCGCTCTATCCGTTCTAACTACCAAGATTAACTAGCCGCCCGGGTACGGTCGCCTCTCGCAACGACTTAATTAACTGGTGCAATTACTAATGATTAATGAGTTACTCTTGCAGTGGATTAACCCTAACCGGTTCCTACGAAAGGCACGCTCCAATTATAAGGTTAATTGTTCGATTTGATGTTCTAAAATAAGGCGAGTGTTCGCTTCTATCCTTAGCTTAACAAGAATCTAATCTAGGTGATCAATCCAGACAAGAAACATGAACAATGAAGAACAAATCAAACATGAAAGAGAACTGATTGAATTTTGAATCTAATCACCCCGATCCGTGACCGCTTTAAAGCCCTGGGTCACTCAGGGTTCATCTAGTCTAAGCTCTAACGAGTTTAGCTACTCATGTTTATCACAAAAGAATCTAAGACAAAGAAAGAGTTCATCATTCAAAGGAGGAACAGAAAAGAATCTGAAAAACCTAATTCAGACGACTCTAACAGACTTCGATCTTCGGTAAACTACACTCCTAGCTCCGGTTCTCCGAGATGAAAGGGATGGCGTCATCGATCTCTTTCCGGCTCTTCGAACTCTAACTCTTCGCTCCAGAACTTCAGAGAATTCTTCAAATTCTGATTTCGAAAAGTGTATTCTGATGTAAAATTATGATCTCCCTCTAATGGGCCGCCGGTTAAGTATATATACTTAACCTAGCCCAGCCAGATTTCTTCTAGGATTTTCGCCGAAAATAATGAATATTTTTGCCAAAAATGTGCTTGTAAATGGAAGTCCCGCCGGCTGATTCTCCTGTGAATTTCGCCGAAAGAGTTCTCGGTCTGAAAATTACAAGTTTTCGCCGAAAACTTTCTCCAGTTGGCCTTGGTTGATTTGTGCTGATATTTTCGCCGAAAATACTAGGGTATTTTCGGCGAAAACTCCTTTGTAAACCGGGCAGGGATTTGTTTGAACTTGGTTGGCTCCTTTGATCGATTCCGGTGCAATCCTTGAGGTTCCAACGCTTTAGACACGTCCTTGGCTACTTATTCGATGGCAAAAACCTGTGCTAACATAAAAACACTACAAAACCATCAAATAGACCCGAAACGGGCCAAGGTAACACAAATGGCACGAGATAGGGCAATCGATTGAATATTCGTTATTCTACCCTAAAAACCATGTCTTAAGCAAAGAAATGTCGCTTAAATGAGGCTGATAATCACGTCAAATCGAGTGTCAACACTCAACAAAAAAATCACGTCTTTCCCTTGAAGACATGACCGTACCTCTCTTCCTTGGAGAGGAACATAGCACCCATAGTGCAGTTTAGGAGGTAGTACAGGGTCCTTCAGATTATACCATTCACATTCTTAATCAATTACATCAAGTTCACAACTCATGGTATTGCACACTTCCCACACATCACATCATTTCACCAACTCTCACATTCAGAACATTCCCATTTCACGTTTCAATCATATCGAGGGTAAACCGATAGTTTGTCAGCTGCCCCACATGCAAAAGAATGTAGGGGCAGCCATGTCGCAAGTATAGTGTTACCCACTTGTTCGTCTTATATAGGACGACCCCACATTGGCAGGGACATCCTCTCGAACCATAACTGACCATCCAAGATATCATATGATTTACAACCAATCCCAATTCAACCTATCTCTCATTTCTACTCCAGTTCAGCATTTAACTCATTTCATCACAGCCCCTCGACCCAACATCAAACGTCAAACACAGCAATAAAGCATCACAAGCAACTAACTAACAGTCATTGAATCATTAACCCTTTTTACTCTCTTCCATTTTCATGCAAATCCCTAAGTTCATCTAGGTCAGATTATAACAGCTCACATGACCCAACACTATCTAACAACGCTAAACCCTCACATAGAATAGAAGACGTGGCTTAAATGTCTTCTAGCTTCCTGGAAGAACGATTTCCCCAACTCCAATTTCGTAGCTTTACCCTTCCTCACTGACAGCACCTCGCTCCGAAGTACTAGAATCCAAGATATGTGATCTCTTCCTCTCCTCACTAGGAACGCATAGGAGAAAACGGATCTTCAATCGGACTCTCGTAGCTCCTGGAATCAACCTTCGAACTTGGGGGAAAGTTTGGTTCGTCCAAAGTATTTTTGTGGAAAGAGAAAGAGCTAGAAGTTGCTAAAGCCCGTCAAAATCCTTCCATTTATATACAGGTCACAATACATGGCGTGTATTGTGATATACGACGTGTATTGTGATACACGACGTGTATTGTGATACACGACATGTACTTCAACTACACGGCCGTGTGTCTCCTTCTGCCAAATTTGACAAACTTTTCTGGAAAGTAAAGCACGGCCGTGTATCGTACATACACGGCGTGTACTTCAACTACACGATCGTGTGTTCCACACTATATAGATGGCTCATTCGCAATTTCAACCCGACTTAAACACGGACGTCCTGAACTTTGATGAGAACTTAGAGACACCGATTCTGGTCCCTCGATCACCCAAACGCGAGTTCCAAACCATCCAGTTGGGTAGGGATGTTACATGGTACTTGTGGGAAGCCTATCTTCGATGTGTGCCACTTATTGAGGCCTGGTTTGGTGACTTCTTATACCTATGGCCATCTCAGTCATCATAGTAACTTTTTCCCTACCAGGAGAGCAGCACCAACTCAATCTGTGGGTTCGGTGTAGGGACCTAGGGCTCCATTAGGGAGCTATGGACATAGAGGAGGAGGCATTTTTTGGCGTGGAACTGCAAGTGCTGGTAGAGGTACAAGAGTCTGGTTAAGGTGCCATTTCTTCTTGTGCGTTCCTAGTGATGAGAGGAAGAGATTGTGTTTCTCTGATTCTAGTGTTTTGGAGAGAAGTGCTATCAGCAAGGAAGGAGAGAAGATACGTTTTTCATAAGTGGGGATTCATTCATTCGGGAATCTAAAAGACGATTAGAGCCTCATCTTCTATTCTAGGTGAAGGCTTAGTGTTGATAGGACAAGATGAGTAATGTGAAGAGTTGTAATCAGACCTAGATGAAATTAGATATTATGCATGAATTTGTAATACCTGGTTGTGTGTTGGGGATTATGATATAATGAATTAACTAATGAATTTGTGTTAGAAATTAGAGATAGGGTGGATAGGGGTTCAATGGTGTTTGTGCAGATATTGGTCGTTGTCAGTTGTGGTTGCATGAGGATGGTCCTGCCAATGTGGGATCGTCCTAAGAAGGACGAACAGGAGGGTAACCCTAGACTTGCGACATGGCTACCTCTGTATTTCTTATGTAGGTGGCCGGCAAGCTAGTCGTTTACCCTTGTTATGATTTGTAATTCTGTGAATGATGATGTGGGATGGTGATATTGTGAATGAGTTAATGTTGTGAATGATGTTGGAATAGGTTGATGAGTTTTGTGAATTGGAATGGAATGACCGTGGTTGAGTATTTTGCAATGTTAAGTGGAATGTGATTGAATCTGAAGGAAACCTACACTGCCCCCACCTGTGAGATGTGAAGTATTTAAGTCTGGACCACCAGGGTGGTTCACCATGAAAGGGATTCATGGTTGGTTGTGTTGTGTACTCCTTCGTGGAAGGATCTCGTGTGGATGCTGTAACATCCTGTTTCCGGGTCTCCGGTTAGAATTTAAAATTCTTGGTTAAACCTCGTTGGTTAAAAGTTTGAGAATTTTAATTCAAATTTAATTAATTAATTTGTGAGTGTAGTTTATTTCATTGACGAAATAAATCACTTTCAGGTTAATTGATGGGTTTGAGTTCTAAATCCGAAGCAATTGACCGAACCAACTGAATTGACCTAGAGTTTTGGTGTGGGAGCTGCAGCAAGGTGGAAGGATGGACGTAAGGCCCAACCATGTGTAGTACTCAGCAAAAGAGGGGCAGCAGTTTAGGGCCTTCGGCCCAAACGGAAAAGAGAAGGATCGAGTTGAGCTTGGCTCGCGACTGAGTTGAGTGGAGGGTTGGATTCGGATAAGGGCTTAAGCCCGTGGTCACATAGCTGAGGAGTGAAGGCTTAAGCCTTTTGGATGTGGCATCTGCGGGTTAGAGGGAGTTGTTAGGTTGGGTTCGAGGCCTTGTATATTGTGTCGACCGAAATTAAGGAAGAGTGGGCTTGGGCCTTTCGCAAATTCAGGGAAGGGTTTCGGCTAAGGAAAATGAGCCTGGAGAGGGTTTTGGGAGGCAACTCCCATTTTTTGTGACAGGCACAAAAATTGAGAACAGGGGAAAAGGGTTGGCGGCGCTCCAGCTTTGGACGAGGGGTTTGAGTCGAAGGAGAGAGAGACGCGATAAGCATCGGCTGGCGGCATGGGTTAGATGATGACCGAGAGTCGAGAGAGACTCTGGAATGGAGGATAGGTGGTTTGCTTTAGAAGTGGAGGATAGGCGGTGACTGCTCACAGAAATTCAGCTTGGTTTCGGTAGCGGGCTTCGGCGACTGCGTAAATCGGACAGAGGAGAAGGAAGGGATCACTGGCGTTTGTTAAGGGCGGCGACGACAGAAAATAGCGTTCCAAGATCCTTGGAGGCGATGGCCAGATGTTTCGCCGGCGGTGAATAGTTTATCAGAGATGACAAGGAACCTGGTTGAAGTTTCATGATAGTTCAGTGACCGCTCTGAACTTTTCATAAAGATAAGTGATCAGTAAAATTGTGGTGTGTTCTAGAAGTTTGAGTTAAGGGTCTGTTTGGCTAAGGTGAGAGCTTAGCGTCGATAGGTAGAGACGTGAGGAATTGAAATTCGACTTAGTAATTAATAGGGATGCATGAATTGGAGAGCTGAAAATGGTTAATTATGTGTTTTTATTATTGATTACTGATGTGCTTATGTGTGGCTTGAATTTGTTGGTTTGACTTGTTTGTATGTGTGGTTGACTGCTTGATTGAATGGTTTATTAGGTGGCTAGAATGAGGTTTTAATTCCTAAATGTGCAATATATATATACTATTGGAATTGTAGAATGTTGGTTGCAGGAGGATGGCCCTGCCAATGTGTGTTCGTCCTATGAACGATGAATAGGAGGGTGTGATGTGAACCGCCGCAACCGTGGGCAGACGACCCTAACCACCGTAATTTGATGCTTCTAGATACGAGATGAACCTTTGGAACTAGGATGGAATCGGACTTTGACCCACTAGCTATAAGAGAGTTAGGAACCAGAAATATCAAGTCGAAAGCGCCACTTCAAGGGGTGAATACCCTAGACGATAAGCCGATCTAGACGACAGTCAATTCCATGAAATCGAAAAGAGAACTTCACAATAACGCAAGAAAAATCCTGAAGTTTAAGAGTTTATATGATTCAAAGGTGTCTTACAATGAGGTGTATAGGCCTCTATTTATAGGTGGAGGACTAGGTAACAAGCTCTTCTATTCCTCCTTTGAAACTAACTCCTAAATAATAATAAAAAAAATTAGTCCTAATTAGAAGGCACCGGATCCGGGTCCAACCCTCCCGGGGTTGGAGCGGATCCAACCAACCCAAGCAAGGGCAAAAATGTCATTTACAAAAATTGACATAACCCTAATTTCCAGCAAGAATACACGCGGCTGCTCTGTTTCCGATTTCCTTCCATTTCCGGCGAGGTACGAACCCTATCTTTTTTTATCGGCGCCAAATTCCTCGCCAGCGTGGACGGATTCAGCTTGATGGTCGGATAACCCATCAGAAGAAACGTAATCAACGACGGAGCGCGTTGATGCTCCAGATCTCCAAAGTATGCTCTGTCTCTGCCGCTTGACTGATTACTGAATCGGCAGCACTCCAAACGTCAGAACCTAAAGGACTCCCCTGATTTCTCTCCACCAAAATAGCATATTTCTGGTCGAATTTGAAGCTGGCAGCAAAAAGGGCGTCCTTACTCACACTCATCTTTTTCGCCGCCGTCGAGTTCGGCCCACTACTTAATCGAACGTTGTTGTTCCTGCCACATGACACTGGTGATGCTACCACGATTTCCATCGGGATGGGAGCGTCGGTAATGGTGTCCCATTCGGAGAGTTAAATAGGCTGACGGTGGCCAGCTTTGAGACGCTCTGACTTTTGTCAGCGGCGGCGGTGGAGTCTTCTGGGGTTGGGTTGGACATCAGCCCATTTTGGAGAATGCTGTTGTGGATTAGTATAAGTGTATAACTGAGGTGGAAGTTGAGATGTTAGGTAGAGTGATTTGTCTGATTTAAATAATTTACGAGAGGATAAAATCAGGAGAAGAGATAAGGTCACCCACGGCTGGGAATTTACTTAGTAATTATGAAAAATTATAATGTTAGTCACCTTTATGTAACTAGTTATCACCTAAAAATCTTGTTAACTAATTCTCTAAATGATGATGTTAACTAGTTAACTAGTTAATAACAAAATAACTAGTTAACTAATTTGATAACTAGTAATGACCTAAAAATCTTGTTAACTAGTTATCTAAATCATGATGTTAACTAGTTAACTCGATAAGTTAACAACAACAAAAACTAGTTAACTTTTCGATCAAAACACAAAACTAGTTAACAAAATTTAATAACTAGTTATCAAACTAAAAAACTTGTTCACTAGTTATCAAAATCATGATGTTAACTAGTTAACTAATTTTAATAACTAGTTAACTAATGTTGATAACAAGTTATCACCTAAAAATTGTTAATTAGTTAACTAGGTAAAAATAACATAACTAGTTAGATAACCTGTTAACAAAAAATCTCGTTAAAATTTTGATTATATGATTACTCGTTAATTAGTTATCTATAAAAACATTGTTAACTAGTTACCAGGTTAAAATCTATTAACAAGTTATCAAACAAAAAATGATGTTAACTAGTTATCAGTTAAAAACCATGTTAAAAAAAACTGTTAACTAGTTAACAGAAAAAAAGGTGGTAACTAGTTAACTCGATAAGTTATCTAGTTAACTAATTATCTTAATTTGATAACTAGTTAACTAATGTTGATAACAATGTATCACCTAAATCTGTTAACAAGTTATCAAACAAAAAACGTTGTTAAGTAGTTATCAGATAAAAATCATGTTAAGTAGTTATCAGATAAAAACCATGTTAACTAGTTATCAGATAAAAACCATGTTAGCTAGTTAGATAACCACTTGTCAAAAAAAAAGCTAGTTAGATAACCTGTTAACAAAAAATCTCGTTAAAATTATATGATTATTTGTTAACTAGTTATTAGGTTAAAATCTGTTAACAAGTTATCAAACAAAAAAACGTTGTTAACTAGTTATCATTTAAAAACCATATTAACTAGTTATCAGTTAAAAAAACACTTTTAACTAGTTAACAGTAAAAAAAGGGTGTTAACTAGTTATCTAAATCATAATGTTAACTAGTTAACTTGATTAGTTAAATAGTTACTAATAAAACAACTAGTTAACATTAAAATAACATGTTAACTAGTTAACTAATATTGATAACAAGTTATCACCTAAATCTGTTAACAAAAAAATGCATTAAAAATTGATTATTTGATTATTCGTTAACTAGTTATCAAGTTAAAATTTGTTAACAAGTTATCAAACAAAAAATGTTGTTAACTAGTTATCAGTTAAAAAACATGGTTAACAGCAAAAAAAAGTATTAACAAAATTTTTTAAAGCAAAAAAAAAATTTGAAAGCAAAAAAAAAAACTCGTTGGAGTCTCGCCGAAAAAGTCGCCGGCGACAGTGGCCGGTCGCCGGAGGTTCAGCTGCTGGTCCCTGAAAATATTAATTGATTTAATTAAATATAATAATTAAATTATGTGTGTAATGTCCTAAATACCCCTAACAATCTAGACCATTGGATTGGTCAAAGAGTAAAAGGATGATCTAATGGCTGAGAAAAGGTTGGAAGACTTCCAACCCTTGGAAAGGGTTGGAGCCAGATCTGATGCCCTAATTAGAATACTAAAGAGGACTTAAAATAATCCTAATATAACCTAACAAGGATGCAAAATTCGGACTCACAATCCTACAAAGGAAATGACTCCTTGCTAAATAAAAACTCTAAACTTGGGTGCCAAGTTTCCCAAAAAAATAGCTGAAACGGGTTTTGGATAAATTAGCCAAATAAATAACAAAATAATTCGTAAAATTAAGCCATTTTTTAGATCACTAGTAGACTCCATGGGCTCCAACTTTCATGTTGGACATTGGTCCAAATTCTGTCTCCAGATAGCCTATATTTGTCAATCATTGTCGTCCTACGAATCTGTCCAGAAATCCAGCTTTGCCCTTTTATTAATTCAGCTTTGGCCTGTGGCTACTTGGCCATGGGCTGGCCTCTTGCCCCATCTTCAGGGCTGGTATTCCTTTGATTATATTCCCTTATATCATGCTCAGGTGGTGGTCTGGCCCTTGCACTAAGCATTAGGTCTGGGGGCTCGGACGGCTTCATCTTCTAGGACTTGGTACTTGTCTCCCTCGGTCTTTTGGTGCGCTCCTCTATGAACTGAGCTAGGCTTGAGGGAGGCTTACCGTGGAGGGCTAGGAAATACGTAGGGCTAAAGGAATCTTGAAAGGCACAACTGGATCTTTAGCTCGGCCCTAAGTGCTCCTCCTACGGGCCTTGGTTTCGGGCATGCCCCGGTATTGGTGTAGGCTCGGGCCTTTGGCTTCTAGGATCCGAAGCTTAGTCTCCTTGCCTTGGCTAAGGATCAACATCCTCCCAGTGGTGTCTTTTGGCTCTGGGGCTTCGGCTCTCCTAGGCTCCGGGTGTGGTGCTGGTGTAGGCCTAGGGCCGGTGTACACTCGGCCCGATATCAGTGCTAGGACCGGCTCGGCATCATCCTTGGGGCTTGATGTTGGGGCTCCTAGTATGGGGGATTTCCCTTCCAGCAAGGGAAATCCTCTCTGGTTCTCGTCACTTTTTCCGCCATCCCATATTAACATGGGGAGTTTCGGACCTAGTGCCCATAGTGTCGTGTCCACGCCGGTGGTGGTGGCCAGGAACACATCAAGGTGGCCTTAGATCTTGCGACATGATCACCCCTTGTTTTTACTATTACAGGTGCGGTGGTCGGTAAGGCTAGCAGTCTGCCCGTAATAAGTTTGGACTTGTGTTATGGATCTGTGATATGGAATTGGTACATAGAATTGGGAAATGGAATTGTGAAATGGAATTGGGAAGTGGAATTGTGAAACGGAATTGGTTGAATGGAATTGTGTTTGTTGATGTGTGAAACTGATGTGGTTGTATTAAATGAAATTAAATGATAGAATTAGAAGGATCCAACGTTACCCTACCCGAAATACTAGTTGTGATTGAGTCCGATTCACTGGGGTGCATCCCTTAGTTGGGTTGCTAAGGTCGGTTGATTTTCTCCTTCATGGATCCTTTTGAGGATGCATCGGAATGAATACTCCTTCGGGAAGGATCCGTTGAGGATGCGTCTGGATGTGATGGCCGGTGGGGTGATGGGGGAACAACTCCTTATGGGGCCTAATTAACTCACATAGTTAAATGAAATGTTAATAGTTGTGTGTGTATGTTGCTGTGCTGGATGTGATGGAGAATTGATCTGTGATGTGATGCTAGACCGTGTTGATGTTGATTCCTGTATATTATGTAACGACTTGTGATGATGTGGTATTCAACTTATTAATTCTGAATTTGTGTTCGATTGTTTATGAATGTTGGATGATATTCTTGGGGTTGATGCATGATGGGAATAGGGATAGATGGAAATAACTGATCACCTAGAACTATCCTATTAGGTTGTTAAAATGAACTGGACATAAGAGTGGGTCCCATTGTTGTATCGAATGTGGAGTCTGGGATGCTCCCTAGGTAGTTCGGCGCATAGTTAAGCCCAATGGGTTCACTTAGTTTCATTAGGAAACTGATCCCCTCCTAGTCTCCCTTTTCAGTTAAAGTAGTTGGTGAGTTGAGCGTGGAGCAGCAGTTGTTGGTAGTGGAGCTCGGAGTTGAGCTAGAATACTGAAGGAAGGTGACCGAGGACGAGGATGTCGTTTTATGTACTTTTTATTTCAGTTGATAGATTTGGGAATTTTATGAGATTTATTGATGTTGTTGTTTCAGAGATTTGGGTTTTCGCAGTTTATAATGTATTTAAATGGGGATCCCCGTATTTTGTTTTAATGGTTTTGTTTTGGTTATTTTGGTTTGATTTATCGCTAGTGATGCTCATTACCGGTTTGACCATGAGTTTATCCGGGTCATTTCGGGATGGATGTTACAGATGCGTCTGATGACATACTCCTTCGTGGCAGGATCCTATACGGATGCTTGTGATGGTATACCCGTTTGGGGAAGGATCCGACAAGATTGTGCCTAGATTGATGGCCGGTGTAGGATAATTCCTTGGTGCCTAATTAACTCACAGGTGCTTCAATTAAGTTCGAGGAGGTTGTTGGTTGAAGCTATGAGGTGAAGATTGGCGAACCACTTGAAGTTTACTTATTTTCTGGTTTTTTATTTCAGTTGACTAATTATTGATTTGGAGTTTTTGACTCATTTGAGGATTGTTTTGGAATTGTTGTTTATGAGTTGTACTCGGATTTCATATATTTATTTTGAATGCTTGTTTTCTATTTCCACTTTTGTATTGTTTCATTAGTAATACTCATAATCGGTTCAACTACGGGTTTCATCTGGTTTATTCGGGTTGGGTGTTACACTCTACTTCCCTTACTCTTACTTTCTCTTTTCCGGAGCTAGAGTGAGTGAAATTATTTCCATTAATTCCTTCCCTTAAATGTTGACTCAAACACACAGCATTTCTATTATGAGAACTGTAACTCTTAGCAGGACCATCAAACCACAGAGACTCCGAATACCATTACTCCTAGAAATCTAATGCCTATACGAGTATGGCATATATCTCCCCCTTAAGGTTCGTGATGGCTCAGAAGAGTAGATATCATACCTATAGGACAGAAGATAACCAGGCTCTGATACCCGTTGGAACAACCCACCCTAGAAGACCCTGTTCAACCACTAGTTCAACCCATCCATACTCAACCCGGAGGTTACTCACTCAAACCAAGCATACAAATACACAAAATCAACCAAGAGGGCGGAGAAGTAAACGACAAACTGAATTTAAGAGATGGAAATCGATTAATCATAACAGAGGCCAAACCGGCAACAACCAAACCATACAAATGTTATTACATTATGCTAGTACAAAGTTTGGTTAAACTACAAGGAAACCTAATAAAGAACCTCAACAACCCATGCCAGCTCACTCTCTACCTGCATCTCCGCATACATGTAAACCCATCCAGAAACCACAAACAAAGTAGAAAGAAGTGGGTCAGTGTTAATCATTGAGTGTCTAACCCGCAATTTCAAAACCAAACTCCCTAAAATACTAGTCGTAAAGACAAACCCGTGAATCCTTACCATAACCAAATAAGAGATCACCTCCCTTAAGTTATCCTTTAGACATGCCAACAGCCCCTAGTTTATCGTTCCAGTAAATCCAGATCTCTAAGGACCTCCCTGGATGGTCGTTAAATATTAACCACCAGAACCTTTACCATTTCTAGTATCTAGGGGATCATTGAATCCAAAGGTTGGCCACCAGCAGTGAAATCCTATACTAGCCTATTAGTGGTGGGGGTAGTAATCCCCTACTATGTCACACCCCAGTTTCTGATGTTAACCTAAAATGAAACCCTTAATACTCGTTAGTTACCCTAACATTATCTCGTCTAGCTATCTAGTGGCTAGACTCGAATATCTGTCACAAGAACATAGAAACAGCCAGTAAAGCATAACCAATTCCCTGAATCGTTCCTGAATAAACGCTCGAGCTTGAGGTAACTTTAAACTGTAAAAAGCCTCACCTTAAATCGATGACACCCTTAGCCCGAAACATAATCATGATCTGCCATTCTACACTCTGAGCGACCTCGCTCAACTAGAAGAGAAGAAAGTTAGAACCTTAGAATAGATTGGATGGAGGAATATCGAGATAAGATCCTGTCACTAATCCAAGAAGACCTCCACACCTGTAACCCCGATCTAATACTCCTTAGCTGACCGAAAAACCTTCATTGCTCCTCTGAAACCCTTTTCCTCTTTGTTGCTCGACAAAACCTTAATCCCTTCAAATAAATCTTGACTAAGCCTTAAGTACTGAATTAGGCTTACCGCCTCTTACAATGGTCGTTGCTCCTTCGGTAACGGCTGTTAGCATCCGCCTACAACCCCCGTTACAGGAATGATAATGCTTGTTACCCTTTTCACCATAATGACCATTAGTGGACTATGTAATGGT
The DNA here is from genome assembly GCA_034768395.1 of Linum lewisii. NCBI lineage: Eukaryota > Viridiplantae > Streptophyta > Magnoliopsida > Malpighiales > Linaceae > Linum > Linum lewisii. Next base: position 34,967,101 of record CM068300.1, on the reverse strand, counting down.
TGTTGGGCCCCATGTTTGGTCCAATTCAAAGACTAACCCTAATTCAGGGGTTGGGCCGAACATGGGACATGGCATAAGTTTTCTAAAAGTTGGCTTATCTTGTACTATTTTAGAAGAGACGATGGTTTATATTGTCGTGCAATTTAAGTGTGGGGTTCCTTCTTGTTTCAGGATTGTTTGGTTGCCATTTACATCTTACTATAAAATAAGGCTCCTTTGTTTTGATTTGCTGCAGTAGGAGAAAAAATCTTGATTGAGGACAAATAAGGTTTAAGTGTGGGGTGATTTGATGTAGTGATTTTATATTATCTTTCCCCTCATTTAGCCTCTATTTATACGAGTTGTATCTCCTTTCATTGCCCTTTTAGTTGTTTTTTTTTTGTTAAGTTGCCCTTTTAGTTGTGAAATCACTCATTTCAACAACTTGGCCGTTTGCACCAACTAGGAAGCCTCGTGGTCTATTATCATCTATTTTGAATTGTTTTTTTATCTCATTTAAGGTCTCACCACTATAGCTAGTTGAACAAGGAAGGCACCAGTCCAAACAGTGCCCCAATCGAAGGTCTGAGGCTCTCGGTGTGATCATTCAAAGGGCTTCAAAGCAGCATAAAAGGGCGCATCACCACTTCCCAACCTGCGTCTGGCACCCAAGTGCGCCCTCATCATTTTGGACACGCGGGTTGGGGGCGCGTCGGGCGTGATTTTGGTAATTTTACGAGCTCTTGGCTGAGAGTTTTGGCTAAAATGAAAGATTTTTAGGGGAGTGCCCTCATCACTACAATTTCAGGCCATGCCCACTCTAAGTAATGTGCCCTCATCGACTAAATCCAGCCCGCGCTATGCATGCGAACGCGTTTGCGCCCCTGTGTCTGCACCTTTATAAGCCCAAACTTGAGCATTTTGAAGGGAGTTCAATTTTGGTACATTCTAAGGGCGATTTTGACAAAGGAAGGTCTTCTCCACCACACTACTGGTAAAGCCATTCCCAAAGGCTTCCACTTCATCTCCATCCATTCCAAGTTCATCTAAGAGGCTAAGGATGCTATATTCTTCTCTACTTTCTTGTTTAAGAGTGATAGTTTCCTCTCCTCCACCATGTCACACTAAACCCCCTAGGGTTGGGTTAAGGGAATCCTAGGGGTTGGCACTTGTTCTTTAGATTTCATGGTGTAATTAGTGATTAGAAGCTTGCGATGTCTCTCTCTTTTCTTGGCATTGTACTTTTACCCATGATTGACAAAAAACTTGGTGTTAATGGTGTTGAATGTGAAGTTAGACACAAGTTTGAGCTTTGTTGTTGGTGGCTTCAATACTTGAATGCTTAGATGTATATAGGATCTCGGGTTGAGGTTCTTGATAGCTCAATTACGTGTGGCCCTCAAGAGAGGGGCACATTATGGGTCATTGGTGAGTGAATTCTCACTCTAGCATTTCGTAAACACCTTGTGTGCGTGCATGGTTTGACTTGATTAGGTCGAAACATCGATTGCCCTACCTCCCGCATGGTTCATTGGTTCCATTAGGGATATGAGGTCGTGTTTGTTGGCTTTCCAAAGGTTGATTGATAGTTGATGGACGCGTTTTCACGCGCGTGTCGTCAAATAACTATCAAGCACAAAGCAAGATAGATCGTATTCCACAAGTCTCTTCTAATCGTCTACTCAAATATGATGGCAATTTAATCAGGTTTAACACAAGTTGTGCGTGGTGTGAGTTCCACGACTTCTAGACTATAAAGCAGGAAACAAGAAATGAAAACAGATAACAGTTGAAAGATTGGTTGACTTAACAAGACGACAAACAAGCTTAGATTTCGAATCCCCTAAGATCACCAAAACATTAGCGATCACAAGACCAGCGGTTTTTAATCTTGAATCATTCAGTTCTCAGACACCACCATAACTCCTGACCCTTAGGTTTAAGACTGGAGAACGTTCGCTCTATCCGATCTAACTCCCAAGATTAATTGACCGCCCGTGCGTTCGCTTCTGCAACGGAAAACTAACTGGCGCTATTACTAGTGATTAATGAGTTACTCTAGCAGCAGATTAACCCTAACTGGTTCCTATAAAGAGAAATTGTTCCAATGAATAGGTTAACTGTTGATTTGGTGTTTTGAAGTGAGGCGAACGTTCGCTACTATCCTCAGCTTAACTAGATTCTTAACTAGGTGATCAAGCTAGAAAAGAAACACAAAAGCAATTAAGAACAAACCAAACATGCAAGAGAAACTGATTGAAACTGGATTTAATTACCACCGATTCGTGACCGCTTTAAAGCCTCGGGTCACTTCGGGTTTATCTAATCTAAGCTCTATGAGTTTAGCTACTCATATTCAAAACAAAAGAATCAATGACAAACAAGGAATACATCTTTAACCATGAAGAACAGAGAAAAACTGTAAAACCAAATTTCAGATGAATATGTGAAGCTTCAATCTCTTGGATCTTCAACTCCTAGCACCAAGTTCTCCGAGATGGAAGGATGGCGTCACGATCTCTTCCCGGCTCCTCAAACTCTCTAAACTCTCTCTCGAACTTTAAAGTCTGGAAATTTAATCCACGGAATATTGTATGTCTTGTGGCCGCCGATTTAGTATTTATAGGGTTTAGGATTCCAGTCGAAAAAAAGATTATTTTTTGGCGAAAACTTGGGAGTTTTCGCCGAAGTCTTCAGATGACACTTTAGCTGGATTCTCCTGTCTTCGACTGTGAATTTCTTGCGTAGTTTTCAGCGAAGAATTCAGACTACTCGCCAAAAACTTCAGTTACAGCCGGGGCAGTGATTTCTTTGGCTTTGGTTGATTTCTAGGTTGATCTCGGGCCGTTCCTTGATGTTCCTTTGCTTCCCTAGCTCATCCGTGGCTATGTATTTGACGGCAAAAAACCTGTGCATTCTCAAAAGCGCTAGAAAACCATCAAATAGACCCATAACGGGCCAAAGTCACAAAAATGGCTGGAATTAGAGCATTTAGGTGAAAACATGCTAAATCACTGTCCCAGCTGTAACTGAAGTTTTCGGCGAAAAGTATGAAGTCTTCGCCGAAACTATACACAAAAAATTCACAGACGAAGACAGGAGAATCCAGCCAAAGTGTTACCTGAAGTCTTCGGTGAAAACTCCCTTTTTTCGGCTGGAATCAGAAACCCTATAAATACTAAACTAGCGGCCACATTCAAATATACACTTTTTCAAAGTATTAATTTCTAGACCTAAGAAGTTCGAGAGAGGGTTTTGAGAGTTAGAAGAGCCAGGAAGAGATCGTGACGCCATCTTTCCACCCCGGAGACTCGGAGCTAGGAGTGAAGATTACAGGAGAGCGGAGCTTTGCCAAAGTCGTCTCAATTAGGTTTTACAGTTTCCATCTGTTCTTCCTTTTCATGATGAACTCTGTTTCTGTCTTTGTTTCTTTTGTTATGAACATGAGTAGCTAAACTCATAGAGCTTAGACTAGATGAACCCTAAGTGACCCAGGGCTTTAAAGCGGTCATGGATCGGCGATGATTAGATTCGAAGTTCAATCCGTTTCTCTTGCATGCATATGTTTGATTTGTTCTTCGTTGATTGCGTTTCTTTTCTAGCCTGATCACCTAGATTAGATTCTTGTTAAGTTGAGGATAGGAGCGAACGTTCGCCTCACTTTAAAACACCAAATCAACAATTAACCTATTCATTGGAGCGTGCCTTTCGTAGGAACCAGTTAGGGTTAATCCGCTTCAAAAGTAACTCACAAATCACTAGTAATTACACCAGTTAGTTCTTCCGTCGCAAGAAGCGAAAGCTCGGGCGGTTAATTAATCTTGGTAGTTAGATCGGATAGAGCAAACGTTCGCCAGTCTTAAACCTAAGGGTAAGGAGTTATGGTGGTGTCTAAGAATTGATTGAACGAGAATTGAAAACCGCTGGTCTGATGATTGCCAATGCTCTGGCGATCTAAGGGGGATTCGAATTCTAAGCTTGTCTGTCGCCTTTGTTAAGTCAACCAACCTTTCGTTCTGTTTTCTAATTTAGTTTTAAATTACCTGTTTTTAGTATAGAAGTCGTGGAACTCACACCACGCACAACATGTTTAAACTTGAATATTCTGCCTTTACATTTGAGTAGACAATTATTAGAAGACCCGTGGAATACGAGCTATCTTGCTTTGTACTTGATAGTTATTTGACTACACGCACGTGAAAACGCGTCCATCAAATTGGCGTCATTGCCGGGGAATTCTTTGAATTGTTTGAAAGAAGAACTGGCATTTTATTCTTCTACTTTCCATCTTTCATACTTCCACCCACTTCGATTTTACACTGGTTGTGCTTGTTTTTTTTCCTTTGTAGGTTGTTTACAGGTTTATGCATCACCGTCCTCTCACACGCTCCTTAACCAAGACTGACAAGGCTAAGAGTGTAGAGAGACCGGGTAGCTCTGCTCCACCAAATCGCCCGTAAATTCCGAAGCAAGGCAGAATCGATCCACATCCATCCTTCACGCCAATTAAGATCGAGGAACCGAAGGAGAGTTCCTCATCTTCATCTTCATCCGCTTCATCAACCGCATCACTCTCGCTCCCACAATCTCCTAAGATGAATAACCAATTACCACCACCACCACCACCACCGGCTGCACAGAAGAGTCTAACTGATTACAACAAGCCGAGCGCGACTAGCGTTCGATCTTCTATCGCCGTGCCACGCATCGACGGAGATCCTGATTATGAGGTCAAGATCCCTTTCTTGACCATGATCTCTAGGGATCTACAATTTGAAGGCAGGCCACTCGACAATCCGTGCACTCACTTAGCGGATTTTATTAATCTTTGCGGGACTTTCAAGAATGGGAATCTCGACAAGAACACCCTATGCTTAAGAGCCTTCCCGTTCTCTCTTAAAGGCGCAGCTAAGTGGTGGCTCACTGGCAAGCCACCTGGTTACTACAGAGATTGGGATATTCTTGCTCAAGACTTAGTGGAAGAGTACTTCCCTCCATCAAGAACAATCGCCTGCAAGGACAACATCTCTAGATTTGCTCAGAAGGAAGGTGCGAGCTTATATGACACTTGGAATGAATTCCAAGAACTTCTCTATAATTGCCCTCACCATGGTTTCGAGCAGAGGCAACTAGCTGAAATCATTGCTTGAGGTCTACGTGAAGAATCTACTAAATGGGTCAATTCCTTAGCTGAAGGGGATTGTACTACCCTCACACCTGTGCTTCCAAGTCAAGGAATTGGGAACGGAAAAGAGAAGGATCAAGAAGCAAGCTCGATATTGAAGCAACCATTAAAGCAGAAGTTGAAAAGCATTTGAGGAAGTCTACTACTCCTATTAAGCCTCTGTCAGCCTCCGTTCTTGTAGTTGATTGCGAGTGGTGTGGAGCTTGTGCTCATAACGGAGGAAGATGCCAGAACTTTGGCAAGGCAAAAGTCTGGTTGGCGCCGACAATCAACAAGGTTATGTTGGCTACCGCAACTACAGACAACAGGGAAATTTCCAAGAGCGACCTCCCTATAATGTCGGCGCCAACCAGAACCAAGGTCAGAAACAGAATAACCGACTAGCTGGTTCATTCCAAGATCAGAAGCCTAACAATCCAAATGGAGGCATCTACCAGCCGCCTCACAGAAATCAAGGCAACTATGGTACAGCTCCTGGCAATCGCCAGAATCAATACTTGAACAACAATTACCCAGGACAGCAACATCATAAAGACAACAAGGATAATGATCTAGACAAGAAGCTCCACCAGATCATCACCTGACTTGATGATGATGATAGTCAGTTCAAGGCTCAAGCTCTCCTCAACCAAGAACAAATTGCTTCCGGACAACGAATAGAGCATGCGGTGAACCAGATCTCCAGCATGTTGGCAAATAGCCACCCCTATGGCCAGCTTCAGAGCCAGACCGAGCAAAATCCAAGGAAGGAGCAACTCAAGATGATCTGAATCCAAAGTCTGAAGAGCTCACCTGTTCATATTCCCTCTACTCCAGACATGAAATTTATATAGAGATTAATAGATGTTTATTTATTAATAATATTTAACTGATAAAAAAAATCATAATAACATGTATTATAAAAATAAAAACACAAAGTTTAAAATTAACATGATTAAATTTTCTTATAATATTGAGTCCAAAATTTATGATAAATGAATATAAATGGGAAATTATAAGTAGTTTCTATATACACATGGAGTGAAAACGGGAGAAAAAAATTATTGAGATAGAGAATAATGAACTAATTACGATAATTTCCTCCCCCTCCCCCAACTTTCTTGAATCAATTTTGCCTGGGTTTTTTAGGTTCTTATGTCTAACTTGCAAAGGACATGGAGCGGGCATGATCTTTATTGTAACATATCCTAACACACCTTGTTTGGACTCTCATTCAACTACAAACTAAAATTTAGGATTAAGTTGGTTCAATGATTATTAAATTTTTCAGAGAATCATTGTAATCAAACTAACTAAAGATGATCTTTATTCGATAAGAAAAAAAATCGGCTTTAACCCATGATATTGATGCAGATAATTGTAAAAAGTAATTCTCTTATTTTTAATTTTTATTTTACCGATTGAATAATTTACATCTAAACTCAAATATTAGAGACTATATGGTAAAAGAAAAAATCATGAAACTCAATAAATATTTGTAAAGGCTTATTGGAATTTAATAAAATATGGTAGATAGTTATTACTTATTATCGGTTTATAGAGTTTTTTTTTATGAAAGATGGAGATATTATTGCAGCACCTTCAACTAAGAACAGTTTACAAAAGAAATAGAAAACAGTCCTGAAAGAAACTGAAGAGAAACTGAACATTATAATCGAGAGAGCCAGTCTCTCGGCAAAACATTATCTCGAGCTGGGTGTGCTATATGATGTGCCAACTGGACCATCAATCTTGGTGCATAACGAACAGAAATCTGCTGATTCCAGAAAAGTGATCTTGTAATTGATGCTAGAGTTCCTGCAACAATCCAAGGCCAAGTGTTTTCAGGTTCTTGAATAGCTGTAGTAAGAACCTTGCAATCTGAGTAGATAACTGTTGGAGATGAAGAAGACTGAGCCAATTGTACTGCTGAAAGGATTCCAGAAGCTTCAGCGCAAATTGGTGCTGCACAGTGGAAACTAGTAGCTCTACCATTGACTAAACGACCCTCAGCATCATACATAATGACACCATAGGCTCCTTTCCGGATGGTAGCCAGATAGGCACCATCACACACAATCCTTTGAGACAAGGATGTTGGAGCTAGAGAAGTAAGTGAATGATCTGTATAAGAGCTAGAAGTAACTGAACGATGTAGATGAACATTTTCCATCCATTGTTGTAATTCATGAGACCTTCTTGCTGCTAGATTTATCAAATTAGGTACTTGATTTTGGAAAAGCATCTCATTTCTCATTTTCCAGAGATACCAAACTGTGAAACCAACCTCTGTAGCTACAGCTGGAGAAATATAATTAGCTAAACCTGCAAACCAATCCTTAGTTGACTGATCATGAGCAGGGCAGACAACAGAAGGCATCACTTGCTGCCAAAAGGACATGCTTGCAAAACAGTGAAAAAGAATGTGTTCTGTACTTTCATCTACAGCAGTGCAAGTAACACAAACATCTGAAATATCACATCTTCTTCTATGTAGACCGACCTAATCTAGTAGGAAGTGCATTTTTGCAAGCTCTCCAAATGAAGAACCGTATTTTTGGTGGTAAATCAAGATTCCAAAGCCACTTCCAAAGCTTTCTTGTACTGGAATCCAAAGGATGAGAGTTTGAACCTATATTAGCCTGAAGAAGCTTGTAACATGATTTAACTGTAAAATTCCCTGATGGTTCAAAATGCCAAACAAAACGATCTGAGAAGCCATCAGGTCCTAAAGGGATAAGCAGAATTTGTTTCACCACATGTTCTGAAAACACAGATCGAAGCTTGGAGACATTCCAAATTCTCTGAGGATTAAAGATGAAATCAACAACTTTAGTAGCAGAAGAAACATTTGAGCAATGACCAATAAAACCTGGATATGCTTCAGGGATCCAAGCTTTTGTAATGGAAGTACCATGTCCATCTCCTATGTTTTTCCCGAGTCCTTGTAGCAATGCTTTTTTTCCTTCCATAATACCAGACCAGATCCAAGAAGATTTGCAGTGTCTAGTAGCCTGCATGAAGTCAGTCCGTGGAATGTATAATCCTTTTAATAGTTGAGTCCATAAAGAATCTGGATTGATTAGAAGTCTCCATGCCATCTTAGCTATGAAAGCTAAATTGAAATCATAGAGATTATGAAATCCCAATCCACCTTCTGAAACAGATTTTCTAAGTGCATCAGCAGGCAACCAATGTAATCTTGCACTAGAAGTTTCACCACTCCACCAGAAGTTTACAATGATTTGTTCCATTTTTTGTAGAATATGCTTAGGTAGCAAAAAGCAAGAGAATAGGTAAGAAGGAAGAGCTTGAAGGATTGACTTGATCATCACTGACCTTCCAGCATGAGAAAGCAGATTTGATTGCCATGATTTAGCTCTCGTAGTAAGTCTTTCAAGCATGAATTTGAATGTTTCCTTCTTAGTGGATCCCCATTCTGCTGGAACACCTAAATAATTTCCAAGAGGAGTGGAAGTTGATACTCCAAGTTCAGAAGCAATCAAATTCTTGAGGACATCATAAGTATTTGCTGAAAAGAGAATAGAGGATTTTTGAACATAGATAGCTTGTCCTGAGGACTGACAATATCTGTTCAACACAAGCATTATATTTTTTTCCTCAGAGACTGATGTTGATCCAAATAACACAGTGTCATCTGCAAATAATATGTGATGTAACACAGGGCAAAATCGGTTGATTCTGACTCCCTTTATTCTACCCAACGAGACTGATTGCTGGATCATGAAAGATAACACATTGGATACTAAGATGAACAAATAGGGCGATAAGGGATCACCTTGACGTAATCCTCTAGATGGAGTGAACCATTGAGTCTGAGCACCATTGAGAAGAACATTAAAACGAGCTGAAGTGACCAGACTTTGAATCCAATGAATCCAGATCTCATGAAAACCAATGGCATGAAGAGTTGCAAAGAGGAAATCCCATGAAACACGATCAAAAGCTTTGAGCATGTCAACTTTGAAGAGGAAGTCACACTTGTTACCTTTCTTTCGTGTTATGAGTTTGTGAACTGCTTCATGAACAACCACAACATTATCTTGTATACACCGATTACCAGTGAAAGCAGATTGCAGCTGGTGAACGCGCAGTCGTTGTGATGCATTTCACACAAATAACTAACAAAGCTAACAAAAGCTAGGGTAGATCGTATTCCAAGGGTCTTCTAAGATTGACTACTTCAAAACTGGCAAAATACCCGATTGCAGACAAGTTGTGCGTGGTGTGAGTTCCACGACTTCTAATTCTAAATTATGCAGAGAAATTAAAACAAATTAAACTAAAGCAGATTGGAAATTAGTGTTTGAAAACAGAGATGACAGACGAACTTAGACTTTGAATCCCCCTTCGTTCCCCAGAGCATTGGCAATCAACAGATCAGCGGATTTCGATTCTCATTCAATCAATTACTAAGACACCACCATAACTCCTTACCCTTAGGTTTAAGACCGGCGAATGTTCGCTCTATCCGTTCTAACTACCAAGATTAACTAGCCGCCCGGGTACTGTCGCCTCTCGCAACGACTTAATTAACTGGTGCAATTACTAATGATTAATGAGTTACTCTTGCAGTGGATTAACCCTAACCGGTTCCTACGAAAGGTACGCTCCAATTATAAGGTTAATTGTTCAATTGATGTTCTAAAGTAAGGCGAGCGTTCGCTTCTATCCTTAGCTTAACAAGAATCTAATCTAGGTGATCAATCCAGACAAGAAACATGAACAAGGAAGAACAAATCAAACATGAATGAGAAACTGATTGAATTTCGAATCTAATCACCGCCGATCCGTGACCGCTTTAAAGCCTGGGTCACTTAGGGTTCATCTAGTCTAAGCTCTAACAAGTTTAGCTACGCATATTCATCACAAAAGAATCAAAGACAATGAAAGAGTTCATCATACAAAGGAAGAACAGAAAAGAATCTGAAAAACCTAATTAAGACGACTCCGGCAGAACTTCGATCTTCTGGTAGACTGCAATCCTAGCTCCGAGTCTTCGAGATGGAAGGGATGGCGTCACGATCTCTTTCCGGCTCTTCGAACTCTCACTCTTCCCTCCAGAACTTCATAGAATTCTTCAAATTCTGATTCGAAAGTATATTCTTATGTAAATTATGTTCTCCTCTTATTGGGCCGCCGGGTTAAGTATTTATACTTAACCCTAATCAGCCGGATTTCTTCTAATATTTTTGCCAAAAATATTGAAGGATTTTTGGCGAAAATTCCTTTGCAAATGAAGGGTCCGCCGGCTGATTCTCCTGAACTTTCTTCTCGGTTCGAAAACTTCCTTCTTTCGACGAAAATTCCTTCAGTTGCCAACAGCTAATTTGTGATGATATTTCCGCCGAAAATACAAGGGTATTTTCGGCGAAAATTCCTTTGTAAACCGGGCAGGTATTTGTTTGAACTTGGTTGGCTCCTTTGATCGATCTCGGTGCAATCCTTCGAGATTCCAACGCCTTAGACACGTCCTTGGTTACTTATTCGATGGCAAAAACCTGTGCTAACATAAAAACACTAGAAAACCATCAAATAGACCCGAAACGGGCCAAGGTAACACAAATGGCACGAGATAGGGCAATCGATTGAATATTCGTTATTCTACCCTAAAAACCATGTCTTAAGCAAAGAAATGTCGCTTAAATGAGGCTGATAATCACGTCAAATCGAGTGTCATCAAATACCCCACACTTAAGCTTTTGCTTGTCCTCAAGCAAACTGAATAGAAACACTCATGTTCACAAATGATAAGATCAATTAAATTGTAGCTCAATCAAACACAATGAATTATTAGACAGCTAATTCCTAGAACAAGAAACCTGACATGTATACAGATCAGCCAAACAACCTGGTCTCACTAGTAAACTGCACACAACAAGTAATTAGCAACCAATTATGCACGAATTTGATCTAACCGACCAGACTCCTCACACAGGATATATATAGTATAATGGGAACTCTCACTCTCTGTGTTTAAGGACGTGTTTCTGCTCTCGATCATTTTCTGTTACCGAATTCTGTCATAGGTTTGCATTTCGACCACATCTCCACCACTGTGACAACACGAGTATCTAGTCAAGAAGGACTTCCCTGCTAGGACCGTAATGAATTCTACACTACTTTGGTTTATGATGCGATGGATGATGGGAATGTATGATGATGGCTTTGTGCGGTGTAGCTTTCGACTAACTTCCCTCGAATCTAATCTATGGCTTCCTACCGTCTAACCAAACACGGGTGGAATTATGAACGCTCGTCCTATGATACCCTCAAGCAACCTAGCACTTATTTTCTTTTCTTTTGCACAATTTTTTTTCTTTTTTCTTTTGAACTTTTTCTTTTGACTTCGTTCTTCCATTTGTAGGGAGAAGAACGTTTTATTGAACTAGAAACTTTGAAACTTTTCTGATTTTTCTTTTCTTCACTTTTTTTTTTCGAAATTTCCTTTCTTTTCTTACTTTACTTTTTTTCTTCTTTTGTGCCGATTTTCTTTTAGTTGCTAGAGGGATTTACACGTCTAGACATATTAGCTAAGACCACCTGTTTAATGGCTATAGGCAGGTTACCACAAACCGACTTCCGGTAGGTCAATCTAGAACTACAACCACAGGGGATCAACGGGGAATGAAAGAAATGGGAAATGGCTGTAATGTATTATCGAACCGAAAGAACAGGCCAAGCTCAAGGGTCTAAACCTAGTGGATTTTATCGTTTGGTAGGCTATCTGGCTTAGTAGCTGAATCTAGGTGCCCCTATCCTTCTAGATATCGTGTCATCGTGTGGTATTGAATAGGTCTCATGCAAATTCTAACTCATTCAAGTAAACAGAAAATCACTCAGAAAGAATTTAAATTGCAAGTTACGTGCAATGGATCAAAAGCTCACAGTTGGTTTGCTAGTCGGATTCGGTCATTTTCATGCAATCAAGGCTACAAACTACAAGTGTGATTTTAAAATTCTGTTCTGACCAGGCAATTTAGCATCAAAGTATACAGTTTGGTTCTCAAGTTCTAGGTTAAGCAGTCTAAGCATCATTATGAAGGGTTGAACAACAACTTAACATAAAAAATCAAGAACTGAGCCATTCTAATGCTAGAGAGACTGGAATGGAATCACGAGGCACACACAAAACACAATCAAGGGCAATCAAGTTCATGCAAGGTTCTCTAGCATCCTACCCCACACTTAAATCGGACTGTGTCCTCACAGGACTAATTCTAGAGTTCAGAGTGAAGTAGAAGAACCTGGACCGAGATGATTGGTGTAGGGGATGAGCACGGGTCCTCGGAGCGGAGGGAATCTACCGAAACGAAGCAAAGGGAATCTCCCTACTGCCTACAAAACAAAAACAAATGAAACATAAAAAGGAAACCGGGACAAATCCACACAAAAAAAAGTTAGACCGAAATCCGAAAAGAATAAATAAACAGAAAGGACAAGGAAAAGGACACCACCTGATCATGGCTGGTCAGGGGTGTCGGGGGGTGGAAAGTGGAGGTGCTCGCCGAGCTGACGTTGCCACGCCAGCTGTGCCTCATACCGCCTATCGGCGCGGCGCATATGCTACTGCATAATAGTCCATCTCGCCTCTTGGGTGGCGTTGTCGGTGATGCGCCACTCCTGCAGTCGCTCATACAACTCACCAACATCTGCGGGGTGGTGTCGGGGCTGATGGGTTGGCGCCTGGTATGGATCGGGAATGTGTGGCGGCGACTGGTGTGCATACCCCGCCTGATGATGTGGCGAGGGTATATAGTCTTGGAATTCTGGCAGCGGTTGGGGCTGCTGCTCAGCATCATCTTCTTCCTCCGACTCGACCACAGGCTGGAGTGGAGGATCTGCTGCTACATGGGGACTGAGGTCCAACTCTAAGTCGTATTCGACTGCCAAATCTCCTCCAACGGTCCTAACTTGGCGTCATGGAATGCTCGAGCCATATGCATGGCTGATGCCGAAGGAGATGATGAGCTGACCTATGAAGTTACCCCCCAGGAGTCTGCGAGGTGGCGTCCGCCTCCTGGTCTTCTGGCGGTAGATGCGTGCCAGCACCCTGCCGGGGTGAAGTGGGTAGCTCTCGCGGATGGCTCGAAGAAGCATAAGCTCCTCCTTGAGGATATGGTGGCGATCCTTATCTGGAACATATAAAAGCGACCTACGCCAAACCATATGAATAAATTTAAAGAGTGGGTGAGAGAGGGACTTAACTGAGTCGTGGCCCGTGAGGCGATCACCAGGCACTCCAGTCATGTGGCTCCAGAGCGCGTGGTACTCCTCGTCGTCATCATCGTCGCCCCAGCCTAGGTGATGATCGTGATAATGCTCGTAGGGGATGCCTAGATGAGCAGCAAACTCATCGTAGGTGAGCTGCCTGTACACCCCACCAAGATAAAAGGTCACATCCTTCTGGCGCTGCTTCCTCTTGTGCTCATCCAGATCAAAGGTCGCCCAGAACTCCTGGAGAGCAATGTCTAGGAAATCGGCAGCTATGGTGGTCAGCTCTAGGAGGCCGGTCGGTGCTAGGGCGTCATGCACATTCCGGTGGTAGTCCTCGTCGTGCTCGGAGAGGGACTCCATGGAAAGAGGGCGCACGTCAGCTCCGTGAATGTGCTGGATCTTCTGGAAGCACTCGAAGTAGAAGTCAGGTAGACGAGCTAGAGTGTGATGGTATCCAGCCCGGCGAGGTAGTGCGGGTGGAGGACCCATAACGGCGGGTGTAACGGGAGCGACAGCTCAGGAGCTCGAGGCGCCATCAAGTCGCGCCTTAGTCCTGCGCTCATAAGTGGTGTTCCTAAAACCAGAATGAAACCAGATTACTCAAACTTAAACCCTACCCCACACTTAGTAGAAAAACTCAATTTCACAAAGAAATGATGAAAATCGAGTGGGGGTAAGCAAAGCGGAGTAACCGGTAATCATAGACAGTAAAATACATGCTTAGGAACAGCCAGAATCGGATAAGCACAATCAGAGTCCAAAGAGTCAAACCGACATTCAGAAAGTCAACACTATAGAATAATGAACCCTAAACATGGAAAGACTATCACAAGGTGGTTAACGACGGTAAAATATGATCTTAGATGGCAAACACAATGATATGAACGAGAATGAGCAAATCAGGCAGCCAAATGATCACAACAATTCAAAGTCAAACCGACATTTTCTCAAAAGGCAACATCACAAAGAATCAATCCTATGCATAGTAACACATGATCAAATGATATGGAAATTAAGCACGAAACTCCCTAAGCATGCTAGATCAGTTCTACAAGTTCAGCTAACCTAGTTCACACGAAATCAGTCGGCACGCAAATCGAGGCAAACCGAAAAGTCAACTGAAAGTCAACCCCGACGAAATCAGCAATCCATATGTCAAAAGATTCGTATTGAAAAGTTCTACAACTTACCTTGAAGCCATGGATGCTAAAAACGAACGGTTTGGGAGAAATCGGTGAAAAACTCTTAAAACAAGGGTTTCGGTGAACTAGAGCTGTAGAGCTCCGATTCGAACGTTCTAGGGCTAAACGATCGGAAGGAAGAGGGGAGACGAGCAGCGGCGGTTGGCGATGGCGGCGACAGTATTAGGGTTAAGTATAAATACTTAACTGACGGCCCTAAATCAGGATATACCTCATAATATCAATCATAATTTCTAGACCTAGGAGTTCGAGAGAGAGTTTAGAGAGTTCAAAGAATCGTGGAGAGATCGTGAAGCCATCCCTTCACCTCGGAGACTCGGAGCTTGGATTGACGATTACCAGAGATTGAAGCTTCACGGATTCGTGAAATTAGGTTTTACAGTTCTTCTCTGTTCTTCCTACCTGAGATGTATTCCTTGTTTGTTTTCGATTCTCTTGTTCTTAATATGAGTAGCTAAACTCGTAGAGCTTAGATTAGATGAACCCTAAGTGACCCAGGGCTTTAAAGCGGTCACGGATCGGCGGTGATTAGATTCAAAGTTCAATCAGTTTCTCTTTGCATGGTTGTTTTGTTCTTGATTGTTGTACTGCGTTTCTTGTCTAGTTGACGCCTAGATTAGTTTCGTTGTTCTTGTGTTTCTTTTCTGGTTGATCGCCTAGATTAGGTTTTTGCAAGCTAGGGTTAGTCGCCAGACATCTCCCTGCTTTGGCGCATAAACTTGTCTTTCATGATCACCTAGTTTAGATTCTTGTTAAGCTGAGGATAGAAGCGAATGCTCGCCTCTCTTTAAAACATCAATTCAACCAATTAATCTATTCATTGGAGTGTGCCTTTCGTAGGAACCAGTTAGGGTTATTTCGCTTCAAGAGTAACTCATAAATCATTAGTAATTGCACCAGTTAAGTTAAGTCATTGCGAGAGGCGACCGTACCCGGGCGGCTAATTAATCTTGGTAGTTAGATCGGATAGAGCGAACGTTCGCCAGTCTTAAACCTAAGGGTCAGGAGTTATGGTGATGTTTATAATTGATTGAACGACAATTGAAATCCGCTGATCTGTTGATTGCTGTTGCCCTGGTGATCTAAGGGGGATTCGAAATCTAAGCTTGTCTGTCGTCTGTCTAAACCAACAATTCATTCTGTCTTGTAATTTCATTCTAATTTTCCTGCATCTTAGTTTAGAAGTCGTGGAACTCACACCACGCACAATGTGTTCAAACTTGGATAAATTGCCAGCTTCTTTGAGTAGTCAATTAGAAGAAACCCTGTGGAATACGATCTGCTTAGCTTTCTAGCTTGGTAGTATTTGATCACTGTTCTGCAGCTCATCAAATTGGCGCCGTTGCCGGGGACTCTTCTATATTGTTTGAAAGAAGAGTTGGCATTTTATTCTTCTACTTTCCATCTTTCATATTCCATCACACTTCGATTTTACACCGGTTGTGCTTGTTTTTGTCTTTTGCAGGTTAAGAAAATTCAGAAGCAAATCACTTCCGATCCACCTTCCACTACCGCAATGGCTGCTCAAAAGAGTCTTGCGGATTACTATAAACCGAGTGCGGCTAATTTTCGGTCTAGCATCGCTGTGCCGCACAACGATGACGATTCTGACTATGAGATAACGATCCCCTTCCTGGAAATGATCTCTAGGGACGTTTAGTTCGAAGGGAAGCCACAAGATAACCCATGTACACATTTGGCGAACTTCCTAGCCATGTGCGAGACGTTCAAGAGTGGGAATCTCGGTAAGAACACATTATGCTTACGAGTCTTCCCATTCTCCCTTAGAGGCGCCGCCAAGAGATGGCTCAGTTACAAGCCACCTGGACACTACACCGATTGGGATAATCTAGCTCAAGACTTCATAGAGGAATACTTTCCTCCTTCAAGAACTACATTTTATAAGGACAACAATGCCAGATTTGTTCAGAAGAGAGGAGTAAGCCTATATGATGCTTGGAACGAATTCCAAGAACTCCTCTACGATTGCTGATAGCTGCAGTTTTAGCGGTATCAAATACTACCAAGCTGTGAAGCTAGGGTAGATCGTATTCCAGGGGTTTCTACTAATTGACTACTCAAAGAAGCTGGCAATTTATTCAGGTTTAAGAACTTAGTGCGTGGTGTGAGTTCCACGACTTCTAATCTAATGAACAAAGGAAAATAAAAGACAGAAAAGTAAAGGGTTGACTAACGAGAAGATAGACGAACTTAGATTTCGAATCCCCCTTAGATCACCAGAGCAACGGAAATCACAAGATCAGCGGTTTTCAATTCTAATTCAATCGGTTTCTAAGACACCACCATAAATCCTTACCCTTAGGTTTAAGACCGGCGAACGTTCGCTCTATCCGTTCTAACTACAAGGATTAACTAGCCGCCCGGGTACGGTCGCCTCTCGCAACGACTTAATTAACTGGTGCAATTACTAATGATTAATGAGTTACTCTTACAGTGGATTAACCCTAACCGGTTCCTACGAAAGGCACGCTCCAATTATAAGGTTAATTGTTCAATTCGATGTTCTAAAGTAAGGCGAGCGTTCGCTTCTATCCTTAGCTTAACAAGAATCTAATCTAGGTGATCAATCCAGACAAGAAACATGAACAAGGAAGAACAAATCAAACATGAAAAAGAACTGATTGAATTTTGAATCTAATCACCGCCGATCCGTGACCGCTCTAAAGCCCTGGGTCACTTAGGGTTCATCTAATCTAAGCTCTACAAGTTCAGTTACTCATATCAGAAACAAGAGAATCAAAGGCAGCAATGAAGATCATCATACAGAGGAAGAACAGATAAGAACTGAAAAACCTAATTCTGACGACTCCCGCGAAGCTTCAATCTCCTGGATCTTCAACTTTAAGCTCTGAGTTCTCCGAGGTGGAAGGATGGCGTCACGATCTCTCCACGGATCTTCGAACTCTCTAAGACCCTAGAGTCGGCTGACTCTCAAAAGTCTGATTTCAGAAAATAAGAATAATGAATTGTTGTGTGTCGGGCCGGCGGCTGCTCTGTTTCTTTAAATAGGTACGCTTAGGGTCTCCAATACAGCGCCGGATTTGGAAGATGTTTTCGGCGAAAATATAAGATAATTTTCGCCGAAAACTTTAGGCAGAATCCCCTGTTTGATTTCTTCTATGATTTTCGGCGAAAACATTATAGTATTTTCGCCGAAAACTTCAGTGCAATTCAGCTCATTCCGTCTGTGGGTTTTCTGAAGGTATTTTCGCCGAAAACTGTGTAGTATTTTCGGCGAAAGTATTGTGCTGGGCAGTTGGATCTTCGTTCTAAATCCGGTTTGATTTCTGGTTCAATTCTGGTTCACTCCTTGAGGTCTTGAATACGTCCATGGCTACGTAAATGATGGCAAAAATCTGTGCTATCATAAAAACACTAGAAAACCATCAAATTGACCCAAAAAGGGCCAAAGTAACCAAATCGGTAGGAAATAGGGTAGTTGAGTGAATATTCGCTATTTTACCCCTAAAACCATGTTTCAAGCAAGGAAATGTCGCTTAAATGAGGCCGATAATCACGTCAAATCGAGTGTCATCAATTGCCCTCATCATGGATTCGAGCAGAGACAGCTAGCTGAGATCTTTGCCCGAGGGATGAACGAAGAATCAGCTGAATGGGTTAACTTCTTAGCTGATGGCGACTACACCGCACTCGCACCAGAAGATGCTCTCCTTCACTTTGCAAACTGTGCATCTAAATCCAGGAATTGGGAGAGACAGATTGGAGCAGTTAAGAGCCGACCAAGCCGTGAAGATCAGATCAAGGTTGAAGTATAGAAAGAAATGAAGAAGATTTTCGGTAACTGGTCTTCAGAGGAAGTGAACTTTATTGATCAAGGCTTCACCAACAATCAAAGAGGCTACCCCGACTATCGTCAGTTCAGACAACCTCCTCAACAACAAGGAAGCTTCCAAGAGCATCCTCCTTACAACTTCGGATTCAACCAGAGTCAAAATCAGTACTTGAGGAATAGTTATCAAGATCAACCTCAGAGATCTACATCAGGGAACACAAGGGATATCGAGGTAGACAAGAAGCTCGACCTGATCATGGCAAGGCTCAATAGCTATGAGGAGAAATACAAGCTTCAAGCCGACATAAATCAAGAACATGAAGCTCGAGGTCAACGAATGGAGAGCATGGTGAATAACATGTTTAGCTTGCTAACTAGTAGCCCCCTCCTTAATCAATCATCGGTTCAAGTTGACTCTACCATTAAGAAGGAGCATGTCAAGGCCATCTCCTGTAGCTCCTGTAGCTCCATTAGGAAGTGGCAAGCAATTAGCCGATCCTGTAGCTCCTGAACCGGCCATAATTCCTGATGCTATAGCCATTGACAAGCCAGAGATCGAGGAGGAGGATAGAGAAGAAGAAGAGGAGGTGACTGCCCCGCCTCCCTTGGCAAAGACGGCACCCGCGCCACCTCTCCCTCCATATCAACCTCGGATTCCGTTTCCCAAGGCCGCGAAATCAATGGAGAAAGATCATGATACCCGGTATAGAAAGTGGCATGGATACTTGAAGAACACGAATATGAATACACCAGTTACTGATGCTATCCAGATGATACCGGAGGCTGGAAAAGTCGCGAAAGATCTTGCGAAGGACAAGAAGACGGGAGAGTTGTCTTCCGTCTCCCTCGTTGAAGAATACTCCGCCATCCAGAGCCAGGCGACACCCATACCTCCCCCAGCTAAGTGTCGAGATCCCGATGTTTTTACTTTGCCTTGCACTATTAATGATGTGAAGATTGATCGTAGTGTAATTGATCTAGGTGCTTCTATTAATGTTATGCCTACTTGCATGTTTGAGAAATTGAACCTAGGAGAGTTGAAACCAATTAGCATGCATTTAGTGTTTGCCGACAGATCTGTTAAACTACCTAGGGGAATAATAGAAAACGTGGCTGTCAGTTGTGGTCCTTTTACTATTCTGGCTGATTTTGTTGTTATGGATACCCGAGGGGAAGATGTCACTCTTCTCCTAGGCCGACCGTTCATGGCAACAGCCGGTATTACCATTAATGTCCCGAATGGCTCGTTGACATTAAGGGTCGGCAAGGATACCATGACATTCCATCTCAAGGACGGTATGAAAGTCCCTATCAGAGAAGAGGCGCATTGCTTATCTGTTGAAGCTGTGGAGTTGGCTTCGGTCAACTACGTTACTAATGAAAAATCTAGAGTTTCTGCAGAAATCTTCTTGCCAGGTGTAGGACAGGTCCCTACTCTGAAGAATGAGCTGCCGACACAAAAGCCGAGAAAGAAGGAGGATCTGTTGGCATCCCCCCATGAATCGCCAAACATTAAAGATCCTGGCGAGATAAAGAAGGAGAATAAAGAGAAGACGAATGCGGTTTGGAAGCCGATCGCTCAGCCCCCGTCTACCGAGCCACCGGGGAAGAATAATCCTCTGAAGGACGCTTCTTCGAAAGAACTGGTCGAGCCATTCAAAATTTCTGGTCACCTTCCCGATGGACGAACCAAGCTAATTCACGCACACGGGAAGAAGTTCACACTTGCCGGAGGATCCCCAAGGCCATATTTCATGAACTCCAACTCGGGCCTAAGAGAAATCCTGAGTTGGGATGTCTCCTGATCGCCATCCAGGTATCGTCCGGCTCAAGGACGTTAAGCAAGAGCGCTTCGTGGGAGGCAACCCACGGCTGGAGTCCGTTTTTGAATGTTTCAGTCAGTCTTTTTCGTCGTTCGAATCAGGTTCGGGGGAGCCAAAGTGTCAGTTTAATTTCCTTTCGTTTTGATTTGTTTTCGGTTGGGTTTTGAAAAAAAAGTGTTTTCAAATGGGTTTTCGGCGAGAATTCAAATTACTCGCCGAAAACACTTTGCAAAAATCAAACAGTGGCTTTTCCATTATTTTTGCCAATTTTCGAAGACGTTTTTGGCAAAAACTTGTGTATGTTTTGAAAATCAGTTCGGTCCGATTCCAACGCATACTTGATCGTCCAAATCGGAGCTATGTAGCTCCGGTTATCCCTGAAACAAGTTTTTCATGTTTTTGGCCAACTTCGTTGCTTTCCGTCCATTTTCTTGAGTCGTGTCTAAAAGGTTAGTTGTTGGGTTTTCAATTTTGAATCTTTTGACATGCTGATTATTGAATTTCGAAGAGTTTAAATTCGGTCAACCTCATTTTGCGTGCCTGCTGTTTCGGTGTGATTATTTGAACTGCTTGAGCTTAGATGATCTAGATTGCTCTAGGATTGTCGTGCCGTGAATTTGAAAAAAAAAAGAGTCAAAATATTTTCAAAATTCCCCTAACCGTCTTTGTTCGACTTTTATTCTGTGAGGATCCGGGACACTTGTCCCGGTATCCTTTTAATCTTTTTATTGTTTTTGTTTTGTAGGAACTCGAGTAGCTACTCCGCTCCGCTCCAGGCTATCTGTGCTCATCCCTTACACCAACCATCTCGGTCCAGGTTCTTCTACTTCACTCTGAACTCTAGTTTTAGTCCTGTGAGGACACAGTCCGATTTAAGTGTGGGGTAGGATGCTAGAGAACCTTGCATGAACTTGATTGCCCCTGATTGTATTTTTGTGTGCCTCATGATTCCTTTCCAGTCTCTCTAGCATTAGAATTGCTCAGTTCTTGATTTTTGATGTTAAGTTGTTGTTCAAACTTTCATGATGATGCTTAGACTGCTTAACCTAGAACTTGAGAACCAACATGTTTACTTTGATGCTAAATTGCCTGGTCAGAATAGAATTTTTAAAATCACACTTGTAGTTTGTAGCCTTGATTGCATGAAAATGACGGAATCCGACTAGCAAACCAACTGTGAGCTTTTTATCCATTGCACGTAACTTGTAATTTCAATTCTTTTTGAGTGATTTTCTGTTTGCTTGAATGAGTTAGAATTTGCATGAGACCTACTCGAGACCACACGATGACACGAGTTCTATAATGATAGGGGCACGTAGATTCAGCTACTAAGCCAGATAGCCTACCAAACGTTAAATCCATTAGGTTTAAACCATTGAGCTTGGCCTGTTCTTTCGGTTCGATAATACATTACATCCATTTCCCATTCTTTCATTCCCCGTTGATCCACTGTGGTTGTAGTTCTAGATTGACCTACCGGAAGTCGGTTTGTGGTAACCTGCCTATAGCCATTAAACAGGTGGTCTTAGCTATTATGTCCAAACGTGTAAACCCCTCTAACAACTAAAAGAAAGAATCGGCACAAAGAAAAAAAAGAAGAAAAAAAATAAGAAAAATTCGAAAAAAGCGGAAATTCAGAAAAGTTTCACGTTGTTAGTTCAATAAAATGTTCTTCTCCTACAAATAAAAGAACGAAGTCAAAAGAAAAGTTGAAAAGAAAAAAAATTGTGTAAGAAAAATAATAAAGTGCTAGGTTACTTGTGGGTATCATAGGACGAGCGTTCACTATTCCACCCGTGTCTGGTTAGACGGTAGGAAGCCATAAGCTAGATTCGAGGAAAGTTAGTCGAAAAGCTACACCGCACCAAAGCCATCATCATACATTCCCATCATCCATTTCATTATAAACCCTTGTAGTATAGAATTCGTTACAGTCCTAGCAGGGAAGTCCTTCTTGACTAGTTACTCGTGTTGTCACAGTGGTGGAGATGTGGTCGAATTGCAAACTTATGACAGAATTCAGTAACAAAAAATGATTGAGAGCAGAAACACGTCCTAAAACACAGAGAGTGAGAGTTCCCCATTTACTAAATAATTCCTGTGTAAGGAGTCTGGTCGGTCAGGTCAAATTCGTGCATAATTGGTTGCGATTACTCGTCGTGTGCAGTTTATTAGTGAGACCAGGTTGTTTGGCTGATCAGTATGCATGTTAGGTTTCTTGTTCTAGGAATTATCTGTCTAATAATTCATTGTGTTTGATTGAACTCCAATTTGATAAATCTTATCATTTGTGAACATGAGCATTTCTATTCAGTTTGCTTGAGGACAAGCAAAAGCTTAAGTGTTGGGTATTTTGATGACACTCGATTTGACGTGATTATCAGCCTCATTTAAACGACATTTCCTTGCTTAAGACATGGTTTTTAGGGTAGAATAGCGAATATTCAATCAATTGCTCTATCTCGTGCCATTTGTGTTACTTTGGCCCGTTTCGGGTCTATTTGATGGTTTTCTAGTGTTTCTATGTTAGCACAGGGTTTTTCCGTCAAATAAGTAGCCAAGGACGTGTCTAAGGCATTGGAACCTCGAGGAATCGCACCGGAATCGATCCAAGGAGTCAATCAAGTCGAACCAAACCCTACCCCGTTTTACACTGAAGTTTTCGGCGAAATTCCCCAAGGTTTTCGACGAAAACTCATGAAGGAATCGACAGTGCTGACAAGAAGAATTTTTTGGCGAAAACTCCAAGTTTTCGCCGAGAACCCCGGCGTCCGAAAATCACAGGAGAATTCACCCGGCGATCAGTCATTTTACAAAGGAATTTTTGGCGAAAATTCCAGGCAAAATCCGGCGGTATTAGGGTTAAGTATAAATACTTAACCGGCGGCCCATATAGAGAAGAGACAACATAATATCAACTAATACCAAATACTTCAGAATTCTCCAGAGTTCTGGAGCAGAGAGTTAGAGTTCGAAGAGCCAGGAAGAGATCGTGACGCCATCCCTTTCATCTCAAAGACTCGGAGCTAGGATTACAGATTACCGAAGATCGAAGTTCTGTCGGAGTCGTCTTAATTAGGTTTTTCAGATCCTTTTATGTTCTTCCTCTGTTCAAGATGAACGTTATCTTTGTGTTTGATTCTTTTGTGAAAAACATGAGTAGCTAAACTCTTAGAGCTTAGACTAGATGAACCCTAAGTGACCCAGGGCTTTAAAGCGGTCACGGATTGGCGGTGATTAGATTCAAAGTTCAATCAGTTTCTCTTTCATGTTTGGTTTGTTCTTCATTGTTCACGTTTCTTGTCTGGATTGATCACCTAGATTAGATTCTTGTTAAGCTAAGGATAGAAGCGAACGCTCGTCTTACTTTAAAACATCAAATCGAACAATTAACCTAATCATTGGAGTGTGCCTTTCGTAGGAACCAGTTAGGGTTAATCCACTGCAAGAGTAACTCATAGACCATTAGTAATTGCACCAGTTAAGTTAAGTCGTTGCGAGAGGCAACCGTACCCGGGCGGCTAATTAATCTTGGTAGCTAGATCGGATAGAGCAAACGTTCGCCAGTCTTAAACCTAAGGGTAAGGAGTTATGGTGGTGTCTTAGAATTGATTGAACGAGAATCGAAATCCGCTGATCTGTTAATTGCCAATGCTCTGGTGAACGAAGGGGGATTCAATGTCTAAGTTTGTCTGTCATCTTTGTTTTAATCAATCAATCTTTCAATCTGTTTTCAGTTTTAATTTTTAATTTCCGTGCATTTCTTAGACTTAGAAGTCGTGGAACTCACACCACGCACGAAGTGTTTAAACTTGAATAACTTGGCTTTATATTTGAGTAAACGATCATTAGAAGACCCGTGGAATACGATCTACCCTAGCTTTCTAAGCTTGGTAGTTATTTGCTAAACCTGCTCTGCAGCGTTCACTAGAGGCTCTGATACCAGTTGTAACATCTCAACCTTTTCTGAGAAGATATTGTCCACTTTGGGCCTCACCCCTCACGGTTTTGTTGTTGGGTGTTGGTGGGGTTCGAACCCATGACCTCCTCCTCTCAAGATCAAACCCCACCACTACACCCCAAAACGCGTCATGTCAGTTAAGGTTGAACTATTCCACATAGCCCATGGATCTTCCCCGTTCTTTGTCGATGTGGGATTTGCCTAGGATGTCACAGAAAGGCAACTAGTAAATCCTAAAGAGGAGGAATATTCCTTAGAAGGGGTGAAATTCCAGAGTATAAAGTCCTGAATAGGAGATACATGAAGAGGAATGGACATGATTGATCTGACCGAGTCCTCCGTGAACGAATAGCAAAGAAGCGGACCATTCCAAGCACCTTGCCATATAAACCCAACAAATGTCTGTGGGCCCTGGTAAGGGATATTAAGAGCAAGTTGTGGATGAAAATTGACAGGAGAGGGGAGCCAATTATCAGTGCACAGGTCAACCAAATGGCCTGCTCCCACTTTCCAACGTAGCCCTTGCAGGAGCAACTGGCCACCATGGAGAATACTCTTCCATCGCCAAGATGGACGGGCACGTCGTGAAGCAGTGAGGATGGATTCTGACGGGAAATAAACACTCTTTAAAACCATGGCGAGTAGAAGGTTAGGAGACTGAAGAATTCCCCAAGAATGTTTAGCAATCAAGGCTTGATTAACAATAACAAAGTCTCGAAATCCTAGACCCCCTTCATCTCGTGAGCAACAAAGTGTATGCCATGCAACCCAATAAATTTTCTGTGTGTCCGCGATCTCCACCTACGAAAAAATGAGAAATAAGTGTATTTAGCTCATCACACAGTGCATCCAAAATTTTAAAATAAGTCATAGAATAAACTGGGAGCCCCAATATAACTGATTGAATGAGGGTGTGCACCCTCGCAGGAGAAAGACACTCTCGCTTCCAACTAAGATAACCTAATCGAGAACATATCAAAATGTTTCAGACTCAGAGAGAAGAATCATTGTTGGAAGCCTCAAATATTAGTCACGAGGTTGAAGAAAGCCAATGCCAAGTAGGGAGGCATACCGTCTCTTTGTCGATGATGGGACATTATTACTAAAGATGACAGATGATTTGGCCAAAAAAAATTTTGGCTAATCTTTATAGGAATTCTGTAAATAGGGCACGAAGAACTCAGATCGTAGAGTTAGATACATGAAGCAACAAGATTATATCATTCACAAATATCAAATGGGAGATAAAAGGACATACAAGATTAAGACGACTCCTACTCAGACGATTAGTTTTTTTGTTTTAAAGAGCTGTTAGTTTTATTGTTTGATCTAATTTTTGGGTTTCTCATTTGTATACGTTTCTTGTAAATTTATAAAGATAACTATATTTATTTTGGGGTCAAATACCTTAGTAGTCCCGAAACTTTGGGTCGGGTTACAAATCAGTCCCGAAACTTCAATTTGTTACAGACTCATCCCGAAAGTATGAACTTCGTTACAATGTGGTACTATTCACGCCAACGGGGACTTTTTCTGGTGGATTTTCCACATCAGCTTGTCCACGTCACTTAAAATACAATTAAATAATATTTTTGATCCATTTTGAATTAACCCATCTAATCAAACCGGTCAATTTAATTTTGACCCAAAAATCTTAAATACCCAATCCCTTTCTTCCTAACCCAATTTGAAATTGCACCGGGAGGCTTTCCGACTCCCCTCCTCTCTCTCTTTGTATCATACAACACTCTTCTTCGTTCTTCCCATCCAGCTCTGAAGACTGATTTAATTTCAATTTTTTTGCCATAAGAACTCATACTTGATTTCACAGATTCAATGGAAACAAAACTGGAATGCATAACACAAAACAAGCTTCAATCTTCTTCCATAAGAACTCAAATAGAATCACAATCTTCTTCAAACTGATTTCACAGATTCAATGGGAAAAAAAAATTAAAAATAAGCATGTAATTGTAGCTTCTGCTCCTTCAGTTCCTTTTCCTTCGCCTAAAATTGTACAAGGAGCCAAAAGTTCAAATTGAAAGAATATGCAATCTACATCAACGGAACCGAATCGCAAAATTAAGATGATAACTAAAGCTTTTCTTCCTTCCTCTTCTTGCGCTCGATTTCTTCATGAGTCTCGGCCTTCTTCTCCACTCCGGACTGCGCAATGGATTGGATGTACGCATATTAGAAATATAAAATAAGGCAGGAAGTAAGCAACGGATAAGGAAGAGCATCATATTTGTGGCGGCGTAGTTTGCAAGCTGAAGGTGAGGCGAGCGAAAAGGCGACGACGACAAAGCGGCAAAGAGAGAAGAGTGCGGCAGGCGTTGATGATGACAGCAAAGAGGGTTTTATTACTGCTGCGCGCCAGTGGAAGCGTGACAATCGTCAGTTGGGACTGAATTTAATTGACTAAAATCTGATTCCCTTCTTGTTAACATCGCTTCCAGAAGCGATCTGAATTCAATCAACAACAAACTAAAATTGATCCAGCACAAACCAAATTGAATGAAACAAAGATAAGGGATGACAATACACACGAGGAGATCTAGATCTCATAAGCAAAGCCTCTTTTTTTGGCCTCGGAAGCTACAACAAGGGGAGTGAAAACTGAAGTAAAGATCCGATCTTCATTGGAGCTCAAGGCCTCAAGGGGAAGAACGAAGAAGAGTGTTGTACGATACAAAGAGAGAGGAGGGGGAGTCAAAAAGCCTCCCGGTGCAATTTCAGATTAGGTTAGAAAGGAAAGGATTGAGTTTTTAATTTTTGGGTCAAAATTAAATTGATCAGTTTGATTAGAGTGGTTAATCCGGAACGGGTCAAGAATATTATATAATTCTATTTTAAGTGACGTGTACAAGCTGACGTGGCAAATTCGCCAGAAAAAGTCCCGGTTGGCGTGAATAGTACCACATCGTAACAAAATCCATACTTTCGGGACGAGTCTGCAACAAATTGAAGTTTCAGGACTGATTTGTAACCTAGCCCAAAGTTTTGGGACTACTAAGGTATTTGACCCATTTATTTTGTGGAATGAAATTACCTTTCCTAAAAAGATTGTCAAGTTATTTGAATTAAATTTTCTATCAAACATAATCAACAGGGAAATAAAAATAAATGGAGAAGACTGATAACTTGAAGTAACACTAAATTAATGGAGCAGACAAACCAACAATACAAACTACTGAATTAAATTCATCATAACGATATTACTTAACTGATAATATAAAAAGATAAAAAAAAAAAAAACATTAGGCCTCCATAATAGTGAACTAATTAAATACTTGTCCTTATTCATCGAACCCTGATCATCATCATCACCATTGAAAATCCTCAACCAAAGAAAGGTGGATTATTGTTGTTTTTGGTCACCGCCTGAAAGTTGGAGCTCTCCCCATAAGTCCCGCCGCCAGTACCAGCCCCTTGCTGCATCGTCATCATCATCATCATCAACTCGTCTCCGTTGTACCCCATCTGCTGTTCCGCCGTCGCCGCCGCCGGATCCACCAATAGCTCTGTAAACCACTGCACACCACCACCAGCACCCTCACCTTCAGCAATTTGTGGGGCTACCTGATTCGGATCCACATCAACGGTAGGCGCAATCAACGAGGGCCCAACACCTCCATGAACAGCCTCCTTAACAGCTGTTCCACCGCCGCGGCTGAGCTCCACTAAGCGGTGGTCAATTTCCTTGATCTGCTTGTCGATGCCAGAGGAAACAAGTTCAAGATCGGCCATGGTGAGTCCCTGGAGTCCCATTTGGCCTGTTAGGCAGTGAAACACAGCCTGATTGACCTCCTTCTCACGGTTGTCCCGGTCGTACTTGCGGAGCTGGTCAAGGGACTTATTGATACGGTCGGCGAGGAACTTCTCCTGACTGATCATCTTCTTGCACTGTTCCATCTGTGGCATTTTCTTGAACCGAGACAGAACATGGTGGACCCCACCCATCGTTGGTGGCCAGGTCTCCGGCTGTGCATCGTATGGACTGTAGACGATGGCGCACGCCTGGATGTCACATAGTGTGCTCAGCTCCCTAACTTTCTTCAGCAGCCCCTTCTTCCTCTTCTTGAATGTCGTCTTCCTTGCTGACTCGTTTCCTATGTAAACTAGCTGCACTTTCTTCCTAGTCATGATGATGATTTCGGATTTTAGGAGGAGAGACAAAACTACCTTTACTGTTTCTTTTAGTTATATAAAGGGAGACATAAGGAGGATGATGATGATGATTTGACGTTTAGTGAAATTAATGTGGGGGGAGGGAGCGTGGTGGATTTTAATTATTGGATTGTTTTTTTCGATTTTTATGAATAATAATTAGGAAGTCTTATAGTGTACTTACCATACTTCAATCTTTTCCAACTCATCATGTATTATCACATTTTAAATTTGTTGACTATCATATATCAATATTTCAACATATAACAAGGAAATAAATTTAATATTATTTTATTCAATTAAAATCAAAGGGTTGTCATATACTAATATACCATTCATGTTTTACTACACATAGTACATTTTTTTAACAAAACCTAACTATTATACTCTTAGTAGTTTGTGCATGATCGTCCCGTAGTGAAACACGGTCACAAACATGATGGTCTCTAATTATTTTCAAGACTGTAACAAGGGATTCACTCCTCATATATTTTTTGTGAACCGTAGGATTATACAGTCATTAAATTTAAAATTTTTTGACCGTTATACTTGGAGAGATTTCGGGACCATATTTTTATGCGATCTCTAATTATTCAATTGAAGACCGTTAGCATAGTCAACAAAAATGGAAAGTTACCATTATAATGGTCACCAGTTTACTAACTCTGAACATTTTTAAAATCTCAAGAAACAAATTGGACCATTTATAATAAGCACAATTTCTTAGTCCCAAACAAATTTTAAAATCATTAGAGAAGTCCAAAATAGATGATAACATATCTTCATTCAAACATAAAAATCATTCTACATATCCATGAATTCAATTCACCTTGACATAGAAGTAAAAGATTAAAAAAAAACATGGATATATTAATGTTTAATGCATCTAACATTCACTAATTATTTAAAAAATGATCAACAAAAAAAAAAAAAAAAAAACATTGCCTCGCAAGTTCTAATAAAAGTTGGATTCAATCATGAATCATCTTGCTTAGAGTACCCCACATGTAGACATTCCCAAACTGTATGATTCTGAAATGAAACCTAGCAACTGTGAAAGCAACTTCTCCCGAATCTTGAGCTGAATGAATGCACCAAATGTAGTATATGTGTCAAGACGAGTCTTCAAGAAGACGGATTGAAACACTGAATGTTGCATGTCAGCCGTAAAGTTCGTAGCTTGACCCTGAGGGAGACGATGATTGAGCTCTGGAACAATGGTTGCCTTGGTGACTGGGCTGGAGGAGTAGTAGCAAGAAGCTCCGAAAGTGTCCAACTTGTCATCATTGGCCATGAATAATTTTGTAACAAACTATGAAGACATAGACACTAAATAGTACTACTTGGTATACTGAAAGGCAAATCAAATATGTAGTGAGATTGGCTTATAAGTTGAATGATGTGATGGGGGAGGAGACTCCATTGAATTTGTAGTGGAGGCCATCACTGAAGTCATCAAACATTCTCGTCGATGTACTGAGGACCGCGTCTTCTCCAATGCAGAAGAAACTGCTGACTCCAACAATGCTAGAGAAACTGAGGAACAGTTTGTAGTATGCATTTCCATTAAGAGGACGTGTCTCGTGTGCCTTATCCCCAACTCCTATAGTAAGGCCAACATAGTCATCAATGTATCTCAGTTCCAGTCTTGGTAGGATTTTTAGAGCTTGCATATTTAGAAATGTCAACAAAGTTTCAGGTCTCAAAGCATAACATAAAAGCTTTATGAGACGAGATTGAAAATAGTTTACTTTGATAGGAAAGATCAAAGTTTCACTTGATGGATTAATACTTGAAATATGTTGTACGTCGTCGAGCATAGTCTTTGTACAAAAGATATGACTTGGGATGAGTGGAAACATAAGAAAAGAAGAAGAAATAATCTGAAAAGTGTAGAAAGAAAAAAGTGAACTTAAATTACGTTGTGCATTCTTGCCAGTGTTAGTTTACGAACCAATAGCTGGAGTACTATTTCTTGCCAATGTTAGAGTACGAACTAGGAGTTGGAGGACTTTCATATATATCATTTGCTTCTTAGCAGCCTTAATTGTTGGAAGGGAATTAGAGTTTTTGTTCTCTTTTAACTCTAAACAATTTATCTAAGACAGAAATGGAGTAAAGAGGAAGTTTCCCAAATATAGGTATCTTCAATAAACAAATTCAAGACAGATTTTTTGACGAACTCAATTGGTGCCATTCATCTGGATCCTTCACGACAACAAATATATGACTCTCAAATAGGATTGAAATCGCCTAAAGTTGGTGTTTTATTTTGACAATATATATATTATAGGTGAACACTCCTGTGACGCGCGTAACCGGTGACGCTGACACGTGGCATCGTGTTATTAGTCAAATAAATTAAAGTGAAAAAATGTAATTTTAGTCCCCATTGAAACTATATTACATCATATGATCATCTATTAAGTAAGACATGATTTAATCTTAACGGTGTTAAAAATAATTAATGAATGAATTAGTAAATTTATATTGTTAATCTTCTCCGTTGCCGTCCTCCTCTTGGAGATGCCATGGATGTCTCATAAGCTTGAAGATGCCATGGATGTCTTATAAACTTGAAGCGTAGACGAAGGGGTTTCCAGGAGCTATCAGAGGAAGTTCTTTGATTAATATTTAGCCGTTCTGGATATAGCTTGCGTGGAATAGTATCCGATCCCAGAAACTTTCCAAGCTCTGTGGGAGATTCAACTGTAGTAGCAGCTTGGAACTTGACATAATCACCAACAGCTTGGCACTGCAGCAGCTTGACATAATCAGCAGCAGTGTTCATCTTGTTCCCTCCAAGAATCAGCTTCCCAAGCTCCTAAGTCTTTTCCGATATCCTCCTCCTCCTCTGCCTCGCCGCCATGCTCTGTTCAAACAAGCTCTGTTTCTTCTTCACCTCGTCGCTTCCCGCCGACTGTTGGAATTTCGGAATCTGCGGGGCAGGAGCTGGAATCAAGAAATTAAAGTCCTGAGGAATTGGGGTTTGGTAGCAATAGTAGTCGCCAGGATTCTAATCACGGGGAGATGTTTTCGGACTCGAATTGGAAGACAAGGGATTGATCGGAAGCTGCAAAATCCCATTGGAGCTGACTGTTCGTAATCGAATGGTAACAGCAACAGCATATCTGGGTCGAATTCCGGACGCCAAGTGATCACTCTGATTAAATATTAATCAAAGAACTTCCTCCGATCGCTCCTGGAAACCCCTTCGTCTACGCTCTCAAGCTTATAAGACATTCATGGCATCTCCAAGGAGGACGGCAACGGAGAAGATTAACCATATAAATTTATTTATTCATTCATTAATTTATTTTAACACCGTTAAGATTAAATCATGTCTTACTTAATAGATGATCATATGATTTAATATAGTTTTAATGGGGATTAAAAGTACAATTTTTTCACTTTAATATATTTGACCAATAACACGATGCCATGTGTCAGCGTCACCGGAGTGTTCACCATATATTATAATAAACAAACAGGCCCAAGAGTCAATGTTAGAGATTCGGCATAATCCACCACAACAGTTATTACTTAATATAACTAAAGGCAGATGAACAAAAAACTTATTTTGGAAATAAGAACTCAATATCATTGAATCTCATATAAAGCCGTTATTCTGTGCACATAAACTCAAACATGATGAACTCAACCATCAAAGAAGAAAACGGATATTTCAAACATGTAATTTTTTTCAAAAACATGACCATTAAGGATAGATTACCTAAACGTAATAAAAACTATAGTTCACAAATGTAATCACTCATACAAACAGAACACAGAACTTAATCAAAGCAATAATAACACATCACAAAAATTAAAATAACTAGAGACTACTCTGAAAACTTACATCGTCTCAGGATTTGGACCATATTTGGAAAATTGAACTGTCATTTCACAGCCATCAATAAATCTTCCTAAAAAGGGTCATCATAACGTCTCTTAATAAGAAAATAGTAAAAAAAAAAACAGAACCATGAATTGATCATATGTAATAAGAATCTACCATACCATCTAGTCTTTCAACTGCCTTTTGTGCATCATCAACGTATGCCTAATCCTAAAGAAAGTTAGTATAATCCAATTAAGAATAGTAATTCTAACATCAAGAAATCCTTCTAACAAACCAAATAATAAACCTAATCCTATTTTACAAAGAAATCATTGAATAATAGTCCAATGTCTATTCGAGGGAAACATTAGAAACAAGTACTAGACCATGCCCAAAAGGAGAGCTCTTAGCTTAGGGAGATAAGGGTCTGTCAGTTGTATTTGTGGCATGAGTTTGTACGAATCTACTTGGAAAGTTTTCATCAAAATGCATAAACTCAGTCAAGGACATCTAGTAGTATTGATTCACGTGAGATCGGCTTAGTCCTAAAATCTACAAAAATACATCTCCGTATATAAAATTCATTAATAGCCTTCAAATCTTCATACTACTCATTCAATCGGGAAACCATCAATGGTTAGAAAGCCATTTGATTTCCTATATTGATTAAGTTGAGTGAATGACCTCATTGTTGGTCGCTCTCATAACACTTATACTCACACTTTACAAAGGAAAACCCACGAGAGTCGCCAGTCATAACTCACAAAAAACAAGTCCAAACAAATCAGCAGGAAAACCAACAAATTAACCTAATCTATACACTGACTTGTATTTATCGCTAGACAAAAAAGTTTAACAAATGAATAATTGTTCAATTGGTATAAGAACATAGTGAGGAACCTGGGTCTTCGTTGAAGTCTAAGCGGCATTTTCCTAGAGTTTAATTGAACTCGTTCAAATTAGAAAGATAATTGTTAAATGAAGAAGAAATTATTATTTACAACCAACATAAAAACTCATTTAGAGACGAAGAGGAACAAATTGAATAATGATATCAAGGTCATTTTCGATGGTGGAGAAAACTTGGCATGAGGGTCGTTGGAACAATTATACAGATGGGCGTGATGATGGAGCTGGGAGTAAAGACTTGTCTGGGTGGCTCCAGTGCCTAGTACTTGATTACTCTGAATCCCCTTTGAATCAGTCGACATCGTACAAATGATGATTAAATCTAGAGAGACGAAGGATCATTATGCATGGGAGACGGGATGAAGAGGAGATAAACGCTGATTTGGGGGAATTAGTTTGGAATCTTGTCGAGATCGAAAACGTTTCAGCAATGCTAGCAAATAAATGTTGGGAATGAAATTTTAGAATTAGGTTTACTTAGAGCTAGAAACAATGGAATTATATTAATAGAAAATTTAATGGAGGAAAAATTTTGTTTGCCGTGACAATCAGAATAATTAATGGAGATTGATTTTTTTTCTTATTTTAGTTGTAGAATTGAGGATGTATATTAATTGGTTTAGGAATCTTTATTAATTATGGTGGTTAAATAATTTTAGATTAATATAATTGGGGACCATTTTAAATTACGATCTCTAACAACTACAAACACAGTCTTAGATAATGCAATTTTTTGTAGTGGTAAAAAAACTGAATTGTATGAAAAAATGAAATACTTTAGTAAAAAATAAGTTGCACAAGAATATAAAGTACATTAGTAAAACATGTGTTGCAAAATTTATTAAGGGTATAATAATTTTTCATCATAAAAAGAACTACGTGTAAAACACAAAGTATATATAATAACAAGCTTTATTTTTTCCATATATTTTACATTTTAGATAAATGTGTGAGACTTTTATTTATCAAAACCTACACAAAATAAACTTTCAAACAATAAAAGTAAAATGGAAAAATCAAGGCCTAATACCATTGTACAGTATAAACTATTGACTTATTACGAGTCTATACTTAACCTTTTCATAATTTCAATTATGTCATGACCTTCTGCACCCATTTACCAAAATGTCATGCCGTCAGTTTTTAGAGAAAATCATCCTACGTGGCATGACGGAGTTAGCTGACTGTGTCCAACTTCTTACATGTCACATGACATGGCTGCCACATCATATTAATTAATTTTTTTTTTTACTTTCAAAATAACCCAATCTATTCTAACCAACCAATCAACCAACCCAACTAGATCTTCTCTCCCATCCAACCTCCTCCTCCTTCTTCGAAATCCCTTCCTCTTCTTCCTCTTCCTCATTGCTGAAAACCCAGATCAAGCAAGAATCTGTTGACAAATTGGTGGATTGAAATTAACTGCTTCCAACTTCCTCTCTTATCTTCTCCTCCCCATCTACCACTCTCTCATACTAGTATAAACACAATCCTTCATCTTCTTCATCTACCATTCTTCCCATTCCTCTTCTCAATTCTTCTTCCGGTTCTGATTCGGAACCATCCAGTGGCAATCAATCTCCAAGCTCCGATTCAGATAAAGAGTCTTCTTCATTCACCAGCGACACTACCGACTACTTCTCCTCTGTTCTCAACTACATCAACGACATCTTAAATGAAGAAGAGCAACTCGGCGGTGGATCTACGGGCGCTCCTCACCCAATGCGCACAAACCGTCAGAAGCGACGATTGTCGGAGTACAGCAATCGATCAATTGAACCAGATCCGGCGATTCTCTTCCCCTTACGGAGACGCGAACCAGAGGATCGCTCACTACTTCACGAACGATCTCGAATCACGCCTCGCCAGGGTTCCAGTGAGGCCGTGTTCAGCTTCCGCCACCGACATCCTTAGAGCTTACCAGTTCAGGAAGATGACGAACCGATTCGCGAAAAGAACAATCGCGAAACTCTCCCGTAAGTCAAAATCCATCCACGTAATCGACTTCAGGATAGGGTACAACTTCCAATGGCCCTGCTTCCTCCACAACCTCTCCAACCGCCCCGGCGGCCCACCGAAGGTCCGCCTCACCAGAATCGACCTTCCGCAACTCGGATTCCGACTCGAAGAAACCGGCCGCTAACTAAAACGGCTCGCGGGCGAACTCAACATCGAATTCGAGTACAGATCCATGGCGATGAGGTTTGAGGACATCAAATTGGACCATATCGGAATCGGAGCCATGTCATGTGATTGGTTGGTTAGAATAGATTGGGTTATTTTGAAAGTAAAAAAATTAATTAATTAATATGATGTGGCAGCCATGTCATGTGACATGAATAAGTTGGACACAGTCAGCTAACTCCGTCAAGTCACGTAGGATGATTTTCTCTAAAAACTGACGGCATGACATTTTGGTAAATGGGTGCAGAAGGTCATGACATAATTGAAATTATGAAAAGGTTAATATAGACTCGTAATAAGCCAATAGTTTATGCTGTACAATGGTATTAGGCCAAAAATCAAACCATTCGATGTAACACCGAAATCCAATAGAGATATGCACAATCAGTCATGCTTTAATGGAATGCGAATGACAAATCATCATATCACATTTGAAGATGGCTTCTTGTACGTAGCTAACCATTGACACCAAAATTTGTCTGTTTGCGACATATTGGTTTTTCGTGTATTATTTGCATTATTTGTGCATTATTTTTGTATATTCATGTGTCATTTATGTGTTATTCATGTATTACGCGAGTGTTATTTGTACACACAAATAATACTCAAATAATATTATGTAAACATGATAAATGACTAACATACGAATAACACTTGGGTAAACACAGTTGCAATAGCGGACAAATTTGAGTGTCAACACCGAAGCCACTTTGCCTCACACCTACTACTTGAACATGCATGTATATAAAAACGTATCAAAATTATGATAGACTCGATGATTTTTAAGATCAAATATTATTAATGCAAGCGGAAAACAAAAGCTAGTGAACCTCCCGTTATGGATTTCGAGATTTCTTTAATCTTAGTTTGTTTCTAGTATAGTGGGTGGGCTCTAGAAGGAACTTCACATCTTGGGGCTTCATGTATCCCTTGTTTTTAAGTTATTCCAAGTCTAGCTCTTTATTTCCTTTACTATAAATTTTGAAAACCTCAAATTGATAAGGGTCAAGTTTATCTCTTTAAAATCTTTTCTAAATAATATAGAAAAAACCCTATAAAATTGATAAGAATTATTTTAGAATGGGTGATTTCATTAAAATCAAGAATAAAGACATCGAGTTCATATAAAGACTCACGGAGATAACCACGACACAAATAACAAGCTAGAAGGATATTAGCCACCAGTAGATGGCTATATCTCGCCAATCTAGTAGATTGATCAGCCTATGAAATTTTGTGCCTTTCAACATGCCATTTCATCAAATGGGATATGTCTTGAAGCTCTTGACAATAAAAGTGAGGATACTTGCCGTCTCTCATTACTAGCAATCCGATCACCCTGAACATCTGTAACCATAAATTGCCAGTCCATAAGAATCACAAGGATAATAGTATCACGAGAAGTCATCTACACAACAATAAGAAAAATAAGTGCTTCCGCATAGAGGGATGCTCTCCATCACAAAGTATATTTCATGGATAAATCGTCGGGGTTTGGGAGATATAAATATTTTTGTAAAAGATAAACAAGAACTATGACTATGGTCTTATGATCTCGACCGACAAGCCAAGCGTTGTACTACGCTACAAACAAAGCCTCCATGTCACGGACCTATGGATCGATATCACCAAAGAAGAAAGAATTCCAACACTTCCAGACAATCTACATTATAAAATCAACATTGAATAAGATTTCAGTCTCAACTGACTTTGACAAGTCTGGCAACCAATTGCCGAACATGTACACCTTCATTTGCGAGAGCTAAGGACGACATCCCCATCCACAGAACCGAACTGCAATAAATCAGAAGAACAAAAGATGTTTTGTTGACTAATTTCAAACACCACATAGTGGACATAACAATGATGAAGAGAAACTTTTTTATCACAAGGTTTTCCTTTGTTGCGATCACATGGTGGCACACCCTCCACACGAAGAACTATATGAAGAGTTTACTTCTGCAACCACCACCAGAAATTTTCCTAACTTGGGTGATTCCATGGCCCATTTTTCCTCTAAGGACTTTGTAGTACGATCTGACCGAGAACTAACAAAAGTATAAAAAAAAACCCACATGAACCTATCTTGAAACTCCCAGAGGGAAATCGGAATGGCCATAGTTTGTCAAACCACTTACCGGCTCTCGAGGGTGCCTTTATAAGATAAACCTAATCTTATGGGCTAGGATTTTATTTTGTCGGGTTCCTCGGCGAAAGGTTACTCAAATTGGATGTAGAGCTAACAAAGGGTTTGTGTGGTGTAGGTGCCACAGTGGAATAAAGGTGCATCAATATTGACTAGCATAGAACAAAAAGTCAAAAATGGAAATTTAAGAATGGCTCAAAGAACATGAATAACGTTGGGCTCAAGACAAAGTAATCAAATAAGGAAATCAAGACGAATTGGGGAATGTCTAAGAGAGGCAAGGTAGGTCAAGGGGTACCTAGGGGCTTACACTAGTTCATGGAAAGAAAATTGGGTAACTAAAGTAAAGAAGTTGCTTAATGGCATTCAATCAACCTTAGGCAAGTAAAAAAACACAATATAAGTTCCCTAAAGGGCCCAAAGAACAACGCAGGAGGTACGACGATCAATTTTTACCTAATCAAATCAAACCAAACACGCACACCAAGTGTACGAAAAAATGACCAAGTAAAAAATTACCCGTCAAGGACTCAAAACATGCCCATCTTTCAAGTCCCACGCGTAATTGAGCTATCAAGCACTTAAACCAAAGATCCTAACATACATCTAGGAATTTAAGGATCGAATCAACTAACAACAAGGGTCAAACTTGAGCTTAATCTCACAATCCACTCCATCAATCTTAGGTAAAAACACAAGATATCAAAAGAAATACATCAAACCAACAACTAAACACTAATTACTATAACACCCATCCCGAATCAGCCTGGGTAAACTCGTGGTTAAACCGATAATGAGCATGAGTAGAAAGATTAATCAATTAAATAAAGTGGAAAACCGACATTTAAATTTTAATAAACCGAAAGAGGCCTCCAATAAATAAAATCTGAGTACAAAACCGATAAACTAAAATCGAATTTCCATTCCTCAAAGTGATTACAAAAATCCCCCAAATGATAATGATGGTCAACTGAAATGTAAAACAAAAGTAACAGTCAACTCCAAGTAGGTCGCTGATCTTCACCTCATAGCTCCTGAGGACAACCTTCTCGAACTCAACTAGCAACCGCGAACTTCAACCTAGCACTAGCGACGAGAACCTAAAAGGGGAAGAGGGGGGGGGGGCGGTCAGTTTCCTAATGAAACAGAGTGAACCCACTGGGTTTAACTATGCGCCAAACCTGACCTAAAAGAGCGATTCCAAACTCCACACAATATACAAACAATGGAACCAGACACAACCTTAACTAGGTTTTAATTTCCCTAAAATAGTCTAGGTGATCACATAGGTGCAGTTCTCAGTTCATCATTCACAATTCACAATTCACAATATAAATAATATCATAACAGAGATCAACAATTATACAGTTCAGCATCACATCACATTACAACTCACAATCACAACAACACTTTCACACATACATAAATCACAAGCATTCACATTGCACACACCCATCGATCACATTTCAATTTACTAGTTGAGTTATTAGGCGCCTAGGAGTTGCTCCACACCACCACTGCCGGCCAACAATCCTTCATAATACAACCCAGGGTGATCTACTCAACAAAGACCGATTGTTACACCCCAAACCTGGAGGACAAAATTTTTGTTCTAAAATCCCTAAAATACCCTAAGTGAAGATTTTCTATTTGCTAACAAACTAGTATAACCTTGAAATAATGTTCTAGCATGATCTATTAGTCTTACCATAGCTCGGTATTATGCTGCTTAGTAAAATTTAAATTTGATTGTTCTAAACGAGAGTATGCCCAGTCAGTATAATAGTACGTAACAAGCCTAACCTAAATAGTACCACGTAATATGCTTGGCCTGGTGTTTCTTCTGCCAAGTTTGCAAGTTGGAGCATTTAGGTTCGAGTCTCCCCTGAAGCAGTTTCAAACTTGTTTTGATTGCTGGCCACCCAATGAAACGCACCGTTTCATTTAGTCCGACTCCTTAGGCAAAACGATGCCGTTTCACACTGTCTTCTTCCCTCACCAATTTCCATTCATATGGACAGCAAACAGCTCGCAGGCAGCAGTTACTCCGGATTTAACCACCCAATTATGGCCATTAATTTTCATCCGTTACAACTCGGCACGGATTGGGGGATTAAAGGGTTGGGATTAAGCTCCCCAGCCTTTTGTTTTTTTCTATGTTCTTTCACCCAGAAATCATACCTTATATCTCCTGTTTCTGAAATGACCATGGTGCCGACAAATTCAACCTTCGACGACAAGCTTCGGTTGCCCTCCATTTTCTCGTAGCTTCACTTGTCTAGGTATGGAATCACTCTCCCTTTCTCCTACGAATAATTTCACCCGAGAAGTTATCCTAATCTTCGATTTACAAATCTTTGTGTGTTTCCAACTACCACGCCATCGCCGTCGAGTGCCCACCACTGCCGGCCAACAATCCCTCGTAATACAACCCAGGGTGATCAACTCAACAAAGACCGACTGTTACACCCTGAACCTGGAGGACAAAAATTTTGTTCTAAAATCCCTAAAATACCCTAAGTGAAGATTTTCTGTTTGCTAACAAACTAGTATAACCTTGAAATAATGTTCTAGCATGATCTATTAGTCTTACCATAGCTCGGTATTATTATTTTATGTTATACTGCTTAGTGAAATTTAAATTTGATTGTTCTAAACGAGAGTATGCCCAGTCAGTATAATAGTACGTATACACGCCTAACCTAAATAGTACCACATAATATGATTGGCCTTGTGGTTCTTCTGCCAAGCTTGCAAGTTGGAGCATTCACGTTCGAGTCTCCCCTGAAGCAGTTTTGGACTTGTTTTGATTGCTGGCCACCCAATGAAAGGCACCGTTTCATTTACTCTGACCCCTTCTGCAAAATGATGCCGTTTCACCCTGCCTTCTTCCCTCACCAATTTCCGTTCATGTGGACAGTAAACAGCTCACCGACAGCAGTTACTCCGGATTTAACCACCCAACTATGGCCATTAATTTTCATCCGTTACAACTCGGCTCGTATTGGGGGATTAAAGGGTTGGAATTAAGCTCCCCAGCCTTTGTTTTTTTCTATGTTCTTTCACTCAGAAATCATACCTTATGTCCTTTATTTCCGAAACGACGATGGTGGCGGCAAATTCAACCTTCGATGACAAGCTTCGGTTGCCCTCCATTTTCACGTAGCTTCACTCGTCTAGGTAAGGAATCACTCTCCCTTTCTCCTACGAATAATTTCACCCGAGAAGTTATCCTAATCTTCGATTTACAAATCTTCGAGGGTTTCTGACTACCACGCCGTCGCCATCGAGTGCCCAGCCGGTTAGGTTGAGAAGCTCGCTAGCTTGTTCGGGTAAGGATTCATTCCGTTCAGACTGAAAACTCTCATCGTGGGTAAGGTATGAGTCAGGCCCCATTCAGCTCCTCGTTCAATTTTCGTTTGGAGTGTTGCCGGCGGGTTCTCCAATTTTATAGGAATGGCCTTAGGTTGAAGACGGTAGTCGGACCAGCCCAGATCTGACTAATTTACGTCAGACTAGTTTTGTTGGACTTTTTGTATCGGTGCAAGTTAACCCCTAGAGTTTTCGTAATTACACTTTAAGTCACTGAAGGCCTTTAAGAGACTGTATCGGTCACCCCGTTATGCTCAAACAGTCTGTGAGTTTTGAAATTTTTCAAAGTGAACCCAAGTAACTTTCCGAGTTAGTTCAAATCAGTCAAGCTACCTACGAATCCGGTTAATCTGTTAACTGTCGATCTTAGAACGCTTAATTGGAATCCTAGCGTAATTAAAATATTATCAAGTGAATAATTTTATCAGAATATTATAGAAGATATTTATCATAATAATTTAGAATTAAATAAAATAACTTGTAGGTGAAATAATGAATATTTATTGGATTAACGTTTATGCTAATTAGTCAATATTGGAGTTCAATAATACTTAGAATATTTGTGATATTTTATTCTTTGGTAAAATAAATTATGTTTTCGTAGAAATATTGAATTAATATTTAAAATACTTAAAAAATGAATTTAGGAAGTATGTTATAGTCTAAATGACTTAAATGATAAATTGAATTAAAGGGGCTTAGAGTATATTGTCTGAGTATTATGACAACTAATAATGAGGTTGGTTTAATAGAAATAGATGGATTAGAATAGTTAAAACTCATGATTAATAAAAATTGGAAATTAGCCAAGGAATTCAAGGTTGATAATAATTGAGGTCATGAATACTAACTTAGGTTCCAGAATAGTGAAATATATTATCCTTGATAACCTTGGTTTTATTTTAATAACGAGATTGGGTTAGACCTAGTATGTGGATTTAAAATCTATTTAGGATTGATTAGTTAAATTCATAAAGGAAGAAAATAGGTTGATATCGCTTAAGAATCATAAGGCTACCAATAGTAAGTTGGAATGGATTTTGAACTAATAAAGTACTTCTCTAAGTTAATAGATTTAATTGATAGTTGTCATCAAGTGAAGCCGTCATCACACTTCATGATTAGTTGTGAAGTGATCCTTTCCCAAGTCGCCAAACTGTCGCCCAAGACTGTCCCATCAATAGTTGGTCTCAGTCTAATCAAAATTCTCGTCTTTAGGTTCATAAAGACGTTCGACTCCCTAGACCAGACTTCTACGTTGAGGTTCTCCCGCCTGATTTAAGGTGGGTTGGTTTAAGGGGGTAATATCTTGTCGTTGCTATTTTATTTTACGTTATGATTTATGCCAAGTTAATTTCTATGAATGAATTTCGTATGTTGTCATTATCAAGTATGAATGAGTTATGCATGTTGTTATGATTGAGTTGTATGCATGTTTAAGTGTCACACCTCACATAGAAAAGTCATAGGTGGATTAATAAATGGTACTCTCTAGCTAGAACCTCCGCCCCAAGTTAAATGGGCCACCAGAGACCCACAATACATGTTATCGGACCACCAGAGATCCGCAGTATAACATTGGGCCACTAGAGACCCACAATATGTTATTAGGCCACTAGAGACCCACACTTCATGTATGATAGGGGGCGGTTGGGCTAGTTAGTTGAGTCAGGGGGGCCCCTATCCTAAGTAAAGTTGATCAGATATAAGTTAAGTCAAGTGGTGATATGAAGCATGATGTTATGTTTTTAGTTTTAGTTTATGTTCAGTATATGCTAATCACTAATGATCCAGTTTATGATTTCCATGTTTATATCTTAGTGAATGTTCATGAGAAATGTTATGATTATTAAAGTTATGTTTAGTTTAATGTCACGACTACTATTATCCAATAATGAACCTAAGTTTGGTTCGAGTTAATATTTGATCCATTTTAGCTTAAAGATTATGAGCACAAAAGACTGACCCCGGGCCACCCACCAGGTTGTTAGAAGTTACTTTTGAGCTTGAGCCTTGAGGAGCTGATTCAGTGTGTGGAGTGGTGTCTACAGTAATGTAAGACTTGGACTTGAGACAAATGTTTTGATGTTTACTTCGATACTTGTTTTCACTTTCAGTTTTGCCCAAGTGTTTAGGGATCAGTTATCAAGTTATTATTTTATGATTATTTACTTTGTTAAAGATTTTTTAAATTTATTTAAGTTAATTTTCAAGTTCCCTGGCTAGGGCATTTCGTTAAATTATGTTATTAAGTCATGACAACCTCGTGTTCTTTATGTTTTTTTCGCTGTTGTGAGGGTGTTTTGGTAAATCCCCTTATTTCAAAACTGAGGGTGTTACACCGACTCCCATCATAAATCCTTGTCAATAAGAACAAGGTGATCCACTCAACGTGAACCGACACAACCATTACATCTCAATTGTCAAAGTGAGTTGTAATCCTGTTGTTCCTAACACTCACTTCTAATTCTGATCCGTTAATCATCCATATTAATTTTTTACCTCAATCCCAACAACATAGCATTACAACAATCAATCATCAATCAACAATCAATCAGCAATGAATCATAGAACAATTATCACATTTTACTCTCTTCCAGTTTCACGCAATCCCTACTTTCATCTAGGTCGGACTACAACTCCTAACGTCACCCATCACTACCTATTGTATGCTAAACCCTCACTTGACAAGAAGATGAGGCACTAAGCAACTTCTAGAAACCTGAACGAACAAGTTCTCTTTCTTAAAAAACGTAGCTCTTCTTTTCCCTAATAACAGTGCCTCGCTCCACAACTTCATAAACAGATATGTCCGATCTCTTCCTCTCATCACCAGGAACGCACAGGAGAAATGGATCC
Organism: Linum lewisii; assembly: GCA_034768395.1. Classification (NCBI taxonomy): domain Eukaryota; kingdom Viridiplantae; phylum Streptophyta; class Magnoliopsida; order Malpighiales; family Linaceae; genus Linum; species Linum lewisii. The sequence continues at coordinate 34,923,436 of CM068300.1, read as the reverse complement.
TCGATCGAACACCCGTAGCTCCCAGAATCAATGTTTTAAGTGGGAAAAACCTTGGTTCGTCAAAAGGGTTTTCAGAGAGAGAGAGAGGAAAAAGTTGCAGAAATCCATCCAAAGCCTGTCCTTTTATATTAAGGTCAAACACATGGTGTGTTTGTCTAGTACATGGCGTTTACTTATGATACACAACATGTTTTACAGACACACGGCCGGTGGCTTCCTTCTGCAAAAATTGATGAACCTTTCCGGACAATAAATCACGGTCGTGTATCATAGATACACGGCCGTGTGTTCTTCACTGTACAACATGCTCATTTGTAACTTCAACCCAACTCAATTATGAACGTCCCAGACTTTGATGGGACCTCAAGAACACTGTTTCCAATGCCTCAATCACCCGAACTCGAGTTCCAAACCATTTGGTTGGGCGGTGATGTTACAAGTATCCACAACTTCAAAGGATTTCGTCTTTGAAATAACAACTCAACTCACCCTACCAATGCAACACAAAAATTACAGTAAAACGCAGCAGCTTAAGCACCACATCACTACCCAAAACTCCCCTTAATAGTTCTAGCAACACACACCTTCTAAGAACACTTCACCCACACGAACTCGAACTTCTACCTAACACACACGCAAAACCGAACCCCTAAGGTACAACACACTACATGACCACAACCAAAACACAACCCAAACAAGGCAAGAAACTATTTAGCTAACACCTTCAACTAGAACCTCACACCCTTCGAGCACCCTACCTTACTTAACCAAAATCTACAAAAGAAGTTCTACACTTCCAACCAACCTCCTAGTCTAATAACTACTACCACTCTCAACTACCCAAACACTTTCAAAATAAGGAGTGAGACGAGCTCGAATCAAACAAGGAAAAAACAAAAGGATGAAGAAAAGATATCATATTGTTCACCCCGTCTTTTGCATTCCTTTCTACACCTCCGGTAAGAGCATACGACCCACCTTGATCTCCTCCGACTCCAAGTGGTGTAGCATTAGCTCCAGTTCCTCTCCCAGCACTGGCGACACCACGACCGAAACTACCTCCACAACTCCCAGATGGAGCCTTAGGTCCCTGCACCAATCCCACAGACTGAGTTTGTGCTGATCTCCTAGTCGGGCAATAGATACTCTTTTGGTTTGGTTGACCGCAAGTGTAACATGTCACCGAAGCTGACTTCAACAAGTGGCACTCTCCAAATTGGGGTTCTTACAAGTGCTACAAACAGGTAACCTAGTAGGTGCTCCTCCAAAACTACGAGCAGGACAAGTAGCGCTCTTATGACCTGACCGACCACAAGTAAAGCAAATGATCACACCACGTGGTGGAGCAGACTGAGCGCCCATGAAGCAAGAACAATGTTCAAGTAGGCGCTAGGCCCTAGGCGAGCGTTGAGCCTCCGACTAGAGCTTTTCAAGCTTAAGCGGAGCTTAGGCGTGACTAAGCAGTAGTACAAAAATTGTAACAAACAATTTAGAATAGCGTACACAATACTTAATAACTAGCATAATAGTTCACAAGTTCAAAGAAATACACTTTTGTGACAAACAAAGTTCAAACTTAATTAGGTTCATGTTCCAACAAGAAGTACATAAACACATTAGAATACAAAAATATAAGCCATAAAGGCAAAAATAAGTTCATATCTTGTCACACGCCATCATCTTACAAATATATGTGATTAGCCACCACATCTGTCTCATTATCCTCGAAAACAATATCCTCTCTTCCTTCCTCATCCTCATCGTCCGACTCAAAGTCTTCATCTTCATAAAGCCCTCTCACTCTTGCACTCCTACGGAGTTGAAGTTGTTCATCAACACCCATCACCTCATTAAGAACATCACATGGTATGCCTTCGACTCCTTCCACTCCTTCCTCTTCTTCATCCCTAAACATGTGCAATGTATGATCATCCCCTCCCTCAAATAGAAAACCTTGCGCTTCAGTTGCATCGGTGCTTAAGAGCACATAAACACCCTTCTTCTCCTTGATCTTCTTCTTCTTTGACATTAACTTCGAGTTAAACTGAATGTAGACTAATTGATTTAGACGGCTAGTTGTAAGCCTGTTCCTCCTCTTAGTATGTATCTACAAAGTTTAGTTCATCATTGTGAATATGATATAATGACTAATCTCTAGGAAGTTACTGATTATATATATGGAGAATGGGAAACTAACTGACTCAAAAGTACTTCAGTTCCTCTCACAGGCAGATGAACTTGCAGTCAGTGAAAGGATCCTCAAAGCCATCCTTTATAAATTAGGTGCGATTCCTCCATATATTCGCCACCAAGCCACTAAGAAAGGAATAACACTTTATAGACTTAAGAGAATGTGAACTGTGTAGAAAAGAAACATTAAAAAAGTACTAACCAGGATTGTAATCAAAGTTCTGCCACGTCTTCGCAAGCCTATGTGAGAATAACCCTTCTTTTCTTTGGAACTTTTTGAACTCAAAGTTGACAACTTAATCGAGTACATCATCATCACCACCACTATAAAATTGCTCCACACAATTCATGAAGGCCGTAGTAATGTCTGAATCATCAAAGATCGATGAGTCGGAATAACTATAATGTGGATTCAGCATATATGCAGTCAAATGCAATGGTGCATCAAGCCTTCCACTCATCTTCTTGTTGACAATAGCCATGACATCCTTGTAACGACTCTCCACATTGCCAAAATCCTCCTGAATCTCCTTCTTTGCCATCACAAGATACACAAAACCCATTGAGGGCTTGACATCTCGATCAACCATTCAAAGAACTTTCACAAGTGGCTCAAACACTTTCAGGCAAAGTTTCACACCATTCCAAAAGGTCACACTAAGCATCGTCGCTGTTGCATCCTTCCCTTTCTTCGTGTGAACATCTTTCAAATCAACCCACTTCTTATCCACCGCCATCCGCCTCAAATCACCTTTCTTCTCCATTATACTACGTAGAGTAAGATACTGAGATGCAAATCGAGTCACACCTGGCCGAACGATTTCTCTCTTCTTGGTGAATGATCTCATGCATTCCAAGGTGTGATGATGGCTATATATGAATATTGTGAAACCTTTAGCTTGATTAAGTACCTTTTTGAACCTTGGTAGGTTGCCAATTCCCTGGAGCAGCAAATTGATAGTGTGAGTAGCACAGGAGCTCCAAAAGATGTTTGGTCTTTTTGTCAATAAAAGTGCCTTCGCTCCCATATTGTTGGAAGCATTGTCCGTCAAGACTTGCACTACGTGCTCAACTCCAACTTCCTCAATTGCACTGTCGACTAAGTCAAAAATGACATCACTTGTGTGTGCAATGCCTGACGTGTCGTTAGACTTTATGAAGCTTGTTCCCTCAGCACAGTGCGTGACTATGTTCATGATGCTTCTCCTTTTCATATCTATCCAAGCATCAGTCATAAGTGAACAACCATGCTTCTCCTTCTCTTCATCATGCTCCTTAAGCAAGGATTTCGTTCGTGCATATTCTGATTTCAACAATGACTCTCGGAGATCATGCTGAGAAGGAGGCTTCAATCCAGGACCAAATATACCAATAGCCTCAACCATTTGGTTGAACTCATCATTGTTGATTGCATTAAACGCAACGGCTACAATATAAGTTAAGTAAAAAATTAGCATCTAGCAAGCAACATTGTGCAAATTCAGTTATGTGCTAGTGCTTACCATGAGTATATACCCATCTCGCAATGTATTGTTGCACTTGGAGTGTTCTTTCCTCCCACAATGTTTGATGGATCCTTTGTTGTTGAAGTGATTCTAATGCAGATAATTTAGGATCTATTGCACGTGTCCACTTGCCGAGAGGCCCTAATGTGCGAGGCTCCGAGCTACCAATACAAGTAGCTTCCTTTTCTTGTCCTACTTCAGAAGAAACAAAGACATCTTCTCGCACACATTGCTCCCTAAGCATCTTGTCCCTCTTCTTCTTTTCCGTCTCTTCAAGCATGCTTGTTGAGCTTTTTTGGTGGGGAAGGGCATTTAGCCACTGTACTGTTATTGCCGGCAATATGTTGCTTGAGTCGGTAAATGCCTCCGGAGCTAATATGCTTGCAGAAATTGAACTTTATCTTTTCCTTGTTGTTGAGAGGATCGGCCAATGTACCATACTGCCACCTTATATCAGATGACTTTCGTTTGAGGGCAACGGTGTTAGTGTTACCCTCAGAATTTGTCGCTGCCGCCGAACAGAATTCCCCATCCATGATATCTATACCAAATTGCCAATTGAAACAAACAAATGTTATGCCAACCTTTAAACAAACATTAGGGGAGTTTTGAAATTCAGCAAGGCATAGCAAAACAGAGCAACTCAATGGGAAACCATGGGAGAAGGAACCTACCAGTAGTAGCAACAGCCACAGCCGATTGAAGAAGAAGAAGAGTTGGAGACGATTGCAGAACAAGCAGCAACAACCAACTAAAACAGAGCAGCATCAACCGATTCACTATGAACCTACTAGTAACAACAGCCGAATGAAATAGAAGAGCAGAACCGACTGAAGCAGAGAAGCAGCAGCCGATTCTTGAGAAGAGGAAGCAGCAAAGGAGACGATTCTTGAGAAGAGGAGCCAGCTGGATTGAAGAAGAAGTAGCAGCCGGCTGGTTGGATTGACGAAGAAGACGTAGCCTTGGATTGATTAGAAGATGAAGAAGCCGTAGATAAGAGAAGAAGAAGTCGCGAAGAAGAAAGGAAAACGGAGGCTATTGCTCGAAGAAAGAGAAGAAGTTGGGAAATTAGGGATTATTTATATTTTGTCCTCTTTTTGCCAAACGCACCTTTCCACTGCTAGATATGGCGCCAGGACGGAGTTGCAGCTTCTAAATGAATCCCTTTCAACAACAAATAGGTAGTGCGAATGGAGAAAGCGCCATTGCCTTCCAGACCTAGGCCAAAGTATCCTGCCCAAGCCTCGCTCTAGGGGGTGACATACCCACAACCTGCAAACCAGTATCATGAGGCAGCACCGAGAATAAAAAGTCAGTATTCCAATTATCGTCAGAATTACACACTTGAGGAATAAGAAGATAAGAAGTCACTCCCTAGATATTCAAAGCATGATCGATAAAATGATCCCACTATCCACCCAATGATCCGTCCAAAACTTGATATTATTGCCATCTCTGATGCACCAATGAAGACCATTCTCGATATCCGACCACAGCTTCATCAAACCTCTCCACGCGACTGAGAAACATGACTTACGAGCCAAAACAAAGCCACTCGTATTTTTCTTTAAATATTTGGAGACAAGCACTCTAATGGACAACTCTGAGGGTCACACCATAATCCCCAAACCAGCTTCATAAGAAACGCCATCTTAGGCTTCCTACCACTACGAAGACCTAAACCACCCAACTCCATCGGTTTGTACATAGTCTCCCGGTTAATGTTATGGATCTTACGAACACCAAATAAATTCCCTAATTTTCTTATCAATATTGTCGCATATGGAAACAGGGAGGAAGACCGTTTACATAATATACGAGGGGATGTAATTCAACACTGAAGAGGCAAGAGTCACACGACCTGCAACAGAAAGGTTATTTGCTTTCCACCCAGCCAGCTTATCATCCATCCTTGCCAAAATGTACTCATAATTAGAACGAGTAAGTCTTCCATGCAAAAGGGGCACACCGAAGTAGTGGCCTAAATCACAAGTAGCCGGAATGGCCAAAATCTTAGAGACATTTCTGCAAACATTTCTATCCATCTTAGAAGAGCAGAAAACACATGAATTATCTTTATTAATGCTTTGAGGAGAAGCATCACAGAAGAGCTGAATAATATCCAAGATAACTTGAGCTTGGGAGGCAGTGGCATGACTCATGAAGACCAAGTCGTCCGCAAAAAAGACATGAGACCGGGGCTCACCATTCTTAACCAGATGGATCGGCTTCCAATAGCCATAAGAAATCGCTGAATTAATCATCCGGCTGAGCCTTTCAATGCAAAGAGTAAAGAGGTAGGGGAGAGGGGACACCCCTGCTATAAATCCCTCGAAGGAACAATAGTCTCTGAATAGGAACCTTTTCTAGAGATCCTGAAAAGTAGGAGTCGTAATGCAATGCATAATGACATCATGCAGGCGTGAGGGAAAACCAGCATGGTCTAAGGTTTCCCGAACAAAGCTCCACTTGATCTTCTTATAAGCTTTAGATAAATCAACCTTGATAATCATAAACGGTGTCCTTCCCTTTCCTGAAGCCAAAGTATGAACCACTTCTTGCACAATGAGAATGTTGTTAGTAACATGTTGTAACACCCAACCCGGTGAACCCTCTGGTTGAACCGGTAACGACTATTACTAATGAAACCAACCAAAAACCAAAAGCGATAAAATAACATTTGACATAAGTAATCCGAAGGAGTCCTCCAATAAATGAAATCCAAATGTAAATTAAAAAACCAATGGAAAACCAATAAATCCAATACAATCCTTAAAAGGGTACAAAAATCCCCAAAAGTCTATGGTCAACTGAAATGTAAAACTGGAAAAGGATCAACTTCAAGTAGGTCGCCAATCTTTACCTCAGAGCTCCAACTGCAACCTTCTGGAACTTAAACTGATCACCTGAACTCCAACACCAACTACTAGCCACAAGATCTTGAAAGGGGAAGAGATGGGGGATCAGTTTCCTAATGAAACTGAGTGAACCCTTTGAGCCTAACTATGCGCTGAACTACGCCACAAGGTGCTATCCCAACACTCCACACATCGAATTCATCAGTGGGATCAAAGCTATTCTATTCCATTTTTAATCCCTATAACAGTCCAAGTGATCAACCAGATTCAGTTCACTAGCTAGCATCAACAGTTCACATCACTCGCGGTACAATACAATGATAAACATAACCTATTCAATCTAATACAAAAGCATAGGCATCAACCGATCATTGCACAACCAACAAACATTCAACAGACACTATTCACAAATAAATTTCACTAGCTAGCATCAACAGTTCACATCACTCGCGGTACAATACAATGATAAACATAACCTATTCAATCTAATACAAAAGCATAGGCATCAACCGATCATTGCACAACCAACAAACATTCAACAGACACTATTCACAAATAAATTTCACTAGCTAGCATCAACAGTTCACATCACTCGCGGTACAATACAATGATAAACATAACCTATTCAATCTAATACAAAAGCATAGGCATCAACCGATCATTGCACAACCAACAAACATTCAACAGACACTATTCACAAATAAATTTCTATGTGAGTTAATTAGGCGCCTAAGAGTTACTCCTCACCACTGCTGTCGTCCCAACACAGACGCATCCTCAACGGATCCCTTCCCATGGAAGCATTACACAATATCCTATTATAGGATCTTCTCCCTTATTGGCAACTTTACTTTTCACGGCTTGTGAGTATGAGACGGGATCTTCATCCATCCCAATGTTAAATTCACATTCTTGTAAATATAGCACGTAATCATCAGAAATGGCTTGTCTTCTTGGTCTAGAAGACCTCCTTAATGCTACTTCTGGTGTTGTATTTACAATAGGTTCATCAGTTTCATTATTTTTTGTGTGATCATCGACGTTTGTTTCTACACTGTTGGTAGGATCAACAATATGAAGCATAACTATGTCAGTCAAAATTTGGGGCATAGGGATTCGTATTGGCACCCTAATTTCATTTATGACTGATGAGCCCAACCGACCCTGGACCCGTCCTGAGTCTCCTTTCACAAGAAGCCAGACTAAGGCCTTCCGAGAAAAGCTAAACGCCTACATAGAGTCCTGGAGTAAAGAGGGGCATGAAGAAGATGCTGATCGATTCGTGAAGAAAGGCTACACCCTTTTGGAGATTCAAGAAGGCCCGGGCAGGAATATTCAAGCTTCGGACCAAGGCCGAGACCAGCCGAAGCCCGACCGAGCAAAGCCCGCCGGGCCGCCACCGAAGCCAGCCGAAGCTCGAGCAAACAAGGGCCGCCGGGCCGCCACCAAAGAACCGGCCCACACCACCGAAGACCAGCCGGCCCAAGAGCCGCCGCCCGCCGCCGGATTAGGGTTTTTGCCCTAATTCGGTCTTTTATTCGACATTAAAGACTTCCACTATTATTTTATGTTTTTATTCCATTTTTTTAGGGGTTTTAGGATTCTAATTAGGAATAGGACTCCTTATTCTATTCTTATTTAGGAATTAGACTTTAGGGAGGAGAGCTTGTTCCCTCCCTATATATAGAGGCCGCCGGCCTCATCTTCAACGCAACTTTTGAAATCAATAAACCCCTGTTTGAACATATGTTCTCTTCCCTTCAAGCCTTTGCTCGTTGTTGCATCGCTTAAGGTTCAACTTATCATCAAGAACATCCATCTCTTGGCGTGGCGTCATCGACTGGACACTTCTGGTTCCCGGCTATATACAGCCGACGGGTCAAAGTACGTATCCGCCCCCGGTTCCCGATGGTTCTACCTCGTTGCACGGTCTCAACTTGCGGTGTTCAAGGGTCGTCTGCCCACGGTTGTAGCGGTTCACATCAATGACCACGTCTCTCATTCCACTGATTTCACCATCTTCAATGAATTTAGCATTTCCGGTCTCTACTATTCTCGTATTATGGCTAGGACAGTAAAACCTTAACCCTTTTGATTTTTCTGGGTACCCGATGAAAAAACCACAAATTATTTTTGGGTCGAGTTTCTTCTCATGTGGATTGTAAATGCGAGCCTCTGCTGGACATCCCCATATGTGGAAATGTATTAAACTAGGTTTCCATCCTTTCCACATCTCTAAAGGTGTTTTTGGAACGGATTTACTAGGAACCCTATTCAAGAAGTAAACAGCAGTCATAAGGGCATGCATCCACAGAGAAACAGGTAAATTTGCATTGCTCATCATGCTTCTCACCATCTCCATTAATGTACGATTACGTCTCTCAGCTACACCATTCATCCATGGTGATCCGGGCATTGTGTATTAAGGAACGATTCCTAATTTCTGAAGGAGTTTAGCGAAAGGGCTAGGACGTTGTCTTGATTCATCGAATTTTCCATAGAATTCACTACCTCTGTCCGATCTAATGATTTTTACTTTCTTACCTAATTGTCTCTCAACTTCAGTGATGTAAAGCTCTACGGCGTTTACAGATTGAGATTTGTCATGTAATAGGTATAACGTGAGTAGTCATCGATAAAGGTGATGAAATATTTTTCTCCACCAAAAGATGGGACGTCGAAGGGACCGCTGATGTCTGTATGTATTATTTCAAGTAGCTCGGTGCTTCTTGTGGCTCCTTTCTTGGTTTGTTTAGTTTGCTTTCCCTTAATGCAATCTATACAAGTACCAAAATCAGTAAAATCTAGTGACGGGAGAATTTCAGATTGTACCAAGAGATTAACTCTTTCCTTGGATATATGACCCAAACGTTTATGCCACAAGAATGAAGAGCTTTCAATTAATCGACCACGTTTCAAACCGACTTGAGAATCTAGGGAGATATTGAGAGATTCAGAGAATTCATTATCGAGTGTGAGTTGATACAACCCATCAATCAAAATTCCACAACCAGTCAATTCATTATTTTTGAGTAAACTAAAACAACCACCACCAATCCGAATTGAAAAGCCATCAATATCTAGTTTAGACAAGGAAATCAAATTGTGAGAAACCAAATGTACATAAAGGGTATTCTCCAAATCCAAAGGAAATCCAAAACTTAAAACTAAACGAAAAGTTCTGATGGCTTCAACTTTAGCTTTCGACCTATTCCCCATGCGAAGAAAGGCTTCATTTGGTCTTATAGTGGTCTGGGTTGTAAGGAATCCCTTCATTGAATTTGAAACATGTTCATTAGAGCCAGAATCAATCCACCAAGTATTAGAAGGTGCTTCCACAAAGTTTGATTCGAAACATACAAAGGCAATAGACTTACCCTTCTTCTCGAACCATTATTTACGATTTATGCAATCCCTCTAAATGTGTCCAACTTTGTGACAAAATTTGCACTCATCCTTCTTGATTTTCTTAGAGGTAGATTGAACCGACAAATTTGATTACCCTTTATGGTTGGAATTGTTAGTCTTTCCACCCTTCCAACCTTTATTGTTCTTTCCTTTCCCATTACCATGCATGAAGTTGGCTTGAGCAACGCTAACATTTTGTTGCCTAAGCCGACCCTCTTCCTGCACCAATTTATTGGACAGTTGATTCACATTCCATTTTACATTGATGGTATTATAGTGAATCTGGAAGGGCCCATACTGGTAAGGCAGTGAGTTCAAGATAAATTGGACTAGGAAGTCATCTTCCATAGTCATGCCCAATTTTCCTAAACTTGAAGCCAAATTTGCCATGTCCAATACGTGTTGTTGCATGGTCTTGGTACCGTCAAAACAGGTAGAAGTGAGTTCAAACATCAATTTTCCCACAACTGCTTTATCTCTAGGTTTAAAGCGTTCAGTGATGGCTTGGAGATAATCTTTGGCAGTTTGATTATCAGTTTCAGGTATGGCAAATTTGATGTTTGGAGCAGATGTCAAACGCAGAAACTTAAGGCACAATTTGTTTGCTCTAGTCCAAGAGTTGAAAGTTGTCTTATCTTAAGCAGTTGAGATATCGATGAGGGCAGCTGGTTGATCTGATGTCAAGGCATGGTCGATGTCGAGTACACCTAAGTAGAACTCAACATGTTCCTTCCATTCAGCATAATTGTTCCGTTCGAGTAGTGGGACAGAATCAACGAAGGAGTTGAGGTTGCTGGATTGAAGAACTACAATTATAGAAATAGGCTCACTTTAATTAGAAAAAACACATTATAATTTTATGACTAAGATTTATAATTGAGTGATTCAGATCTTTCAATCAAGTAAACATGGTATTTGTGGACACTACATGCTTGCTTAATTCTATAAAAGAATCATCTCCTTTAGTGGTTGTCTACTTTTAATGCATATGTTACCTGTGGGTAACAACTATACTTAAGTAAACAATCCTAGTTTAATTTTAATTAGTCTAACATTCATAGTTTTCATTGTGTCCACTATGGTGGACATCAACCTATAAATTGAATGTTAATTAATTATTTCAATCATCATACATGGACCAAATTAAAATCACTGTGGTGATTACTAATTCAGTATAATATGTATGATTAATTTATTATAGATTAAGAAATCCTAAATCTCCAAATTAATATGGAAAGAAGAAAATTATACGTCCGAAAAGAGAAAAACGGATTTCTGAGGGTCTAAATGATGAAATTTTGCTTATTTTTTAAAACAACACCATAGGTTTATCTTGAAGATCTCATCGTTTCCAAGCAGCCCGTCAAAAATCAGCTCGTTCTGACATCGTCAATTGAATTTGGGAATAAAGCGTTTCAGTAGAAACGAACTAGGAGGGTTTGGCCTTCTCTCTCTTTCCTATAAACCTTTATTGTGTTTTTACGACTTAACTCTTAGGATGGGATAAGAGTTATATTTATAGGCTGGGAGAGGGTCCAAACCCTAATGATCTTTTAATCTCAACCGTCCATCAAGGTTTGAGTTATTAATTAGGGTTAACTTCTAAGTCCAAACCCATAAAGGAAAAGGCTTTATGCAATAGTTTTTCCTAACCAGATCAGGTTAAGTTATTTGGGCTACATAAGAAAAGGAAGATATATTAATGTATTAAAATATATCTTACAACCTATTTATTTGGCTCACCTACCAGCCATTTTAGCATGCAATCTAAAGGAGATAATCAATAAACCATGACACAATAATGATCTTTGGGCCTTGGCTCTAGGAAGTTAATAGTCTCAACAGACTTCTCAATTGTTGGGGTTTAGGTATGGTTGGTTGGAACATCACTTGTAATATCTCCGCCCAATCGAACGGTTTGGAACTCGAGTTTGAGTGTTTGAGACATTGGAAACAATGTTCTTGAGACCCCATCGAAGTCCGGGACGTTCATAGTTGAGTCAGGTCGAAGATACAAGCGAGTACGAGAAAATTTGTCAAGGTGGGCAGACCATGATACATGACCGTGTATTACAATACACGACGTGTATCATGATACACGCCGTGTATCATGATCAGCCTATTAAAGGCTGATTTTACAAGGAAATTCATAACTTCCCCTTCTTTCTCTTTCCCCGAAATTCCTTTTGACGAACCAAAAACCCCCTTAGGTTCAATCCTTGATTCGGGAGTTGTAGAGCTCTGATTTACTATCCGTTTGTTGCTACGCGTTTGTGGAAATGAGAGGAAGAGATCACTGGTCGTGGTTCTGGGTATTTCGGATTGAGGTGCTGTCAGTGGCAGAAGGAAGACCTACGAGTTTGGAGTTGTAGAACTTGGCGGTTCGGGTTCCGGGAGTTGTTTTAGAGCCTCGTCTTCTTGCCAGGTGAGGGTTTAGCGTATGATAGGTAGTAAGGTCGGTGTGAGGAGTTTCAATTTAAAACTTGATGAACATAGGATTGCATGAATTGGAAGAGAGTAAAAGGGGATTTTGTTCTGCAATTGATTGTTGTATATTTGTGATGATTGATGGTTGTTGTATGCTTGTTGATATGATTAATTGTGTGATGATAGCGGGCTGTTTGTTATGTGCCATGAGTGGGGGAAAGATTAACCTTGATGATTAATGGATTGGATGTAGTGAAGAGTGTAGGAGGGTTGGGGCATGATGCTGTAAGTGTATTTCTGCTTGGAATTGTTAATCTGTGGTTGCAGGAGGGTAGTCCTGCCAATGTTGGGTCGCCCTTAATTGATGAACATGTGGATGGCTCCACCAATGTGAGGTCGTTCAATGAAGGACGTACAGGAGGGTAACCCTACGACTCATGACATGGCTTCCTCTGTACTTGCAGGTGGGGGTGGCCGGTGAGCTAGCCGTTTACCCTTAAATTGTTTGTGCCGTGGGAGGCGTTGAATGTCTTGTGATATGTGGTTATGTGTGATGTGGGATTACTGAATGATTTGGGTTGTGTTGGTCTATGCGATGTTGGGATTGAGATGATGCTAGGTGTTGATGTATGAATCATGCAACGTGCCTTTTACGTAGAATTGATGTTGTGTGTGAAGATGGTTGTTAATGTGTTTAATGTGGTAGACTTATGACTTAGAATTGGCTAATAGAATTGGTAAGGGAATTTGTACGTGGAAGTGGACAATAGAATCAGTACGTGGAATTGAGTTAGGGAATTGGTTAAGGGAATTGGTGAATGGAATTGAGTAATGGAATTGGGTGGTCTGATTGCATGAACTAGTTGAGCTGGGGTTGTATGATTGATTTGAATGAAATTGATGTTGTGTGTGATGGTGATTGATAGTGTGTCTTGTGGTTATGGTAATAAGGTTGGAGTCTTGGATGTGGATTGGCAAATGGTTGAGAAGAATGAGGCTGTCAGAATTGGTCGAATTGTGACTAGAAATCGTGTTAGATGAAATATGTGAACTAGATAGATTATGTGGTTTAATCTAGTAACGCTCAATACGAGAGTTGAAATGGTAAATTGATGCTATCGTGATTGTTACTGTTATGTGGTGTTGGTTGATTTGTGTGGCTGTATGGTTGACTTGTGTGAGTTTATGGTTGACTAGGTGGCTAGGAATGGGAGTGAGGAGCTAAAACTGAAGTTGAGAATGGAAGTAGGTCTTGCATGAACCCTTGAGAGTAAAAATGGATAACTGTCTTGTGATTACTATTTGATGAGTGTGCTGATTGATGTGTGATGTGGGGATTGGGATGGAAGATGATGTCTAATGATTTTGAACTAGAAATGTGAGATAGGATGGGATGGCATGAACTGAATTTCTGTTTTTGTACCTATCGTGGTCGGTTGTGGTTTAGTGTAGAGTTGTAACATGAATTGGATACGTGGAATTGGTTGAGTGGAATTGTGCTGTGTAATTCTGTTGTGTAACTGTGTTGTGGAATTGTGTAGTGGAATTGTGTGGTGGAATTGGTGTGTGGAATTGGACTATGGAATTGGTACATGGAATTGGCTAAAGGAATTGGGACTTGGTTTGATTGATTGGAATTGCATTGTTGATTTGTGAAATTGATTTGGATTGTGATATGTGGATCGAGGTTTGGAATTGGATTAATGTTGAAATTGATGGTGGAACTGTTGATGGTCTTGATGATGTGAATTGGATGGAATTGAGGAGGAATTGATTAATGGAATTGGTAGATGAATTTAAGGGATGAATTGATTGATGTGATTGAATGGAATGTTAGAATCTGAAGGAGTCGGCACTGCCCCCTAAAACTGCACTATGGGTGCTAAGTGCCTCTTCAGGGGAAAGAGGTGCAGTCACGTCTTCAAGGGAAAGGCATGATTTGTTTGGTTGAGTCAAGTTTACGATTCCTTCAAGGGAAAGGTCTCGTGGTATCCTCCAAGGGAGAGGATGCGTCTTGGACCTCTCGAGGGGAGAGAGGTGCGTCAGGCCGGCAGGGGTGGTGCGGGATAACTCCTTATGGTGCCTAATGAACTCATCTAGATAATCACTTGATATATATATATATATGTGTGTGTGTGTGCGTGACTGGTGTATGTTGTGTGTATTGGATTGTGCTTGTGCGATGCTTCTGATGAGCTATGGTCGGTGTTGGATTGTATGTGAATAGATTGTGTGGTTGAGCTGAGCTATAACTTTGATGTTGAACGCTTCATGTTTTTGATGATGTTAGGAATGCTGAACTGTTAATATGGAGAGATGCCTAATAACTCACCTAGAATGTAATGAGTCGAGTCGTGTCATGACTGTGTGATGTGTTGAGTCTGTGGAACAGAGTTTGAGTTGGATTGTGCTTGGTTGATGTTGGTAACTGTGAATTGTGAGTTGTGTGGTTAATGGATGAATGTGGGTGCTATTCGTTTTGGAAGATGTACTGTGGCTAAGTGTTGTATCGTGTGTCTGATGACTCTGTTGATGATGTTGTATTGAGGATTGATGACTTGAGTACATTGCTGAATTTTATTAATTGTATATACACCGGTGGAGGTAAGTTCTTGCGTGATCACCTAGTGGCATGTTAGGAATTAAAATGAGAATGGTTGTGTCAGATCCCGTTGATTGTTTGTATGCGGAGTTGGGATCGCTCTTAGGCTAGGTTCGGCACATAGTTAAACCCAGTGGGTTCACTCAGTTTCATTAGGAAGCTGATCCCCCCAGTTTCCCTTTTCAGGTTTGCTTGGTAGTGAGAGAGAGTTGAAGTCAGGTGTGCTGTTGAGTTCAGAAGAGTTGCAGGTTGGAGTTGTGAAGTGAAGATTAGGAAGCTACTTTGGAGTGACCTTTATTTTGAGTTTTGTATTTTCAGTTGACACCTTTGGGTTGGGAGATCTTTGTAATCGTTTTAAGCTTTGGTTTCAGATTTCGTATTTTATGTAATGAAGGCCTTCGGTTGTTTTCGAGCTTTTTAATGAATAGTTGTTTCTGTTTCCGCTACGTTTTACTCATTTATTTAAATGCTATATCTTCAAGTAGCACTCAACCGGTTCAACCACGGGTTAACCCGGGTCGGTTTGGGATGGGTGTTACATCACTCTCCAAGAATTTCTTCTCCACCCGCTAGGACGGCTTGTTCGAAGATCACTTGCCAGGACGAGGGTGTGAACCATCCAATTATCTCATAATATGTCAGGAAATGGTGAACCAACATTTATGACAGGGATATGAAGTTTTACTACTCTTTCCCCGTCCGTTTGAGTATAAATAGGATGAATAGAACCTCGTTGATGAATCATTAATGATGGACCAACCAAAATTATCTTCATGTCCACAATCTTTCTCTGATAAATAGTCTTCTCAGGTCGATTTTGTGTTTAGTTTGAACCAAGTTATAAATCTTAATTGATACTAAGACCACCAATCCCTTCAAAAAATCTTATACATCTCATCAATTCTCTCATGACTGACTATCCCTCAAAACTTAACACACTAAATGAAAAATGACAAAGATATTCTTGGACTCAATCAGATATCATATTTTTTGCTACTTTATAGTTATAATGCCAGGTATGATTACAGGAAACAGTGTGTCTCTCTCTAACTTCTCTCTACTTCCCAGATGCTCCGCGCATCCCATGTTTTCCTCCCTTCCGTGGCATGCTATTCACGCAAGGGAACATAAACTATCCCTGGAGTATCCAGAAAAATCAACCTTGAACCAAAAGCGCCTCACCCCAAGAAACTTGAACCAAAAGAAACCCACAACCATTAATGCGCCTCCTGTAGCTTCTGAATAACTATCTTTACCAGATCTACAACAGTTAAAATCCAAATCTAATTATGAGAAGATACCCAGTGAGTCTATCTTTTGGAAGAAAGGAGTTAAACAGATAACCCATTTCTGGCACAATAATAAGTATGAAACATTTATGGAAGCGAATGACATTCCAACTCTCCGTGACATGGCCATTTATGGAGTTGGTACTACATACTTATCGAGGGGAAGCTTGTCTGCCCTTAAAAAAGAACACTTGAGAAGATGGTGATAGGCAGTGGCTTACCTTCTACCACCGCAAATACCCAAAAATACACCGACCAACAGTAACAAAAACATCCATTTCCTTGCCAGTACTAGCTTCAAGATGGACTCATTGGTGTCCCAAGCAGAAAACCTAAACATAAATTCCAACAAACTGAAAATGAAGATCAAACCCACTGCCAAGCCTACAAATAAAGTCAGGATGGTCGGTAAATGTATTGGAACCAGAAGCTACAAGCTTGGGGGCTACAATCGGTACAAATAGGAGGGCGTGGCAACACTTCGCACATTTCAACGTTTACCAGCTACCAGAGAAGCCAACCTTCTTCTCTTCACGTTTAAGACTGCTAGCTAGAGGACCACAACATGGAACCAACAACCGTTGGTGAACTCTGGTTCACTCCTCTGCCTGAGACTGTGGAACGAACAAGGCGAACTAGAATAACTAAGCTTTAAGGAGATCCCTCTATGGGTTGACCTATTCAATAGCCCCTTGTGTTACAAAACTGAAAATGACTTTGAAATGATTACTAATGAGTTTGCTAGTGTCATTAACATTGATAGCACATGCATTAACCCCAACACGTGGAGGAGAGTTCTAAGAGTTTTCACAATGGTGGATATAACCAAACCTCTAGTTGACTGTTTCGACCTAATTGATGAATCAGTGCCGGAAGAGGAACTAACTCAAGAAGTTATAGTTAAGTACGAGAAGATCCATGAGTGTTGTGTTTATTGTGACAAAATCGCACTTACAATCGATATGTGCAAACTAAGGGAAGCCCACATCAAGGAGCGAGAGTACGGAGCCCCATCCGGAAGATACAACTAAAATAGCGAGGTCCGATTTGAAGACACAACGAGGAAGAAGACTATGAACAGGAAGGCTGGTCGGAAAATTATGATTCTTATATCTTAATTAAAAGACAAGCCTCACCATCACCATCGGACTCCACTAGGTTAAGCTAGAAAGTCCCAGTATTTCTCCGGTGGGTCTATGTCCCTATAGGGAACCCTAAGTGCTAGGACTTTCACCAACCTACCATACCAAGGCCCTGACACAATGCCAACGACTATAAACCCTGTCCTTATCAACCTGGTACTATTTCCAATGGCTATAAACCCTGTCCCCATCAACATGCTACTGAACAACCCCATATCTGGGGAACCTCACCCTCACCCCTAACAATTACTTCACCCCGTCCTTCAGTTACATTTTCCCAGAAATTACTTGAGGCCCCAACCAGCAACCCAACTAGCCCCTTCAGCCTAGAAACCTCAACTTCGATATCAATGAAAACCCATACCCAACCCAAATACCCATCAACAACCCAGTCGTACCCCCTATTTCACCCCGATTCAAACCACCCAGTAGCAATGAATCGATCCACAACCCTTCTGCTTCGTGGTCCCCTATTTTTAGCTCCAACCAAGCCTGCCCCCTCATCGACAGCCACACAAAATCAAAGTAATCTTAACCTCTTCCCCGCCATTGCCGAACCAAACCCGATCCCCATTAACCTCAATCCCTCAGAAGAAATACAATCCTTCAGCTTCGAGAATATCTTCACCAACACCTCGAATTCAAACTTGTTGTTTCGCCTACATCCCAGCATCGCGAACAACATAAAATCGGATGATGGTAACACTTTCACTGACTATCCAGGGTCAGTCAGATCCTCCTCCAAACAAAGAAAAAAAAATGGAAGAAAGGAATTGGCAGAACCAGATACTATCCATCCGCAAGGAGCCTTCATAGGAGAAAAAAGAGAGACCATCGTTTAGACGAACATGAATGGGGCCCTGATTCGGAAGAAACAAGTTCCCATGGAGACCACGAACCTGACACAGAACCCCGATGATGGCGGAGGAGCCAACCCACCCTGAATGAGCAACATCTCTTGGAACTGTCACGGTGCAGGTGATGAACTTTATAAACAGGTTTAACAAATAACTAGCCTAGTTAAAAAGTAAGGTAGATCGAATCTCTCGAGGTTTTTTCAAATCGACTAATCAAATAAGCTGGCAAATTATTCAAGTTTGAACAGATTGTGCGTGGTGTGAGTTCCACGACTTCTAAACTATAAAGCAAGGAAATTGAAATGAAATCAAAAGACAGATTTAAGGAATGATTTGACTAACGAGATGACAGACAAGCTTAGATTTCGAATCCCCTAAGATCACCAGAGCATTGGCAATCACAAGGCCAGCGGTTTTCAATCCTAATTCATTCAGTTCTCAGACTCCACCATAACTCATTACCCTTAGGTCTAAGTTCCATGAATGTTCGCTCTATCGGATCTACCAACCATGATTAATTAACCGTCCGTGCGTTCACTTATGCAACGGAGAACTAACTGGTGCAATTGATTAAGATCAATGAGTTACTCTAGCAGCGGATAAACCCTAAGTGGTTTCTACGAAAGGCACACTCCATTGAATAGGTTAATTGATTGATTTGAAGTTCCAAAGTATGGCGGACGTTTGGAGACTAACGTCTAGCGACTAACCTTAGCTTAACACGAATCTAATCTTGGCTTCAAGTAGACAAGAAACACGGGAAACAAAGATCAAACATCACGCAAGAGAAACTGTTTGAATTTGAATCTAATTACCGCTGATTCGTGACCGCTTTAAAGCCCCGGGTCACTTAGGGTTCATCTAATCTAAGCTCTACGAGTTTAGCTACTCATGTTCATAAGAAAAGAATCTAAGACAACCAAGGAGTTCATCATACAAAGGAAGAACAGATAAGAACTGAAAAACCTAATTCTGACGACTCCGGCGAAGCTCCGATCTCTGGTGATCTTCACTCCTAGATCCGAGCGCTCCAAGGTTGAAAGATGGTGTCAGGATCTCTCTGGGAACTCCGACGATGCTCTCTGAACTCTATCTATTTTCTCTGAAGTCTGGAATTGTATTTCGGGAAAAAGTTGTGTCTCTCCTTCGATGTGAAAAAGATTCTCCTGAATTGATGCGGCGGAAGCTTACATAGACTTCTCGGCGAGAACATTGAAAGTTCTCGCCAAGAGCTTTAATGCAAATGTCCAACTGGTTCTCGACGAGACTTCGTGCATTCCTTAATAAGTTTTTGGCGAGAACTTGGAAGTTCTCGCTGAGAACTTTAGTGTAAACTCCAAGCTGAATTTCTACGAGATTTCTTCTTAGGTTCCTTCAGTAGTTTTTGGCGAGAATATTGGAGTTCTCAACGAGAACTTCTTTGTAATCATCCACTGGAACTTTGATGAGATTTTTAAATAACTTCTTCAGCATGTTTTCGGTGAGAACTTTGATCTTGTCACCGAATATGTAAGTGTTGGCAAGGGAGCGATTTCTGGAATGGTTTATGGGCAATTCCTTTAGGTTCCCTTGATTCCTGAGCACGTCCGTGGCTACGTAATTGATGGCAAAAACCTGTGCATTCACAAAAGCACTAGAAAACACATCAAATAAACCCATAACGAGCCAAAGTAACCAAAATGGTATAAAATAGAGCAAATGAGTGAAAACACCCTAAACCACCCCAAAAACTGTGTCTCAAGCAGGGAAATGGCGCTTAAATGAGGCTGATAATCATTTAAAATCTAGTGTCATCAAATACCCCACACTTAAGCTTTTGCTTGTCCTCAAGCAAACTGAATTAGAACGCACTCAGATTCACAAATGACAAGATCGATCAAGTTGAGTTTCAAGCCTTTACAATGAATTATTAAACAACTATATCTAGAACAAGTAACCTAACATGCATACACGTCAACCAAACAACCTGGTGTCACTAATTATCTACACCCAAACAAGGAGCAATCACCAATCATGCACAAATCCAACCTAACCGACTAGACTCCTCACACAGATAGTATTTGGTAGATGTGGGACTCTCGCACTCTGTGTTTAGGGACGTGTTTTTTCTCTCAATCACTTTGTCAACCGAAGTGTGTCATATGTTTGCAATTTGACCACATCTCCACCACTGTGACAACACGAGAAACTAGTCAAAATGACTTTCGCAAGGGACTGTATCGATCCTACACTTCAAGGGTTTAAGACGAATGGATGAAGGGATGAATGATGATAATGGCTTTGGTGTGGCGTAGCAATCGACCAACTTCCCGCGAATCAAATCTATGGCTTCCTACCATCTAACCAAACACGGGTGGAATATTGTACGCTCGTCCTATGATACCCTCAAGCAACCTAGCACTTTATTTATTTTTTTTCTTCTTTTTCTTCTTTATCTTCTTTTTCTGACTTTTCATTACATTTACTTTGACTTCGTTCTTCCATATGTAGGGAAAAGAACGTTGAACTACTACTTCACTTTGAACATGACTTTATTCGAACTTTTTCTGAAACTTTTTATGTTTTTCTATTTTTTTCTTTTAGTACTAATTTTTTAAATTGCTAGAGGGGTTTACACGTCTGGACATAATAGCTAAGAACACCTGTTTAATGGCTATAAGCAGGTTACCACAGACCGACTTTCGGTAGGCTAATCTCAAACTACTACCGCAGGGATCAACGGGGTGATGAAGAACATGGAAAATGGATGTAATGTATAAACGAACCGAAAGAAGGGCCAAGCATAAGGGTTTACACCTAGAGGATTTATCGTTGGGTTGGCTTCTAGTTTAGTAGCGATTTCTAGGTGCCTCTATCATCCTAGTACTCGTGTCATCTTGTGATCTCGAATATGTCTCATGCAAATTATAACTCATCCAAAGTACGAGAAAGCCACTCAAAAGGAATTGAATTTTCAAATTACGTGCAATGGATCAAAAGCTCACAAATTGGTTTGCTAGTCAGATTCGATCATTTTCATGCAATCAAGGTGAAATACTACAAGCATGATAAAATTTTCTATTCTGACCATGAAATTTAGCATCAATGCAGGAAAGTTGGTTACCAGTTCTATGTTAAGCAGTATAAGCATCATTATGAAAGATTGAAGAACAACTTGACATCAAAAGTCAAGAATCGAGCAATTCTATGCTAGAGGAACCAGAATAAGCCACGAAATCGCAGAAAATCACACAAGATCAGGCAAAGTTCTAACATCCTACCCCGCACTTAAATGGTTTTGTGTCCTCACAAGAATAAATTAGGAGAGAGAGAGATACGGAGAACCTGGAACGAGATGGTCGGTGTAGGGGATGAACACGGAGAGCCCGAAGTGGAGTGGAGTAGCTACCAAAGTTCTTAAAAAAAAAGATCAAAAGGAAACCGGGACAAGTGTCCCGGATCCACACAGAAAAAGTTGGATCGAAATCCGAAAAGAATAAATAAAAAGAAAGGAAAGGGATATGACCTGATCACTGATCCTCAGGTGGGGGTGGTGGTGGTAGGATCTAGAAACGAGCAAACATCGCTTATCGCGCCGCTCGCTTCTCCTCGTGCCATGCCCTCTGCTCCTCATACTGACGCTGAGTGATGAGCCATCTGGCTTCTTGCTCCACTTTCTAGGTGGAGACATTATTCTCAAATGCCAACCAGTCCTTCTGCCACTGGTGGGAGCCGGATGCGAAGTCCATCTGCCACTGCTCCAGACGGGTCAGCGTCTAACCATATTGGTCACAGTACTGGGGCGGCATCTACTGTGGATGGACTTGAGGCTCTGGCTCGGGCTATAGCTGAGGCACCTGATAGTGGAGTTTTGGTAGCTGATGGGGTTCCTCCTCCTCGTCTTCTTCCTCTGCCTCATAGTCCTCAAGGACAGGGGCTGCAACATAATCTCTAGGCTCGACGGTCAAGTCTAGCCCAAACTCCTGGGCTAGCTCTGCTCCTACTGTGTGCACTTGAATGTGCGGAACCCAAGGCTCCCAAGAACCGGAGAGCCCAAGGCCGGCAATGAGTCGACCGATGAAAGCACCGCAGGAAGGGCAGACAGGATTTTAGAGGAACTGATCTTCATGTTGAAAGGTCGGGCAAGAACCCAACCCAAATGATGAGGGTATCCCTCATGGACAGTGTTAGAATTAGTTACCTGAATGTTAGGATTAGTTACCTAATCATTCCGTTTATTATTGTAGGCTGTATTTTAGGAGAGATTCTTGTATAGCAGATTAGGTAGGTAATCCCTATTCTTTAGGGATTTATCGTGTGGGGAGTAATATTCCCCTTGTAGCTAGGTTGTATATATTTAATCTCTGGTTCAGCAGAGATGTGTAAGAAATAATATTCTCTTGTTCAAATTCAATCATGGTATCAGAGCCGACTTCGGCCTAAACCTCCTCTTCTCTTCTTGCCCTATTTCTTTGTCTTCTCCTCTCCGACCCCAATACCCTAAAACCCTTAAACCATGTTCAAAATCACCGATGATTTGGAGGTTGAGAGTAGATTGGTGGGTGGTAACAAGTCAGCAGCAGAGCATCATGACGGAGGGCACCATATACAGATCACGAACATTAAGTTAAATGGATCAAACTACCTCCGCTAGTCACAATCAGTTCGTGCATACCTCAGAGAAAGAAAGAAACTTGCCTATATTACTGGTGCAAAGGTGGAACCCAAAGAAGATGATGCTGCCTATGAAGCTTGGGATTCGGATAATGGCACAATCATCATGTGGCTGGTCAACTCTATGGCAGAAGAAATCGGTGCACAATATCTTGGCTATCAGTCGGCCAAAGAAGTGTGGGACAATGTTGCTCTTGTCTTCTCTGATGAAGGCAACTAATCACAATACTATGAGCTCTCTCTTCAGCTTGCCAGAATAACACAAGGAGATCTCACTATTACTGCCTACTTCAATGCTTTGAAGGGAATATGGCTGGACCTCGACACTTTCCATGACTATGAGTGGGAGTCTACTCGGGATGCAAATCATTATCAATCCATGGTTAACAAGGATCAAGTTTTCAAGTTCCTATCCGGTCTCAACGATGATCTTGATGATGTTCAGGGAAGAATCATCACTCAGAAACCTTTACCTAAACTCGGTGAAGCTTTCTCCGAAGTTCATAGAGAAGAGACCCGTAGGAGACTCATGCTCGGGAAGAAGTCTGCCCCTCTTGTAGCAGAAGGCTCGACACTCCAAGTAGCTACACAGGTCATTAAACCTGCTATGGAGTCAACACCTGAAGCACTTGCTGCCCGGAGAGGAAACTTTCAGAAGCCTGAGGATGACCCTAAAGCCCATCTAAACTGTGACTACTGTGGGCGTACTAGACATACACGAGATACGTGTTGGAAGCTCAATCCAGAAAAAAGATTTTCCAGAAACAAGGAGCATTCAAGGGCCAATAATGTCAGCAACAACGGATCTTTCACTAAGGAACAGCTGGATCAGCTCGTTGCATTGCTAAAGCCTCAGCTCGCGTCATCTGGTAACTTTGGTGGACTTCTAGCACAAGCAGATAATACTAATTTGTCATTTTCTGCCCTTAGAGAGCCTAGTGTTTGGATCCTAGAGTCAGGAGCTTCCGATCACATGACAAATTCATCCCTTTACTTTAAAACCTAGAAACCTGATTCGAGTAATCAGTGTGTTAAGGTTGCTGATTGCAACTCCACGACCATTGTTGGAAAGGGACATGTCTCCCTCCTTCCTAACCTAGAACTCAAAAATGTTCTTCATGTCCCAAACTTATCCTTTAATCTGTTGTCCATTCGTTGCCTAACCAAAGATTCAAACTGTACTAAAACTTTTATCCTTCCTTTTGTGTTATTCAGGATACAAACTCGGGGAAGGAGATTGGCAGAGGTGAGTTGAGGGATGGACTTTACTACTTCGTAGCAGCAGAATCCTGTGATGAAAAAGGACATGGCTTGGCCTGCATTCGTTCAAACTCTGTTGTTGACAATATTCTGATGTTACACCATAGGTTAGGTCATCCTAGTTTTTTATATCTCAAACACTTGTTTCCAAATGTCTTCATTAATGTCAAACTTTTGGATTTAAGGTGTGATTCTCGTCAGTTTGCTAAAATTCAAAGGACTACTTTTGGTTCTCAAAGTTATAAACCTTCAAGGCCCTTTTACTTAATCCACAACGATGTTTGGGGTCCTTCTAGGATCCCTTCTCGTTCTGGACAGCGTTGGTTTGTTACTTTTATAGATTATCACACTCATGTCTCGTGGGTTTTCCTCTTGAAACACAAGTCTGAAGTTGCTCAAACGTTTAAAATGTTTTATCATTATGTTCAAAATCAGTTCCAAACTCAGATTTCTATACTTAGAAGTGACAATGGAACAAAATACTTTAATGATTCTCTTAATACGTTTTCTCAAACTATTGGCCTTGTCCAGTAGTCTTCTTGCAGTAACAGTCCCCAACAAAATGGGATTGCAGAACGCAAGAATAGACATATGCTCGAAGTGACAAGAGCCTTGATGTTTTCAGCAAATGTTCATAAGTATTTTTGGGGGGGTGCTTTACTTACTGCTACCTACTTAATAAATTGTATG
This sequence comes from Linum lewisii, assembly GCA_034768395.1. Taxonomy (NCBI): domain Eukaryota; kingdom Viridiplantae; phylum Streptophyta; class Magnoliopsida; order Malpighiales; family Linaceae; genus Linum; species Linum lewisii. The sequence continues at coordinate 34,898,555 of CM068300.1, read as the reverse complement.
CCAAGTAAAGTTCTTAACTTCAAAACCCCATTAAATGGTCTTCTCGATGCCTTTCTTTCACATCGATTGTCTACTGATCTCCCTCTTAAAAAATTTGGGTGTATTTGCTTCACCTATATTCCAGCTCAATTTCTAAGAAAACTGGACCATAAATCTCAGAAATGTATCTTTCTTGGCTATTCCGCCACAAAAAAGGGATATTTGTGTTTTGAACCCACTACTAGGAAACTGTATACATCCATGGATGTTGTTTTTTGGGAAAATTAGCTTTTTTATTCCCCTACTTCCCTTCAGGGGGAGAATTCTAGTGGTGAAGGGAATTTTTGGGAATTAGATCGTACTCTTCCTAGTCCCATTCCTCCTAATCAGTTACCTAAACCCGAAGATAGGGAATTAGTAAATGAGAATGAGGAACTAGGAGAACCTGACATACAGGTTGTAAACACTGAAATGTCAACAACAGGGGGAAAAATGCAGGATATGGGTCATAAAAACCCTACCCGTGAACTTCAGGTTTACCACAGGAGAAAGACTGCTCCGAGTACTTCTATTCCAGAGATTCAGCATGCCGATGGACAACCTCATTCCCCGGGTGAAAATCCTTTGCCAGAACAAGATACCGAGTCAGAAAATGAAGCCTTAAACCCTACTATGAGTAATCCTACCCATGTTTCAAGTAGTGTAGACACAGATTTAAATTGGCCTATTGCTATACGAAAAGGTACCCGTTCCTGCACCCGTTATCCTATTGACAAATACCTATCCTATGCTAGACTCTCTAATCATCACAACGCTTTTGTGACAAATGTGTCAAACTTTTTAGTGCCAAGAAATATCTATTAAGCACTAGGTGATGCAAACTGGAGCTCGACAGTAAATGAGGAGATGCAGGTGTCAATTACAAATCAAACTTGGAAGGCTGTTGATCTGCCGGTGGAAAATCTATGGTTGGATGTAAGTGGGTCTTCACGATCAAATGTAAAGCAGATGGGAGCGTCGAGAGGTACAAGGCTAGGCTGGTTGCAATAGGCTTCACTCAGACTCACAGAGTTGATTATACGGAGACCTTTGCACCAGTGGCAAAAATGAATTCAGTTCGAATTCTCTTATCTGTTGCAGTCAACCTTGATTGGCCTCTCTACCAACTTGATGTGAAAAATGCCTTTCTAAATGGCACTCTTGATGAAGAAGTCTATATGTCATACCTCCATGTTTTGAGAAACAGCTTGGAGCAGGGTCAAGTAATGGAGTCTGTTATCTACAGAAATCTCTATATGGACTCAAACAGTCCCCAAGAGCTTGGTTTGAAAGATTTGGGAAGGCAATTACTCGATTTGGTTACACTCAAAGTCAGGCCAATCACACCATGTTTTTTAAGCACTTTGATCATGGAAAGGTGGTGGTACTAATTGTTTATGTGGATGATATAATCGTAACAGGGAATGACGCAGGAAGAATCCAAGAGTTGAAGAATAAACTGGCACAAGAGTTCAAGTTCAAAGACCTTGGTGTCCTTAAGTATTTCTTGGGAATGGAGTTTGCCAGATCGAAGGAAGGGTTATTTATTAACCAACGGAAGTATTCTGGATATGCTGGAGGAAGTTGGCTTAACAAATTTCAAGCCAAGTGATACACCCATGAAACCGAATTTGAGATTGAGACCCAGTTCAACTGAAGAGGTTAAGGATCTTGGTCGATATCAGAAGATAGTAGGGAAGTTAATCTACCTATATCATACTCGGCCTGATATTAGCTTTGCTGTTAGCATGGTCAGTCTGTTTATGCACTCACCAGGACCTATGCACTTTGAAGCAGTCTACAGGATTATTCGATACCTGAAAGGTACTCCTGGAAGCGGAATTATGTATAAAAGGAGAGAACATCTCCAGATTGAAGCCTATACAGATGCGGACTAGGCTGGTGATGTTAATGATCGAAGATCAACAACAGGTTATTGTGCATATGTTGGGGGGAATCTTATCAGCTGGCGGAGTAAGAAACAACCAGTTGTTGCCCGCAGTAGTGCTGAAGCAGAATATAGAGCTCTTGCTCAAGGAATTACAGAAGTTACTTGGATAGGAAGACTCCTACAAGAGCGGAAAGTTACAGTTCCTAAGCCTATTCGAATCTACTGTGATAACAAGGCTGCAGTGGCTATTGCACATAACCCTGTCCTCCATGATAGGACTAAACATGTGGAGATTGACAAGTATTGTATCAAAGAAAATCTTGACAGTGGAATGATCTGCATTCCTTACATTCCAACTACTGATCAAGTTGCAGACATATTCACCAAGGGATTGTTAAAAGGACAATTCAACTATTTCAACTATCTCAAAGACAAGCTGACTTTGGAGAATATCTTTGAGCCAGCTTGAGGGGGAGTGTTAGAATTAGTTACCTGAATGTTAGGATTAGTTACCTAATCATTCCATTTATTATTGTAGGCTGTATTTTAGGAGAGATTCTTGTATAGCAGATTAGGTAGGTAATTTAAGCCAAAAAAAAGATTAGCTAGGTAATCCCTTGATGACACTCGATTTGACGTGATTTTCAGCCCCATCTAAGCGACATTTCCTTGCTTGAAACGTGGTTTTAGGGGTAAATTGCAAATATTCACTCAACTACCTTATTTCCTACCGATTTGGTTACTTTGGCCCTTTTTGGGTCTATTTGTTGGTTTTCTAGTGTTTTTCTAAGAGCACAGGTTTTTGCCGTCAAATACGTAGCCACGGAGATGTTCAAGACCTCAAAACGTGAACCGAAATCAAACCAGAGCAGAACCGAAATTCCAACTGCCCAGTACAAGGTTATTGGCGAGAACCCAACAGAATTCTCGCCGAAAATATCTTAAGAAACTCACAGGCGGAGTGAGTTGAATTACACTGAAGTTTTCGGCGAAAACTATTAAAGTTTTTGCCGAAAAGTTATGAAGAAATTGACGAAGGAAACAGAAGGCTTTGAACTAAAGTTTTCGGCAAAAACTTTATAAGTTTTCGCCAAAAAGTTCCTTATTTTCCGAAGCAGAGTTGGAAACCCTAATCAATCATATTTAAAGAGCTGCAGCGGCACAAGGAAGGAGAGACATCATTCATTCAACAATTACACATTCAATTAGACTTTTGAGAGTCAGTTGACTCTAGGGTCCATAGATAGAGTTTAGAGAGAGTTCGAAGATCCGTGGAGATCATGACGCCATCCTTCCACCTCGGAGAGCTCGGAGCTTAAAGTTCAAGAACCAGGAGATCGAAGCTTCACCGGAGTCGTTAGAATTAGGTTTTTTAGTTCTTATCTGTTCTTCCTCGGTATGATGATTTCCTTTGTTGCCTTTGATTCTTCTATTATCGTTATGAGTAGCTGAACTTGTAGAGCTTATATGAGATGAACCCTAAGTGACCCAAGGCTTTAAACCGGTCAGGGATTTGCGGTAATTAGATTCAAAGTTCAATCAGTTTCTCTTTGCATGGTTGTTTTGTTCTTCATTGGTTATGTTTCTCTTCTGGTTGGTCGCCTAGATTAGGTTTATGCAAGTTAGGGTTAGTCGCCAGATAGCTTCCCTGCTTTGGCGCATAAACTTGTCTTTCTTGATCACCTAGTTTAGATTCTTGTTAAGCTGAGGATAGTAGCGAACGTTCGCCTTACTTTAGAACATCAATTCAACCAATTAACCTATTCATTGGAGTGTTCCTTTCGTTGGAACCAATTAGGGTTAATCCGCTTCAAGAGTAACTCATGAATCACTAGTAATAACACCAGTTAGTTTTGTCGTCGCAAGAAGCGACCATACTCGGGCGACTAATTAATCTTGGTAGTTAGATCGGATAGAGCGAACATTCGCCAGTCTTAAACCTAAGGGTAAGGAGTTATGATGGGGTCTGAGAACTGAATGAATTAGGATTTAAAACCGTTGGTCTTGTGATTGCCAAGGCTCTGGTGATCTTAGGGGGATTCGAAATCTAGCTCGTCTATCTTCCTGTTAGTTAACCTTTTTAATCTTTCTGCCTTTTATTTTCCTTTGTTCATTAGATTAGAAGTCGTGGAACTCACACCACGCACAACTTGTTTAAATCGAGTAATTTGCCAACATAATTGAGTAGTCAATTAGAAGAGACCTTGAGTAGAATTCGATCTAGTCTACCTTGGTAGATTAGTTATTTGATACCGCTAAAACTGCAGCATCAAACTGGCACCGTTGCCGGGGACTCTTCTAATTGTTTGAAAGAAGAGTTGGCAAATTATTTTTCTACCTTTCCGCCTTACCATTGATTTTCCCTCCATATTTCCATGATTTACCTGTGTAGTGCTTTTGAGTTTTGATTATGCAGGATTACAGGTGGGATGACCAGTACCAAGAGTGGTACGTCAATGAAGCACCGTATATTCATGATTACCATGTGATGTTACATCAACAACAACAACAAACGGTGAGATTTGACTCCCTCTTTGATAATATCTCTTTAATGCTACAAGGTCACCAAGAGATACACCAACAAGAACATCAAAGTGGCGCTAGAGATAACGAAGAGATCATTCTACAAGCTCATGAACATCAACAATGCTCGTCGAGAACCCATTCCACCTTGGATAATATCTCTGCAATACTACAAGAACATCTCATGACGGACATCAAGCTCGAGCAACTAAATCAATTAATGGAAGAACACGCTCAGGAGATGTTCGAAGAAGAAAATGAGCCCGTCCATGACTATTATGAGCTAGAGGAATCCGATGAAGAATTCTTGGTGGTGATGGCTGATGAAGGCGTTAAGCTTGTCTATCTTGAAAGCATGTAATTCACCCATCTTGAAGTTGAAGCTGAAGAGGAGCACGAAGAAATCGAGGTGATATCTGATAAAATCGGGTTTTACCAAGGTCGTATTCCACGGGGTTCTCTCAATGGCCTCTACTCACATTCCTCGTGGACGGTCTATTCATTTGAAGGGAGTTTTGGTTTGAAATAGGAATTAAAAACTTAAAGGAAACTAAATAAAGAAAGAGAAATAAAGTGGTGCAAATCAAAGACAAAGGGGTTCTCTTGGTAGGTAGTTTCATCATGCTCAAGATGACTAATTGAACAAACAAGTCAATCAAGATCGAGTTTGCATTCGGATGACCATGCATCTCACTTTTATAGACTCGATGCACTCTCGTAGCACCTAATCCCTATCCCAAAACCACTCAACTTAGGCTTTCGCTCTCAAGCTAAGTGAAAAAAGGATGCATTCTAAGTGTTTGATGAAATGCCAAGACACAAGACCCTCTCTTAAGACTCTATGACCACAAGGCTAGGCACAACACTCTCATATCAATGCCCTAACACTAAGAGATTCACCAAAAAGCATTTTCACACTCAATTGAATGAAAATCCACATGCACACCAAGTGTTCGATAAAATGCCCAAGAGAGAAATCAAGTGAAAATGGTTGAAATAAGATGATCTAATCTCTTAGAACACACTCACTTCAATCCCTAGACCTACAATCTATGCAATCCAAGCACTCTCATGCATCAAATCACAATGAATGGACCAAATTAAGCAAACATGGCATAAAATGGCATTAAGAACAAGTCTAGGAATCATCCTCATGCAACCAAGATCAATCATGGCAAGTTCTATACAATCATCTCTCTATCATAGCATAACTAATCTACCCATCCAAGATGAACCCTAGAAACTCAGCCACACATGGCCAAGGGAGTAAAGAGAAAAGAAGGAAGAATGGTCACCAAGAACACCATGGATGAATCCTTGAGATGATCTTCACTTCTCCACTTGTAAGCACTTCTCCCAAGGTTTGTTGGCTTCAATCCTAGCTCCAATGGCTTCAAATTGCTCCCAAAACGTGTTCTAGGGTTTGAGGGTTCGTGGATATGTGTTTGGGGTTCAAAAGATATCAAAGAATTGCCCAAATGACCAAAAAACAAGAGTATTTATAGTGCAGGGGACAGTGCACGGCGTGCACCCCTGCACGGCGTGCACCCCTGCACTCTGCAGAAAGCTCGATCTTGCAAGGCTCAAATCTCCCTCGTCCGGCCTCCAAATGACCTCCCGTTTGATCCTACGTGCTCCTTGTCACCAGTACTACAATGCCAAGACCTGAAAATACAAAGAAAACACCTCCAATAGACATGGAATTGGCCTCAAAGTGGCAACCGGGCAACAGAATAGCACTTAGCACAAAACTCCGATAAAAACACATTAAGCACGACATTTAAGAATCAAACACGGGCATTTCAAAGGTCATTCATAAGCTTAAAATGCACTAATTAGAGTCACATCAAATTCCCCTACGACTAAGCTTTGCTTGTCCTCAAGCAAATGAATTAGAAAACATCCAAGTTCACAAATGACAAGTTCGGTCCATTGAGATTCAAGCAATCACAATTTAGCTTAAACTGTTCCACGAACAAACTAAACCTACACATGCAAGAACATCAACCAAACAAGTCTAAACCTCACTAATTTCTGCACACTTCAAGCAGTGGTTGATTGGGACACAGCAAAACCGACCACGACAACACCAACTCTAATCAAAAGGACTTGAAATCGGAACAAGGATCGTGAGTCGTGAATGTGGCTATCAACTCGACTTCATCCGCTTCTAGATCCGCACTTTACAACTCTGGCTAGGATCAAGGGCTACATTTGAGAACTCTTTTTCTTTCTTTTCTTTTCTCTTTTTTTTCTTACTGCATACTAGTGCTCGATTCAACACTTCACTTAGGTGTTGAACCTGCCTAGCTCACAGCCTTTGCCCTTTTTGCTTAGTGCTCAACCCGACACTTCACTTAGGTGCCGAGCTTGCCTAGCTTTTCTTTTGAGCATTTTTTTTTTCACAATTTAGCCACTTGATCCTTAGCCCCTTAACAACTTCCGTACAAGATTTCGAATTGGATTCCGTCTAGTCTCAAGCCACAATCACGAAAGATCAAAAAGAGAATGAAAAACATGGAAGAGGGGAAGAAATTCTGATTGCCTTCATCATCCTAGACCGGTGTTATCGAGTGGTATAAAAACACGTATCAAACCAATCAACCAACATACAAGAGTGATAAAATCTCAGTTCTGGCCCAGACTCATTTGATATTAGTGCTAACATGCTGGTTATAGGTTCTAAGTGGAACAATCTAAACATCATTATGAAAGTTTGAAGTCAATTAAACACTAAACGTCAAGAACCGGACGATTCTACAATAGAGGAATTCGATATTCAATTAAGATCATGCAACACATCAAAACATAGCTTTAGACTTCTACCGACAAATAATCACACCAAAACTCAAACTCCCCTACGACTAACATGAGCATTGTCCTCAATGATCAAGAGAGAGAGAGGATAAGGTGGAACGAATATACCGCGCGGTGAAGAAAGGAAGCCGGAGATGGAATCCCGGGTCAAGTAACCTGCTCAGGACGAGGACCTGAATCAGGGGTACCTGTATAAAACAAGGGAGGGCACACCACTCAAACACAACCCATAGTCGACAAGATGAGAGTACAGATGAGATGTGTGATCCAACAACAAGACAAGTTCAATGCCAGCAATGAAAAGAGAAAATCAGAAGTCAAACACACAAAACATGCAGTCATAAACAGAAAGAAAAGAAAGGAAAAATCCAAAATCCTGAGAAGTGGTGAGTGATCCTGCAGCTCTCAGTGGGGTGGTGGTCGTGGGTGCCTAGGCCACTGGGACCAAGGATGGTAGCCGTCAAACGGGGGAGGCGGTGGAAAGACTACCCAAGTGCTGGAGGGGCCGGACTCAGAGTGGAAGCTCTCCTGGTAGTAGTAGGACTGATGCTGCTGCCAGTACTGAGAATGCTGAATCTGAGTAAGCTGGATACCCTGAAACTGCTGAACCTCATGCACCTGAGCAAGCTGCTGTCCATAGAACTGCTGGCTCTCAAAGTCCCTAGCGTTGTACGCCTCGAGGTCCTGAACTCTCCTGCTAAGATCCTGTATCGCTGCACTGTCTCTCCTCTGTCCCGCACGCATATCCTCCACTACGGTGGTGAGGCGACCCATCCCCGAGATAAGCTCATGAAGTGTAGTAGGGTCGATCTCCTCATCCTCCTCATCACTGTCATCATCGGAGATCCGACAAGTCGGAACCAGAAGGTCTGTGATCTGAGCTGTAGGTAGGATAATCCGCAAGAGAACGGGTCGAGGCTCGACAAATGCTGGAGCAGGACCAAAAGCATCAAGGCACTCATACCCACGCACCAACCTGGTCACAAATCCTCCTCCCAGCAGAACACCAGCAGTGTCATTAGCTTGCATCTGAAGGAGAGCTCCTAACACTAAATCACCTAGATGCAGCTTGATGCCCCTCTCCAAACAATAAAAGAGAAACAAATCTCTGACTGAGACTACACCCGGAGAGGAGGATGACTTCCTGTGGGTGATGGAGTGCCGGAAGAAGTGATGGAGGAGCTTCAGCATAGGCCGATTCACTTCTGTGACCTTGGAGGAGCGAGCTGAATAACCTCTAGCCCTCGGTGCAATTTCCTTGAAGAATGCACTCTTGGCGTCCCCCGCAAGAGAAGATATGAGAGCCAACCCAGAGAGCTCGCCACTCTGAACCTCCGCCCACTCATAGAACCCAAGACGGTATCCAAACTCGTCAATGGAGCACACACGCGCCATCCCGCCGAGCCTAAAGCGCACACAAACCTCACTAGTGGTCTCGTGACACTCCACGGTGAGAGTGCTCAAGAACTCCTTCGTAGGCCACTCATACGCCCTTTCGTCAACCTCCAAGAGCGGCCAAATACCGGCTCCATCAGCAAAAGTCTTCAAAGCATCCAACCAACCATCACGACTCTACAACCCCTCAAAATCAAATCTACCCTGCCTCGCCACGGGCCATCTCGCCATAACCTGATAACGACTGTAGGCCCGATCTCTGGGGTCGAAGTCGAAGATCCTCTGAACCACTGATTCAGGAGGGTCGACGCCACGAGGAGCCGGAGGCGGCGAAGGTGATCGTGGTGGAGGAGCAGAAGACTCCCCAGTCTATCCCTTCCGCTTCTTGGAAGCTGGTGCCTTGGATCGCTTAGGGGCGGAGGATGAAGAAGCTGATTTACCCTTAGGAGGCATCCTGCAAAAGAAGTGCAAACAAAGATTCAACAAGAAGGGCACACTCCTAACACAAATCCTATTGAGGCGCCGAATCATAACACAAGATCAAAACAATGAGCACAATATCGAGCACGATTCAAGATCATCACGTTCAAATGCAACAACCTATGCTAGCAAAAATCAAATCATTGAATTCCAAGCTTAAGCAAAAGGCATGCATCATGGATCAAAAACACGAATCAAGAACATATAAGCCTAAGTCCACACAATGTAAGGAGGAATGTACAAAAATAAATTAACGAGTGGTGATCAACCACACCCCTCCTCACACAAAGAATCGAATTCAGCCCCTGAATTCAGAACCTGCAGAAACAAAAGACACATTCCAATGATAGGCACAGAGTAGGATCACAAGTCAAACACTAATAACCACACCTAACTCCACCATTCAAATAAATCACGAGAAAAGAACATACTGCCCCCATCAAGCCACCACGAAACCAGGGCAACCATCAACCAATCAAGAGTAATCAAAGCAGCCACAACTCAAGAACAATCAATCAACCACCAAGCAAGAACAATCAAATCAGTTTCACAAAGCTAAAATCGGCCCAACAATGAACACAAGCAACGCCATAACCCCAAACTTGCGCACATGAAACCAAGCAAATCCCACACCCAAACGAAGCAAGTAGAATCTGCCAACACTCAAAGAAACACCACACCACAAGTAAACAAACAAACCAACTCAACAAACCACACCCCTTACATCAAAATCCTAACAATCAAAATCAATGCCCAACTCCACAAATCAAAGCAAACCAACTATATCAACATTCAATCAAACCACACTACCAACGGCCAACTAACTCAAGCAACCACAGTTGAAATTCCAAATTAAAATTGGGAACCTGGAATCGGGGGCAGAGGTGGGAGGTTGGCGGGCAGGAGTTTCGGCGGGCGGGTCCGGTGGCGTCGGGCGGTGAGAGGAGATGGCTGGCGGCGAGTGGTTGGCGGGCGAGAGAAGGCGGCTAGATTGGGGGGTCGGCGATGAAGTTGGGGGGCTGGGCGATGATTGGTGAGCGGGAGTCGGGGCGAGCTGGCGGCGGCGTCGGGCGGGTGAGATTGGAGTCGGCGGCAGGTTGGAAAGTCGGCGGCGGCGGCTGGGCAGACGGATGGGAGCTTGGTGGCGGCGGCGGCGGGTGAGAGGTCGGCGGGCGAGGAAGACGGGTGAGCGGTCGGAGCTGGGGGTGTGGTGGCGTCGGGGGTCGGCGGCTGGGGCTGGCAGTGGTCGGGCGGTCGATGGGTGGTGGGTCGCGCGGTGAAGGAGAGAGTGAGAGGGTCGGGGGTGAGGGGGTCGAGGAAAGGGATAAGGGGGGGGTTGGGTGTGTGGCTAGGCGGGTACAGGTGGGTGGCTGAATGGAGTCGAAGTGGACAACCAAACCAAACCAAAACCGAAACAAGGAAAAACCAAAGACCAACCACGAGGTGCACGGCGTGCAAGGGTGCACGGCGTGCAGGGTGCACGGCGTGCACCCTGGAGCTGAAATTTTTTTTTGATGCTCCTGGACAGCCCGTGCACCAACACGTGCACGGTGCACGCGTGCACCCCCTCAGCTCAAAATCAAATTTTCACTATGACGAAAAACGACCAAAACACCGCCAAATCAACCCAAAAACGGACCCCGAACTTCAGAATTTCAACGCCTACGAGACCACAAAGGACACCACAACAACTCAAGGACCTTGAACACCACAAAAACACACAATCATGCAATCAAATCAAGAAGAAAAGACATGAAAAACACTCGGGTTGCCTCCCGAGAAGCGCTTGTTTAACGTCTTAAGCTCGACGAAGCAAGGAACACTCAAGGCACGACCAAAGACAAGACCTCAACAGCACCTATAGTATCACTAACAACATAATGCTTAAGTCTATGGCCATTCACTTAAAAGGTTCGGTTTGGGATGGAGAGATTACCTCGATGGTGCCATAAGGAAAAACATGAGTTACCGTAAAGGGGCCGGACCAACGAGACCTCAATTTCCCGGGAAAGAGCTTGAGCCGAGAGTTGTATAGGAGGACTTGATCACCAACTTTGAAATCCTTGCCCGGCTTCAAACGGGAATCATGAATGAGCTTCGTCCTCTCCTTGTAAAGCTTTGCATTCTCATATGCATGATGGCGATACTCCTCGAGCTCATGTACCTGAAACTTACGCTCTTCTCCTGCGAGACTCATATCAAGGTTTAGAAATTTCAATGCCCAATAAGCTCGGTGCTCGAGCTCTACCGGCAAATGGCATGCTTTGCCATAGACCATCCTATAGGGAGTAGTGCCTATAGGGGTCTTGTAGGCCGTGCGGTAGGCCCATAGAGCGTCATCAAGCTTCTTCGACCAATCTTTCCGTGATTGGTCGACCGTCTTCTCTAAGATTCTCTTAAGTTCCCTATTGGTCACCTCGGCTTGGCCACTAGTTTGAGGGTGATACGAGGTGGACATCCGATGAGTGACGCCGAACCGGTGGCATACTCTATCGAATTGCCCTTGAAAATGAGTACCTCGATCACTAATGATAGCACGAGGGGTACCAAAACGGGTGAACAACTTAACAAGAAACTTCCCTACGACTCGGGCATCATTGGTAGGCAAAGCTTGTGCCTCCGCCCATTTAGACACGTAATCTACCGCAACTAATATGTACTTGTTACCATGCGAAGTAGGAAACGGTCCCATGAAATCAATACCCCATATATCAAATATTTCTACCACTAACGAGACATTTTGAGGCATTTCGTTACGGGAAGAGATGTTACCTGAACGTTGACACGCATCGCAAGACTTAACAAAGTCTTGACAATCTCGGAAGATTGAAGGCCAAAAGAATCCAGACTCAAGTACCTTGCGAGCCGTGCGATTTGCTCCATGATGTCCACCCGTAGGACCGGAGTGGCAATGTCGCATGATGTCCTTAGATTCTCCATAAGTGACACATCTTCTAATCATACCATCCGAGCCAACTCGAAATACAAAAGGATCATCCCAATAGTAATGTTTCAAATCCGCAAAGAACTTCCTTTTGTCTTGAGCGGAGAGGCCCTCCTTCAAGTCTCCACTGGCAAGGTAGTTAGCCAAATCCGCGAACCAAGGTTCCTTGAACTCTAACGTTGTTATAGCGAATAATAGCTCATCGGGGAAGTTGTCATTGATCTCTTCATTACCATTGTGTACCATTTCCGCCTCTTCCAAGCGAGACAAGTGGTCGGCGGCTACTTTCTCGGACCCCTTCTTATCTCGAATCTCAATATCAAACTCTTGCAATAGAAGGACCCATCGGATCAACCTTGGTTTAGCATCGGTCTTAGATAGAAGGTACCTCAAAGCTTGGTGGTCCGTGAAGACAATAGTGTGAGAAAGTACCAAGTAGGACCTAAACTTATCAAAAGCAAACACTATGGCCAAGAGCTCCTTTTCCGTAGTTGTGTAGTTCCTTTGAGCATCATTGAGAGTCTTACTTGCATAGTATATTGGATGGAATCTCTTGTCGATTCGTTGGCCTAGGACCGCTCCAATGGCGTAATCGCTAGCATCACACATCAACTCAAATGACTTTGACCAATCCGGAGCAATGAGTATAGGGGCATTCGTGAGCTTACCCTTGAGGAGTTCAAAAGCTCGCAAGCACTCTTCATCAAAACGAAATTCCACATCCTTCTCAAGAAGCCGAGTCATAGAAGTAGTTATTTTCGAGAAGTCTTTGATGAAGCGCCTATAGAAACCGGCATGCCCCAAGAAGCTTCTCACGGCTTTCACGGATGAGGGTGGAGGAAGTTGAGAGATGGTCTCCAACTTTGCCTTGTCAACCTCGATGCCTTTTTTAGAGATCTTGTGACCAAGAACAATCCCCTCATTGACCATGAAATGACACTTCTCCCAACTTAATGCAAGATTGGTCTCTTCACACCGACGCAAAACCTTCTCAAGGTTCCTCAAGCATAGGTCGAATGAATCCCCAAAAACCGAGAAGTCGTCCATGAACACTTCCATGATATCTTCCACAAAATCATCGAAAATGGCAAGCATACACCGTTGGAAGGTGGCGGGAGCATTGCACAACCCAAAGGGGATCCGTCGATAAGCAAAAGTACCGAAGGGGCATGTGAATGTGGTCTTCTCGATGTCCTCCGAGGTGATCGGGATTTGGAAGTACCCGGACATACCATCCAAGAAACAATAGTACTCGTGCCCGGAGAGACGCTCGAGCATTTGATCCATGAAAGGTAGAGGGAAGTGATCCTTCCTAGTGGCATCATTGAGTCGACGATAATCTATGCAAACACGCCACCCGGTGATCGTCCTTGTCGGGATAAGCTCATCCTTGTCATTAGCTACCACCGTGATCCCTCCTTTCTTGGGAACAACTTGCACGAGGCTAACCCAAGGGCTGTCCGAGATAGGAAAGATAATCCCCGCATCCATAAGCTTAATAACTTCTTTCTTCACAACCTCCTTCATGTTAGGATTTAGCCTTCTTTGTGGTTGCACAACCGGCTTGAAATCTTCCTCCATAAGGATCCGATGTGAGCAAAATGTGGGACTTATACCTCGAATATCCGAGATGCTCCACGCAATGGCTTCATGTACTTCTTGAGGAGCTCCACTAGACGGTCCTTTTGCTCGGGTAGAAGCTCAGAATTGATGATGACCGGTAGCTTAGAATCTGGCATGAGAAAAGCATACTCCAAATGTGCGGGAAGAGGCTTGAGCTCAAGAGTAGGTGGTTCTTCATAGGAGGTCTTTACCCTTTCCACCTTCGGGAGAGCAACAAAAACCGTTTCACCCTCTAACTTGTCTCTCCCTTCATCAAGGTAAGCCACTTGAGCTTTTAACTCCGGGGTGCCTAAATGTTCCTGCACATCCGTTCTAAGGCAAACATCCAAAGAATCTCGACACACGAAGTTAGAAATACTACACACACTAGCCGAAGCGATAGTATCACACGAGTACTCTAAATCATCTTGTGCGTGAGCAAACTTCATGCCATCGGCTATGCAAAATGTGACACTCTCTTGTCCTACTCTCAATGTCAATTTTCCGTCATGCACATCAATCAAAGCACGGGAAGTAGCTAGGAATGGTCTACCAAATATCAATGAGACATCAACATCATCGGTATCAATGACCGCAAAATCAACTAGGAACACAAAAGGGCCTACTTTAACTAGCACATCATCAACAATTCCCCTAGGACTCTTGGTCGACTTGTCCGCAAGTTGAATGTACATACGAGTAGGACGAAGATTAGACAACCCTAGCTTCTCAAATATGCAATAAGGCATGACATTGATACTAGCACCTAGATCCGCAAGACCATTAGCAAGAGAAATATTACCAATAGCACAAGGGATAGTAAAGGTACCCGGATCCTTGAGCTTTTTGGGTGGACTTTTGAAGAGAACGGCGGAGCATTCCTCATTAAGGTGGACTAGAGATGTCTCCGGTAGCTTTCTCTTGTTGGTGTAGAGTTCCTTCATGAACTTAGCATATTGGGGCATCATAGTCATTGCTTCGGGAAACGGAAGAGAGAATTGCATTTGACTAATCCGCTCCACAAACTTCTTGAAAACCTTCTCAAGGCCATCCTTCTTCAATCGAGATGGGTATGGAGGCTTAGGCTTGTATGGAGATACAACCGGTGCGGGGGAGAGACCGGTGGTGTACTCGATGTAGCCTTACTAGGTTCCTTTGCAACCTTAGTGTTCACATCACCCGTAGGAGGTTCGACTTCAACCTCAACTTCATCCGAAGGAGGATCATTAATATCATCATCATCAACCATTAGATTAGGATCTTGTACCTTTGTAGAGTCAATTGGAGTAGAGGTTGTATCTTGCAAGGGTTTTCCACTTCTCAAGGTCACTACCTTGCAATGCTCCGGACCTTTGGGGTTGAGCTCGGTATTGGAAGGTAAAGTGCCCGAGGGTCGCTCCGAGAGTGCCTTAGAAATATGTCCTAATTGGTTCTCCAAATTGGCAATTGAAGCTTGTTGATTCTTGATGAGTTGGATCATTGCCGCATTGGTGTCTTCTTGAGAGATCGAAGAACCACCCTCCTTATTTTGAGGAGGCTTGTTGAACCCGGGTGGTCCTTCACCTCTATGGTTGTACATTCCCGGTGGGGTAGGACCGTGGAAACCTTGACTTGGATGTCCACTTTGATTCCATTGATTTCCCCCTTGGTGCCCTTGACCTTGGGGTCCTCCTTGAGTCCCTTGGCTACCTTGGTTTAGGTTACTTCCTTGAGACCATTGGTTGCCTTGATAACCCCTATAACCTTGATAACCTCCTTGATTTCCTTGGTTGTAGCCCTTGCTATAACCACTACCTTGACTCCCTTGGCCTTGGTAACCTTGGTTAGACTTGTTGTACCAAGGTCGGTTATAGTTACCTTGATAGTTACCTTGGGGGCTGAAATTACCATGGAAACCTTGACCTTGTGCGAAGCTTACCTCCTCAAGGTCGCCTTGGCCAAGTTCAGGAGTGGTGGAAGGACAAGCACTAACATCGTGATCTTGACCCCCACAACCCTCACAACAATATATAGAAGCAACCGGTGGATTACCCACATGAGATGATTGAACCTTGGAGGGATGCTTAGGCATACTTAGGTTGCTTACTTGTGAAGCCATGGCGTCGATCTTAGACATAAGGAGAGCGATCATTGGATCATCTTCATCTCGATGTCCCGGTAACTTATGCTTCTTCCCATAGGTGGATGAATCCTTTGGTGCATCAAGACTTACGGACCGAGAGTCATAGTGCGTGTCACTTCCATACTTAGACTTAGGAGGTTGTTGTCGAGACCAACTCCTTGTCTTGTTGGCCATCTCCGCGAAGAGTTCTAGAGCATCTTCGGGAGTGAGCATCCTTAAGTCACCTCCGGCGGCTTGGTTGATCATCCTTGTATTCTCAAAATCAAGGGACCTAGCAAAGATGTCCGCCAAGCTCCATTCGGCGAAGTTGTGATGAGGACAAGACCGAAGAATGGCTTGGAACCTATTCCAAGTCTCATGGAAGAGCTCTCCCTTGTGTTGTATGAAGTGGTTGATGCGGTCTCGGATTGCATCCGTCATATAGGGAGGAAAGAATTCTTCAAGGAAAGCTTCGGCTAGGCCCTCCCATGTAGTGAATGTTCTACTAGGTTGGTTCTCCAACCAAGACTTGGCTCGACCTTTGAGTGAGAAGGGGAAGAGTCGGAGTCGTATGCAATCCGGGTGAACTTGGTCATTCTTAACCGTGTCACAAATCTCCAAGAAGTCCTTGAGATGCCTAGATGGACATTCACCATCAATGCCATTGAACACCACTCCATTTTGAACCATTTGGATCATATTAGGCTTGAGCTCAAAGTTCCTAGCATTGACGGGTCTTCGAACAATGCTAGAGGCTGCCCCTTCAAGAGTAGGACGAGCATAATCCGCCAAGGTACGTCTTGCACCCCTTTGTGAGTGATCATCATCATTAGTGTGGTGTGAATGTACCGATTGGTCATCGTCATCCCCGTGTTGAGACATAGTGTGGTGTGAGATGCGATCAACTTCTTCTTCTTCAACTATAGGAGGTGGGGAAGTGGTAGGTGACTTGAGCACTTGTTCTAGTCCTTGGATTCGTGCTTGAAGACGAACTGAACGCCTCATGCACTAGTACAAGATACCTACAAACAAGCACAACAAACACACCCGAGTAATACAACGATGCGGGATAATAAAGTAAACAAAGAGCAATAAGGAAGCAAAAAGTAAAGCGGAAGGAAGTGAATAGATCGGTCCACTACTAAGTGCTTTCAAAGGATTGAGAAAGTCCCCGGCAACGGCGCCAAAAACTTGATAAAATCGGGTTTTACCAAGGTCGTATTCCACGGGGTTCTCTCAATGGCCTCTACTCACATTCCTCGTGACGGTCTATTCATTTGAAGGGAGTTTTGGTTTGAAATAGGAATTAAAAACTTAAAGGAAACTAAATAAAGAAAGAGAAATAAAGTGGTGCAAATCAAAGACAAAGGGGTTCTCTTGGTAGGTAGTTTCATCATGCTCAAGATGACTAATTGAACAAACAAGTCAATCAAGATCGAGTTTGCATTCGGATTACCATGCATCTCACTTTTATAGACTCGATGCACTCTCGTAGCACCTAATCCCTATCCCAAAACCACTCAACTTAGGCTCTCGCTCTCAAGCTAAGTGAAAAAAGGATGCATTCTAAGTGTTTGATGAAATGCCAAGACACAAGACCCTCTCTTAAGACTCTATGACCACAAGGCTAGGCACAACACTCTCATATCAATGCCCTAACACTAAGAGATTCACCAAAAAGCATTTTCACACTCAATTGAATGAAAATCCACATGCACACCAAGTGTTCGATAAAATGCCCAAGAGAGAAATCAAGTGAAAATGGTTGAAATAAGATGATCTAATCTCTTAGAACACACTCACTTCAATCCCTAGACCTACAATCTATGCAATCCAAGCACTCTCATGCATCAAATCACAATGAATGGACCAAATTAAGCAAACATGGCATAAAATGGCATTAAGAACAAGTCTAGGAATCATCCTCATGCAACCAAGATCAATCATGGCAAGTTCTATACAATCATCTCTCTATCATAGCATAACTAATCTACCCATCCAAGATGAACCCTAGAAACTCAGCCACACATGGCCAAGGGAGTAAAGAGAAAAGAAGGAAGAATGGTCACCAAGAACACCATGGATGAATCCTTGAGATGATCTTCACTTCTCCACTTGTAAGCACTTCTCCCAAGGTTTGTTGGCTTCAATCCTAGCTCCAATGGCTTCAAATTGCTCCCAAAACGTGTTCTAGGGTTTGAGGGTTCGTGGATATGTGTTTGGGGTTCAAAAGATATCAAAGAATTGCCCAAATGACCAAAAAACAAGAGTATTTATAGTGCAGGGGACAGTGCACGACGTGCACCCCTGCACGGCGTGCACATCTGCACGGCGTGCACCCCTGCACTCTGCAGAAAGCTCGATCTTGCAAGGCTCAAATCTCCCTCGTCCGGCCTCCAAATGACCTCCCGTTTGATCCTACGTGCTCCTTGTCACCAGTACTACAATGCCAAGACCTGAAAATACAAAGAAAACACCTCCAATAGACATGGAATTGGCCTCAAAGTGGCAACCGGGCAACAGAATAGCACTTAGCACAAAACTCTGATAAAAACACATTAAGCACGACATTTAAGAATCAAACACGGGCATTTCAAAGGTCATTCATAAGCTTAAAATGCACTAATTAGAGTCACATCAATATCCTCAATTGAGCTTCCGCCGAGCGAACCTATAGATCAAGCTAGAGAGGAGCACGTGGGAATCGAAGACGTGAAGGGTTTGGAAGTTTACATACTCGATCCCGAGAGAACTCTGGATGAACATCAGGTAGAGAGGATGGAGCTCATTGACCTTACCACGCCATATTACCTCTTTCCTCCTCCGGTAGGAGAATTCAAGAAGAACTGGTCATCCAAACAGAACCGCGATCTACTGGAGCACTACCGGCTGCATCACCCTTCTGGAGTGCTATATGGCACTCAACCACTGGCCTTGAAGAAGACGATTGACTTCAAGGAACTCTTGAGTTGGGGTCCCTAACAGGTACCGTTCGGCTCAAGGACGTTAAAAGAGAGCTGATGACACTCGATTTGAAGTGATTTTCAGCCTAATTTAAGCGACATTTCCTTACTTTAAACATGGTTTTAGGGGTAAATAGCGAATATTCACTCAACTACCCTATTTCCTACCGATTTGGTTACTTTGGACCTTTTTGGGTCTATTTGATGGTTTTCTAGTGTTTTTGTAAGAGCACAGATTTTTGCCGTCAATTACGTAGCCACAGACGTGTTCAAGACCTCAAGGAGTGAACCAGAATCGAACTGGAATCGAACCAAAAATCAAACCAGAGTCGGAACTGAAGATCCAACTGCCCAGCACAATGTTTTCGCCGAAAATACTATGAAGTTTTTGGCAAAAATACCTTCAGGAACCCACAGTTGATCGTGAAGAAGTTTTCGGCAAAAACTATGAAAGTTTTTGCCGAAAACTATTGAAGAAAAACACACAGGAGGATTCAACTGAAGTTTTCGGTGAAAACTTCTTAAGTTTTCGCCAAAAACTATTTCCTTTTTCGTGGCAGAATTGGCAAACCCTAACCAAGCCTATTTAAAGAAGCACCTGCTACAAGGAGGAGGAGACATCAATCATTCCAACAATTGTTCACACATTAGACTTTTGAGAGTCAGCTGACTCTAGCGTCGATAGATAGAGTTTAGAGAGTTCGAAGATCCATGGAGAGATCGTGATGCCATCCTTCCCCCTCGGAGAGCTCGGAGCTTAAAGTTGAAGATCCAGGAGATCGATGCTTGGCCGGAGTCGTAAGAATTAGGTTTTTAAGTTCTCATCTGTTCTTCCTCTATATGACGATTTCCTTTGTTGCCTTTGATTCTTCTATTATCGTTATGAGTAGCTGAACTTGTAGAGTTTAGATTAGATGAACCCTAAGTGACCCAGTGCTTTAAAGCGGTCACAAATTGGCGGTAATTAGATTCAATGTTCAATCAGTTTCTCTTTGCATGGTTTTTTTTGTTCTTGATTGTGTATGTTTCTTTTCTAGTTGATCGCCTAGATTAGGTTTGTGCAAGTTAGGGTTAGTCGCTGGACAGTTCCTTGCTTTGGCGCATAAACTTGTCTTTCTTGATCACCTAGTTTAGATTCTTGTTAAGATAAGGATAGAGCGAACGTTCGTCTTGCTTTAGATCATCAATTCAGTCAATTAACCTATTCATTGGAGTGTGCCATTCGTAGGAACCAGTTAGGGTTAATCCGCTTCAAGAGTAACTCATGAATCACTAGTAATTACACCTATTAGTTTTGTCGTCGCAAGAAGTGATTGTACTCGGGCGACTAATTAATCTTGGTAGTTAGATCGTATAGAGCGAACGTTCGCCAGTCTTAAACCTAAGGGTAAGGAGTTATGGTGATGTCTAGAAATCGATTGAATGAGAATTGAAAACCGCTGGTCTTGTGATGTCGTTGCCTTGGTGATCTAGGGGGATTCAAAGTCTAAGCTCGTTTATCTTCTCGCTAGTCAACCTTTTAATCTTTCTGCCTTTTATTTTCCTTTGTTCATTAGATTAGAAGTCATGGAACTCACACCACGCACAACGTGTTTAAACCTGAGTAATTTACCAACATATTTGAGTAGACAAGAAGAAGAGACCTCGAGTAGAATACGATCTAGTCTACCTTGGTAGATTAGTTATTTGATACCGCTAAAACTGCATCTATCAAATTGGCGCCATTGCCGGGGACTCTTCTAATTGTTTGAAAGAAGAGTTGGCATTTTATTCTTTTACCTTTCCGCCTTACCATTTATTTTTCCTCCATATTTCCATGATTTTTCTTGGTAGTGCTTTTAAGTTTTGATTATGCAGGATTACAGGTGGGATGACCAGTACCAAGGGTGGTACATCAATGAAGCACCATATATTGAACACTCCCAAGAGATGGATTTACACACTTATGAATATCAACAATGGATGGCAAACACCCAATCCGCTTTGGACAAACTCCAGTTAATGTGACAAGCTGCTGATGCAAGGAACACCGAGCTCAAGCGACTAGTGCAATTGATGGGAGAATATGCTCAAGAGCGTTTCGAAGAAGAGCTAGAAGCTACACACCACCAACAAAATCACCAAGAGATGTACATACCAGCTCATTAGCATCGACAACAGACGGCAAGAGTAGAATCCACCTTTGATGATCTCATGTCGAAGCTACAAAGCTCATCTCACGACGTACATCAAGCTCGAGCAACCAAATCAATTAATGGAAGAACACGCTCAGGAGATGTTCGAAGAAGAAGATGAGCCTGTCCATGACTATTATGAGCTAGAGGAATCCGATGAAGAATTCTTGGCGGTGGTGGCTGATGAAGGCGTTAAGCTCGTCTATCTTTAAAGCATGGAATTCACCCATCTTGAAATTGAAGCTGAAGAGGAGCACGAAGAAATCAAGGAGATATCCTCAATTGAGCTTCCGCGGAGCCAACCTGTAGATCAAGCCAGAGATGAGCACGTGGAAAGCAACAAGGTCATGGATTTAGAAGTTTACATACTCGATCCCGAGAGAACTCTGGATGAACATCAGGCAGAGAAGATGGAGCTCATTGACCATACCACGCCATATTACCTCTTTCCTCCTCTGGTAGGAGAATTCAAGAAGAACTGGTCATCCAAACAGAACCGCGATCTACTGGAGCACTACCGGCTGCATCACCCTTCTGGAGTGCTACATGGCACTCAACCACACACATTGAAGAGGATGATTGACTTCAAGGAACTCCTAAGTTGGGGTCCCTAACAGATATCGTTCGGCTGAAGGACGTTAAAAGAGAGCGCTTCGTGGGAGGCAACCCACGGTTGGAGTTCGTTTCAATTATTGAGTCAGTCTTTTCGTCGTTCGAGTCAGTTTCGGGGAGCCAAACTGTCAGTTTTAATTTTCATTACTCTTAGTTTTTCTGTCAAGATTTAAAAAAAACGAAAAAAATTACTTTTCAAGTAAGTATTCGGCGAAAACTTAAAGTTCTCACCGAATAATTTCTCTCATTTAGTTACAGTGAGCATCTCATTTATTTTTATGTGTTTCTGAAGAAGTTTTCACCGAAAACTTGTGTCTTTTTCTTAAAATCAGTTTCATTTTTTCGATCTGATTCCAACGCATACTTGATCACCCAAATCGGAGCTCTGTAGCTCCTGTTATCCCCGAAACAAGCTTTTCGCGTTTTGGCCCACTTCGTTGCTTTCCGTCCATTTTCTTGAGTCAAGTCTTTAAAGTTAGTTGTTGGGTTTTCAATTTCGAATCTTTTGACATGGTAATTATTGAATTTCGACGAGTTTCATTGGTTGACCTCTTGGTCTACCTCATTTTGCGTGCCTGCTGTTTCGGTGTGAATTTGCTAATCTGATTGAACTTAGATGATCTATAGTTCTCTAGGAGTGATGTGTCGTGGATTTGTGCCGTTTTAAAAAAAAATTGTAAAATTCCCCTAAACCTTCTTCGTTTCGACTTTTATTCTGTGTGGATCCGGGGCGCTTGTCGGGGTATCCTTTTGATCTTTTTGTTGTTTTTGTTTTGTAGGAACTTTAGTAGCCACTCCGCTCTACTTCGGACGCTCCATGTTCATCCACTACACCGACCATGACCTTCCAGGTTCTTCGTATCTCTCTACTCTAGTTTAGTCCTGTGAGGACACAGAACCGTTTAAGTGTGGGGTAGGAGTCTAGGATTATGCTTGATCTTGCTTGATTTTCTGTGATTTCGTGGTTCAATTCTGAAATTCTCTAGCATAGAATTGCTCAATTCTTGACTTATGATGTTAAATTAACTTCAGTTCTGAACAATGACGTTTAGACTGTTCCACTTAGAACCTATAACCAACGTGTCGGCACTGATATCAAATGAGTCTAAGTGAGAACATATCATAAATCACTCTTGTAGTTGAACTTGAATTAACTAAATTGTTTTGCTTGTTAATCACAAAGCTCGATAACACCGTTCTAAGATGATAAATGCTAGTTTCTCCCATGTTTTCACTCCATATTTGATCACCTGTGATTGTGGCTTGAGATTAGACGGAAATCTAATTTGAAATCTTGTGTAAAAAGTTATAACTAGCTAGGATCAAATGGCTAAATTGATTAAATCAAGTAATTGAGTTGTTCAAATGAAAATGTTAAGTTCTTTAAAATGCTGAAGTTAATGCTAGGCAAGCCCGACACCTAAGTGAAGTGTTTGGGTTGAGCACTAGGATAGGCACAAATACTGTGAGCTAGGCAGGTCCAACACCTCAGTGAAGTGTTTGGTATCGAGCACTAGTATGCAGTAAATAAATTGAAGGAAGAAGTTGAAACTTGAAATAAATTTTTGGTTAAATTGGTCCTAGCTAGAACATGTAACGTACAGATCTAGAGGCGGATGAAGTCGAGTCGATAGCCACGTCACTTTTCCTACCTCCACGTCCACATCATGGCTAGATCTTAAAGTCTTTTTATTAGAATTGGTGTTATCATAGTCGGTTAGTTATGATTAATTGTTTTGCCAAGAAACGTGCTTTGTTAAAACTACTACTTGAAGTGTGCAGAAATTAGTGAGATCGAAACTTGTTTGGTTGATGTTCTTGCATGTGTAGGTCACTTTTTCTATGTGGAACAGTCTAAACCAAATTGTTAGAATTGAATCTCAGTTTAATCCCGAAGGTTTCTACCTCGTTGCACGATCTCAACTTGCGGTGGTTAGGGTCGTCTGCCCACGGTTGCAGCGGTTCACATCAAGTCCTATACTCCCCTGTGATTATTTTTATTATTTCTAACGGAGTATCAGGCAAGGATTCGAGGACAAATCCTCTTCAAGAAGAGGGGGATGATGTGATCCTGGCCACCAAGCCCGGCTTGGACACGATTGATGCCGATCCGGCCCCAGCACTGATGCCGGGCCGAGAATACACCGGCCCCAGGCCTACACCAGCACCACCCCCGGAGCCTAGAAGAGCCCAAGCCCCGGAACTAGAAGATGCACCTGGGAGGATGCTAATCCTCAGCCAGGCACCAAGGCCAGCTCCTGCTCCAGCCAAAGTCCGGTTCATGACCCGCCAGGAGCTGATGTTGACACCGAGCCCAGACCCGGACCCCGGGCCGAGCGTAGCACCCATCCTAGGCCCCATGTCGAATGCCACGAGCTCTGGACCGACACCAGCCCCTAAAGACATCCCTAAGGTACCCTGGAAAGAAGGCTCGAAGCAGAACTCAAAAGGCCTGGACATATTTGAAGATGGCCCCAAGCTAAGCCTGCCACAGGCACAGGGCCCATGCCAGCGCCTGTCAGAGGAGCACTTTTGGCCCAGACAACAATTGACCCGTGCCTTTTGGGATTTTCCAAAGGCACTGAAATCCTTATGGCCCCAGGATTATTCTCCAACAAACGGAGCTCAATTTGGAGAAGTATCAAAGGAGATAGAGCTAGGCCAAGTCCTAGTATGGCATGGATGGAGCACCAAAGAGTACTCCTCGGATGCTGATCCGAGGAAGCCCAAGCTAGGAGCTGTAATCAGGCCACCACCTGAGCCTGATCCAAGGAGGGATGGACTTCCATTCATGATACGGGAGATGAAGGGAAGATGCCAAGTACTTCCAAAGAAGAAATCCTAATCAAGCTAGGATTTCCCGGTTTTGGACAGATTTCTAGTCTGACGAAGAATGACGGATTTGGACTACCCGGAGACATAATTTGGGCTGAAGCCCAACATCAAAGTTGAAGCCCACGACGTCTACTAGTGATCTGCCAAAGGGCTTATTTTTCCTATTTTATTTGTTATTTATTTGGCAATTTCTCCCAGAACCCGTTCTGCTGTTTTTGAGGATTTTCCAGCCTCCTTTTTAGGAGTTCTAGTTTAGGTAGGATTCTTTTCCCTTTTAGGATTGGAATCCGAATTTTCCCTATTTTTAGTCTAGGTTAGGATTAGTTAAAGTCCTCTTTAGTTTTTCTAATTAGGACTCTTTTTATTTCTTTATTTTATTATTATTTAGAAGTAGTGATTAGGGAGGAGAGCTTGTTCCCTCACCTATATATAGAGGCCGCCGGCCACCCTTGTAACACAACCTTTGAATTGAATAAACACTTGAAACTTCGGTTTTTCTCTTAGCATGGATTTGCTAATCTCTTCTCGACTTTCATGGAATTGACTGTCGTTTAGATCGACTTATCATCAAGAGCATCCATCTCTTGGCGTGGCGTCTTCGACTGGACACTTCTGGTTCCCGGCTGTTATATAGCCGACGGGTCAAAGTACTTATCCGCCCCGGTTCCCGACGTTTCTACCTCGTTGCACGTTCCAACTTGCGGTGGTTAGGGTTGTCTGCCCACGGTTGCAGCGGTTCACATCAGTTGGTATCAGAGCACGGTTTAGCTCACGGACCACCCGGTTCCCGAAGGTTTCTACCTCGTTGCACGGTCTCAACTTGCGGTGGTTAGGGTCGTCTGCCCACGGTTGCAGCGGTTCACATCAGTTGGTATTAGAGCACGGTTCAAACACACGGACCACAATCTATCCCAGTCTTCAGGTTTGAAACCCTGGATTCATATCCTTTACTTTTTGTTCTTAGAAAACTGTTTAGAAAATCTTCATCTATTTTCTTTCTGTTCGAGTTCTTTGTAAGGCAAGAAAAGATTGGTGGCCGACCAAGTCATCAAAAGAAAATTTCAAAAGAGTCAGAAAACAGAAAATCAAGCAAGGCCACCCTTGCCAAGTTCTTTATATTCGTTATAATAGTGTGTTTAAGAAGAGGGGATAGATTAGCTTCTGTTGCTTGTGTTAATCCGAGCCACGACCCTACTTTTAGCCACTAGTTGTTGCATCGAGTCCTAGAAAAAGAGCATTAGAAAACTATATTAGAAAAAGTATTGGTGTTCGTTTGTTCCACTAACCATGGCAGGAGTAGATCTATGTCTGTTGGAGCTTCAGTGCCTGATAGCACGCTTACAACTAAACAACATAGAATATTCGTTCAAGAGGTTAGTCGAAGACAGGAGAGCCAGCACCGTGCCCAGCACCGAGCCGAGCGCCTGCCCAGCACCAGCCCGGCGCCTGCCCAGCACCAGCCGAGCGCCAGCACCAGCGCCCGAGCATCGCCCAGCGCACGAGTGGAGCCCAGCGCCCGAGCGGAGCCCAGCACCCGACCGGTGCCCAGCGCCCGACCGGAGTCCAGCGCCCGACCGGAACCCAGCGCCCGACCGGCACCCAGCGCCCGACCGGCACCCAGCGCCCGAGCAGCGCCCTGCGCCCGAGCGCCCAGCACCAGCGCCCCCGCGCCCAGCCCTGGCACCAGCCTTGGCCCCTGTCCCGGCACCAGCCCCGGTACCAGCCCTGGCCCTAGCCCTGACACCAGCCCTGGCCTCAGCCCCAGCACCAGCCCCGACACCTGTCCCGGCACCAGCCCTGGCCCCAGCCCCGGTACCATCCCTGGCCCCGGCCCCGGCGCCAGCCCCGGCACCTGTCCTGGCCTCAACCCCAACACCAGCCCGGGCCCCAGCCCCCGCACCAGCCCTGGTCCCAGCCCCGGCACCAGCCCTGGCCTCAGCCCCAGCACCAGCCCCGGCCCCAGCCCCGGCACCAGCCCTGGTCCCAGCCCCGGCACCAGCCCTGGCCTCAGCCCCGGCACCAGCCCCGGCCCCAGCCCCGGCACCAGCCCTGGTCCCAGCCCCGGCACCAGCCCTGGCCCCAGCCCCGACACTAGTCTCGGCCCCAGCCCAGGTTCAGCAACCGGCCCCAGCCCCGGCGCCCTACCAGTCCCCGGAGCCCGAGCAACCCCCGGCGCTGCCTGACCCCGGCGCCGTCCTGACCGACCCCGGCCCGATGCCGCCTGCCCCGGCCCGACGCCACCTGACCACGACCCGACGCCGCCAGACCCCGGCCCGACGCCGCCTGACCCCAGCCCGACGTCGCCTGTCCACGGCCCGACGCCGCCAGACCCCGGCCCGACGCCGCCAGACCCCGCCCGACGCCGCCAGACCCCGGCCCAACGCCGCCAGACCCCGGCCCGACGCCGCTTGACCCCGGCCCGACGCCGCCTTATCCCGGCGCAGCACTATCCACCCCCGGCCGGACGCCGCCCGACCCCGGCGCCACCCTGTCCACCCCGGGCCCGACGCCACCCGACCCCAACGCGGCACTGGCCTACCCCGAAGCACCCGTACCAGCCCCGTTGCGGCCCGAACCCGTGAGGAGCGTCCATGAACAACCAGGTCAAGTCCTGATATGATCCAACAATGCCGCCCCGATGCCAATCGGTACTCCTACACACCACCAGGGTCACCTGGCCGAGACAAAACCCTATGGCCTCTTAAGAAGCGAATGAATCCAAGGGAAGGGCGTCCACGAGCCCTAAAACCAAGGTATGACAAGAAATATCGACTAAATCCTTCACTTGCAGGTAGAAACACTCCAAGGAATGGAATGCTGTCCAAGCCATGCTGTTGGCCGAAGGTATGAGCCCTAGCACCGAAGAGAAGCTTCAGCCTGCCCCTAGCCTGACCTCTGGGAGCCCTGAGGAAGAAGCAGATTCTTTGAGTGACCCTTTAGAAGCATTCCTGGAGTACAGAAGGAAGAGAGCCCAAGAACCCTTGGCCCGAAGAGGAGAGTTGTCAAAGATTGACCCTGAGCCGAACCCTGAGAAGAAGTGGAGTCCGTGGCCCCGAAGCATGACACTTGGGCTAACCTCGGAGGGTTACGTCCGAAGCTACTTGGAGGCCTACCTGAAGCTTAAAGAAGAAGGCCCAAGCCGAAAGGAAGAAAGCCCAAGGAGAGAGAAGCTCTGAACCCTAAATTGGCAACCGGTCCGATCAGAGGAATTCCAAGGAGCCAACCACGAAGAACATGTCTTTTGGACAAGGCCCTTGCCACCGAACCAGCCGAAGCACCAGGCCCGCCACCGCCACCCGACACAAGGCCGCCGCCCGGCCAGCCAAGCCCACCGGGCCGCTACACGCGCCCGACCGACCCAAACCGCCACACACGGCCGGATTAGGGTTTTTTGACCTAATTAGGTCCTTTATTCTGCTTTAAAGACTACAACTATAATTTTATGTTTATTCCTTTTTAGTAGGATTATTTAGGGTTTTAGGAGACTATTTAGGAATAGGACTCTTTATTTTATTATTATTTAGGAGTTAGACTTTAGGGAGGAGAGCTTGTTCCATCCCTATAAATAGAGGCCGCCGGCCTCACTTTGTACTTACAACTTTTATGAAATAAACCCCCTTTGATAGAATTTTGTTCTGAAACCCTTGTTGTATCTGCATGTTGTGATACTGAAGGATCGACTTATCATCAAGAGCATCCATCTCTTGGCGTGGCGTCTTCGACTGGACACTTTTGGTTCCCGGCTGTTATATAGCCGACGGGTCAAAGTACTTTTCCGCCCCGGTTCCCGAAGGTTTCTACCTCGTTGCACGGTCTCAACTTGTGGTGGTTAGGGTCGTCTACCCACGGTTATAGCGGTTCACATCAGTTGGTATCAGAGCACGGTTCAAACACAAGGACCACATCTATCCCAGTCTCCAGGTTCTCCTGGATTCATATCCTTTTATTGCTTTCTTTAGAAAATTGATTCGAAAATCTCCCTTCTATTTCAATTTTAGTTTCGAGTTATAAGAAAAGAAAAAGAAAAGAAAGCAAGGCCACCTTGCCACGTTATTTCCTTTCATTGTAAGTTTATTTCTAAGAAGAGGGGATAGAAAATTGCTTCCGTTCGATAGTACTAACCATGGCAGACGAGAGAGTAGCCAATTTAGAAGGCAACGTTCGGGACCTTGGAGCTACCATGGCTGCCATCCTAGCTCAGCTTCAAGCCGAGAGAGGACGAGACAGGCACCGAGAGGACAACCCTGAAGACCCGAACAGAAGAGCCCGACGACTAGCTCAGGAGATTGACGATGACTTGAGCAACCTCAAGCTCACCGTGCCAAAGTTTGCTGGCAAATACAATGCCGACGAGTACCTAGATTGGGAGAGAAGTATGGAGGATTTCCTCGAGTGCCACCACTACTCCGAACGTAAGAAGGTAATTCTCGCCACCCTTGAATTCACTGACTATGCTGCTCTTTGGTGGAGCCAATACAAGGGCAGGATTCAAAGGGATGAAGAAGATCCCGTCGAGTCGTGGAGAGACCTCAAGCGGCTCATGAGGAAGAAGTTTGTTCCGAGTACTTATACTCGAGACCTACACACATCCCTCCGGAACTTAAAACAAGGCACCATGTCCGTGGAGCAATATACCAAGGAGATCGAGATGTTGGTAGCCTGACTTGACCTCCGAGAAGAACCCGAAGCGAAGATAGCCCGGTTTGTAGGTGGGCTACGCCCCGAGCTCATGTATCAAGTCAACATACTCAACTATGCTGACTACGAGGAGCTCAAAGCCCTAGCTAACCGCGTGGAGAGAGAGTTGAAGAGGGGTTACATGACAAGATCCGCCAGTGCCCCGTGGAGAGGAGGCTCGACTACCAGCCAAGCCTCATGGAAGACCGAACAGCCCCGAGGCTCTAGTTCACGGCCAAACCCTAACCCTAGGGGTTCGGCACCTCCGGTAACATCTGTCCAACCTACTTCTACGGTTCAGAATTCTAACCCACGTCCTAGTGGAATTGTATGTTTTAAGTGTCAAGGTAGAGGACACATCTCAAGGGTTTTGCCCTAACCAACGGACGATGGTAGTAAGAGAAGGAGGAATCGAGACGGACGATGAAGAGGAGGAGAAGAAGGAAGAAGAAGAGGAGTCAGAAGAAGGAGAAGAAGTTCAGCCCGAAGGGCTTGAAAAGTTTACAGGGTTCACTTTTAAAACCCTAGCACCCGCGCCCCGGCCTCAGCCCCAGCGCCAGCCCCGGCCTCAGCCCCGGCCCTGCCCCGCCTCAGCCCCGCATCAGCCCCGGCCTCTGCCCCAGCGCCAGCCCCGGCCTCAGCCCCGGCCCCAGCCCCGGCCTCAGCCCCGACATCAACCCCAGCCTCAGCCCCGCCCCTGCCCCGGCCTTAGCCCAGGCACTAGCCCTGACCCCGGCCCTGGCACCAGCACTCGACCCCAGTCTCGGCACTGCCCCAGGCCTTAGCGCCCCAGCGCCAGCCCCGGCCTCAGCCCCGGCCCTGCCCCGGCCTCAGCCCCGGCCCTGCCCCGGCCTCAGCCCCGGCATCAGCCCCGGCCTCTGCCCCAGCGCCAGCCCCGGCCTCAGCCACGGCCCCAGCCCCGGCCTCAGCCCCGGCATCAACCCCAGCCTCAGCCCCGGCCCCTGCCCCGGCCTTAGCCCAGGCACTAGCCCTGACCCCGGCCCTGGCACCAGCACTCGGCCCCAGTCTCGGCACTGCCCCAGGCCTTAGCGCCCCAGCGCTCGGCCCCAGCCTCGGCACTGCCCCAAGCCCCAGCGCCCCAGCGCTCGGCCCCAGCCCCGGCGCTACCCGAACAGGCCCCAACACCCCAGTGCTTAGCCCCAGCCCCGGCGCTGCCCCAGGCCCCAGTGCCCCAGTGCTCAATCCCAGCCCCGGCGCTGCCCTAGACCCCAGTGCCCCAGCACTCGGCCCCAGCCCCGGCACTGCCCCACCAGGCCCCAGCACCCCAGTGCTCAGCCCCAGCCCTGGCGCTGCCCCACCAGGCCCCAGCACTCCAGTGCTCAGCCCCAGCCCCGGCGCTGCCCCAGGCCCCAGTGCCCCAGCACTCGGCCACATCCCAGGCGCTACCCTGACCAGTCCTAGCGCTCCAAAGCCCGATCCCCCACTGCCCACCGCCGCCGGCACCCCACTGCCCACCGCCGCCGGCACCCCACTGCTCGCCGCCATCAGATTTCTACTACCCGTCGCCGACCCTCCACTGCCCGTCACCGCATCACCGCCTACTACTGCTGCATCACTTCCCGCCACCGCCGATCCTCCACTGCCCACCGCCGCCGACACCCCACTGCTCGCCGCCATCAGATTTCTACTACCCACCGCCGGCCCTCCACCGCCCGTCACCGCATCACCGCCTGCCACCACCGCATCACTTCCGCCACCACCTACTTCCTGCCCGCCACCACCACCGGCTCCCCACTGCCCGCCGCCGGCTCAACACTGCCCGCCACCGCGTCCCCACTAGCCGGCGCCGTCACCTGGCCCGACGTGCCCTGGCTTACCTCCGGACCCCCGGCACCCCCGTGCTCCGGCTCGACG
The DNA here is from genome assembly GCA_034768395.1 of Linum lewisii. Classification (NCBI taxonomy): domain Eukaryota; kingdom Viridiplantae; phylum Streptophyta; class Magnoliopsida; order Malpighiales; family Linaceae; genus Linum; species Linum lewisii. Next base: position 34,867,648 of record CM068300.1, on the reverse strand, counting down.
CTTCACCACCGGTTCCATGGGAGAATCCCTCCCGACGAGTTTCAAGAGCTGCCCCGAGCGAGGACGATCCGGATGCTGATCCGGATGTGGAGATGAGTAAGGAGCTCTCACCCGCTACCTCCCCGAGCCTTAACATTATTATTGATAGTTTTTCAGGGGAAGAAGCTATGGAGACTGAAGAAGAGAGCACTGAAGGACCCGAGCCTTGGTCCGTTACTGGCTCAAGTGAGACTCCTCGGTCTAAGAATGATGGTGCTGAAGATTGGAAGAGGCTGATGAGTGTTAGGAAAGGACCCGAGATGGATTTGGGGACAAATCCAAGGCAAGAAGAGTGGGATGATATGATCCAACAATGCCGCCCCGATGCCAATCGGTACTCCTACACACCACCAGGGTCACCTGGCCGAGACAAGACCCTATGGCCTCTTAAGAAGCGAATGAATCCAAGGGAAGGCCGTCCACGAGCCCTAAAACCAAGGTATGACAAGAAATATCGACTAAATCCTTCACTTGCAGGTAGAAAGACTCCAAGGAATGGAATGCTGTCCCAAGCCATGCTGTTGGCCGAAGGTATGAGCCCTAGCATCGAAGAGAAGCTTCAGCTTGCCCCTAGCCTGACCTCTAGGAGCCCTAAGGAAGAAGCCGATTCTTTGAGTGACCCTCTAGAAGCATTCCTGGAGTACAGAAGGAAGAGAGCCCAAGAACCCTTGGCCCGAAGAGGAGAGTTGTCAAAGATTGACCCTGAGCCGAACCCTGAGAAGAAGTGGAGTCCGTGGCCCCGAAGCATGACACTTGGGCTAACCTCGGAGGGTTACATCCGAAGCTACTTGGAGGCCTACCTGAAGCTTAAAGAAGAAGGCCCAAGCCGAAAGGAAGAAAGCCTAAGGAGAGAGAAGCTCCGAACCCTAAATTGGCAACCGGTCCGATCAGAGGAATTCCAAGGAGCCAACCACGAAGAACATGTCTTTTGGACAAGGCCCTTGCCACCGAACTAGCCCGAAGCACCAGGCCCGCCACCGCCACCCGACACAAGGCCGCCGCCCGGCCAGCCAAGCCCACCGGCAACTACACGCGCCCGACCGGCCCAAACCGCCACACACGGCCGAATTAGGGTTTTTTGACCTAATTAGGTCTTTTATTCTGCTTTAAAGACTACAATTATTATTTTATGTTTATTCCTTTTTAGTAGGATTATTTAGGGTTTTAGGAGACTATTTAGGAATAGGACTCTTCATTTTATTATTATTTAGGAGTTAGACTTTAGGGAGGAGAGCTTGTTCCCTCCCTATAAATAGAGGTCGCCGGCCTCACTTTGTACTTACAACTTTTATGAAATAAACCCCCTTTGATAGAATTTTGTTCTGAAACCCTTGTTGTATCTGCATGTTGCGATACTGAAGGATCGACTTATCATCAAGACCATCCATCTCTTGGCGTGGCGTGGTAAAGATTGGTTTACCAAGGTCGTATTCCTCGAGGTCCTCTCATAAGCTCGTACTCACAAAGTTCATGAACGGTCTAAACATTTGGAATTGAGTTTTGGTTTTGAAAGAGAACAAATCAAAAGCATAAACAATGAAAAACTAACAAGGTTAAAGCAAGAAGAAAGTTGGAACAAATCAAAGATAAAGGGGTTCTCTTGGTAGGTAGCTTCATCATGCTCAAGATGAATAATTGAACAAACAAGCTAATCAAGATCGAGTTTGCACTCGGATGACCATGCATTTCACTTTTTTTAGACTCGATGCACTCTCGTAGCACCTAATCCCTATCCCAACTCCACTCAATTTAGGCTCTCGCTCTCAAACTAAGTGAAAATAGGATGCATTAAAGGTGTTTGATAAATGCCAAGCTACAAAACCCTCTCCTATGACTCTATGACCACTAGGCTAGACACCACACTCTCATGTCAATGTCCTAACACTAAGAGAATCATCCAAAGACTAATCAAAGTTCAATTGAGTGAAAATCCTAATGCACACCAAGTGTTCGATAAAATGCACAAGTGAGAAATCATGCAACTATGGTTGAATTGAGATGATCTAATCTCTTAGAACACACTCACTTCAATCCCTAGACCTACAATCTATGTAATCCAAGCACTCTCATGCATCAAATTACAAAGAATGGACCAAATCAAGCAAACATGGCATAAAATGGCATTAAGAACAAGTCTAGGAATCATCCTCATACAACCAAGATCAATCATGGCAAGTTCTATACAATCATCTCTCTATCATAGCACAACTATTCTACCCATCCAAGATGAACCCTAGAAAATCAGCCACACATGGCCAAGGGAGTAAAGAGAGAAGAAGGAAGAATGGTCACCAAGAACACCATGGAAGAATCCTTGAGATGATCTTCACTTCTCCACTTGTAAGCACTTCTCCCAAGGTTTGATGGCTTCAATCCTAGCTCCAATAGCTTCAAATTGCTCCAAAAACGTGCTTTAGGGTTTGAGGGTTCGTGGAAATGTGTTTGAGGTTCAAGAGATATGAATTAATTCTTCAAAAGAGTGAAAAACGTGGGTATATATAGTGCAGGGGGAAGTACACGGCGTGCACCCCTGCACGGCGTGCAGAGTGCACGGCGTGCAAGGCTGCACGGCGTGCACCTAGGAGCGGCATCTTCATTCGGGGCCTCCTGGACATCCCGTGCACCAACCGTGCACGGTGCACGGCGTGCATCATGCACGGCGTGCAGTGGTGCACGGCGTGCACCCATGCACTCTGCAGAAGGCTCGATTTTGCAACGCTCATATCTCCCTCGTCCGGACTCCAAATGACCTCCCGTTTGATCCTACGTGCTCCTTGTCACCAGTACTACAATGCCAAGACCTGAAAATACAAAGAAAACACCTCCAATAGACATGGAATTGGCCTCAAAGTGGCAACCGGGCAACAGAATAGCACTAAGCACAAAACTCCGATAAAAACACATTAAGCACGGCATTTAAGAATCAAACACGGGCATTTCGAAGGCCATTCATAAGCCTAAAATGCACTAATTAAAGTCACATCATGGCGTCTTCAACTGGACACTTCTGGTTCCCGGCTGTTATATAGCCGACGGGTCAAAGTACTTTTCTGCCCCGGTTCCCGAAGGTTTCTACCTCATTGCACGGTCTCAACTTGCGGTGGTTAGGGTCGTCTGCCCACGGTTGCAGCGGTTCACATCAAGTCCTGTACTCCCCTGTGATTATTTTTATTATTTCTAACGGAGTATCAGGCAAGGATTCGAGGACGAATCCTCTTCAAGAAGAGGGGGATGATGTGATCCTGGCCACCAAGCCCGGCTTGGACACGATTGATGCCGATCCGGCCCCAGCACTGATGCCGGGCCGAGAGTACACCGGCCCCAGGCCTACACCAGCACCACCCCCGGAGCCTAGAAGAGCCCAAGCCCCGGAGCTAGAAGATGCACCTGGGAGGATGCTGATCCTCAGCCAGGCACCAAGGCCAGCTCCTGCTCCAGCCAAAGTCCGGTTCATGACCCGCCAGGAGCTGATGTTGACACCGAGCCCAGACCCAGACCCCGGGCCGAGCGTAGCACCCATCCTAGGCCCCATGTCGAATGCCACGAGCTCTGGACCGACACCAGCCCCTAAAGACATCCCTAAGGTACCCTGGAAAGAAGGCTCGAAGCAGAACTCAAAAGGCCTGGACAGATTTGAAGATGGCCCCAAGCTAAGCCTGCCACAGGCACAGGGCCCATGCCAGCGCCTGTCAGAGGAGCACTTTTGGCCCAGACAACAATTTACCCGTGCCTTTTGGGATTTTCCAAAGGCACTGGAATCCTTATGCCCCCATGATTATTCTCCAACAAACGGAGCTCAATTTGGAGAAGTATCAAAGGAGATAGAGCTAGGCCAAGTCCTAGTATGGCATGGATGGAGCACCAAAGAGCACTCCTCGGATGCTGATCCGAGGAAGCCCAAGCTAGGAGCTGTAATCAGGCCACCACCTGAGCCTGATCCAAGGAGGGATGGACTACCATTCATGATACGGGAGATGAAGGGAAGATGCCAAGTACTTCCAAAGAAGAAATCCTAATCAAGCCAGGATTTCCCGGTTTTGGACAGATTTCTAGTCTGACGAAGAATGACGGATTTGGACTACCTGGAGACATAATTTGGGCTGAAGCCCAACATCAAAGCTGAAGCCCACGACGTCTACTAGTGATCTGCCAAAGGGCTTATTTTTCCTATTTTATTTGTTTTTTATTTGGCAATTTCTCCCAGAACCCGTTCTGCTGTTTTTGAGGATTTTCCAGCCTCCTTTTTAGGAGTTCTAGTTTAGGTAGGATTCTTTTCCCTTTTAGGATTGGAATCCGAATTTTCCCTATTTTTAGTCTAGGTTAGGATTAGTTAAAGTCCTCTTTAGGTTTTCTAATTAGGACTCTTTTTATTTCTTTATTTTATTATTATTTAGAAGTAGTGATTAGGGAGGAGAGCTTGTTCCCTCACCTATATATAGAGGCCGCCGGCCATCCTTGTAACACAACCTTTGAATTGAATAAACACTTGAAACTTCGGTTTTTCTCTTAGCATGGATTTGCTAATCTCTTCTCGACTTTCATGGAATTGACTGTCGTTTAGATCGACTTATCATCAAGAGCATCCATCTCTTGGCGTGGCGTCTTCGACTGGACACTTCTGGTTCCCGGCTGTTATATAGCCGACGGGTCAAAGTACTTATCTGCCCCGGTTCCCGACGTTTCTACCTCGTTGCACGTTCCAACTTGCGGTGGTTAGGGTCGTCTGCCCACGGTTGCAGCGGTTCACATCAGTTGGTATCAGAGCACGGTTTAGCTCACGGACCACCCAGTTCCCGAAGGTTTCTACCCTCGTTGCACGGTCTCAACTTGCGGTGGTTAGGGTCGTCTGCCCATGGTTGCAGCGGTTCACATCAGTTCTAGTTTAGTTTGCTTAAGGACAAGCAAAAGCTTAAGTGTGGGGTATTTGATGACACTCGATTTGACGTGATTTTCAGCCCCATCTAAGCGACATTTCCTTGCTTGAAACGTGGTGTTAGGGGTAAAATAGCAAATATTCACTCAACTACCCTATTTCCTACTGATTTGGTTACTTTGGCCATTTTTGGGTCTATTTGATGGTTTTCTAGTGTTTTTGTAAGAGCACAGGTTTTTGCCGTCAAATACGTAGCCACGGACGTGTTCTAGACCTCAAGAGGTACCGGAATCAAACCAGAGTCAGAAGAAGGAAACAGAATGCTTTGAACTAAAGTTTTCGGTGAAAATTTTGTAAGTTTTCACCGAAAAGTTCCTTATTTACCGAAGCAGAGTTGGAAACCCTAATCAATCCTATTTAAAGAGTTGCAGCGGCACAGGGAAGGAGAGACATCATTCATTCAACGATTACACATTCAATTAGACTTTTGAGAGTCAGCAGACGCTAGGGTCGATAGATAGAGTTTAGAGAGAGTTCGAAGATTCATGGAGAGATCGTGACGCCATCCTTCCACCTTGGAGAGCTCGGAGCTTAAAGTTGAAGATCCAGAAGATCGAAGCTTCGCCGGAGTCGTGAGAATTAGGTTTTTTAGTTCTAATATGTTCTTCCTCTGTATGATGATTTCCTTTGTTGCCTTTGATTCTTCTGTTATCTTTATGAGTAGCTGAACTTGTAGAGCTTAGATTAGATAAACCCTAAGTGATCCAGGGCTTTAAAGCGGTCACGGATTGGCGGTAATTAGATTCAAAGTTCAATCAGTTTCTCTTTGCATGGTTGTTTTGTTCTTCATTGTTTATGTTTCTCTTCTGGTTGGTCGCCTAGATTAGGTTTATGCAAGTGAAGGTTAGTCGCCAGACAACTTCCCTGCTTTGGCGCATAAACTTGTCTTTCTTGATCACCTAGTTTAGATTCTTGTTAAGTTGAGGATAGTAGCGAACGTTCGCCTTACTTTAGAACATCAATTCAACCAATGAACCTATTCATTGGAGTGTGTCCTTTCGTAGGAACCAATTAGGGTTAATTCGCTTCAAGAGTAACTCATGAATCACTAATAATTGCACAGTAAGTTTTGTCTTCGCAAGAAGCGACCGTACTCGGCGACTAATTAATCTTGGTAGTTAGATCAAAAAGAGCGAACGTTCACCAGTCTTAAACCTAAGGGTCATGAGTTATGGTAACTGAATGAATTAGAATTGAAAACCACTGGTCTTGTGATTGCCAATGCTCTGGTGATCTTAGGGGGATTCGAAATCTAGCTCTTCTATCTTCCTGTTAGTTAAACTTTTTAATCTTTTTGGCTTTTATTTTCTTTTGTTCATTAGATTAGAAGTCGTGGAACTCACACCACACACAACTTGTCTAAATCGAGTAATCTGCCAACATATTTGAGTAGTCAATTAGAAGAGACCTCGAGTAGAATACGATCTAGTCTACCTTGGTAGATTAGTTATTTGATACCACTAAAACTGCAGCACCATCCCTATTATATAGGGATTTACCGTGTGGGGAGTAATATTCCCCTTGTAGCTAGGTTGTATATATTTAATCTCTGGTTTAGCAGAGATGTGTAAGAAATAATATTCTCTTGTTCAAATTCAATCAGACAGCCCTAAAGAGGAGTAGCTCCTCGGTGGCTATATGGTGGCGGCTTCTCTCTAGAGCATAAAACAAAGAACGACGCCATATGTAATGAATAAAATGAAAGAGAGGGTGAGAGACCATACTGATGTAGTTCTGGTTGGTGGGCTTGACTCCTGGCTGACTGGTGATGTGGCTCCAGAGCACATCAAATATCGGACCCTTCACCTTGTTGCTCTCTCAACCGTGATGGTGACCGTGGTAGTGCTCGTAAGGGATGCCGAGGTAGTTGGCATACTCATCGTAGGTGTGGTCGCATCTTTGGCCGACGAGACAGAAAGTGACCACCTTTGAGTGCTTCCTGTTCTTGCGAGTGTCGAGCTCGAATGTGCTCCAAAACTCCTGGAGAGCCACATGTCGGTAGTTATCACTGATCGTGGAGAGCTCCAAAAGTCCCACCGCGGCGAGGGAGTGGGAGACGTTATCGTGCCACTCCTAGTCAACCTCCTGGACGAACTCCAGGGAAAGAGGGGCGATGTCGACTGGAGGTACAGTCTGGATCCTCCAGTAGCGGTCAAAGTAGTGTTGTGGGAGTCTGGTAATGAAGGGTTGGATCCCTTTAAGGTTGGGGTTGGGAAGAGGAGGACTGGTGAGAGCGGGAGTAACAGGGATAAGGGCACGGGCACCAGCTTTGATGTCTGGAATGGCGGAAGAGGATCATGGACCACGGACTCTCGGTCTCTTGCCCTTGTTCCTAAAAAATATAAAAAATTGAGAACCATTTGTCAAACTGACATCTTACCCCACACTTGGTTGAAAAACTCAATTTCACAAAGAAATGAGGGAAACCGAGTGGGGATAAGCTAATTCAACATTCGGTAACCATACTTAATCACAGACCATGCATAGGAACTGTCAGGAAAGCAAAATGATATGTGGAATTGATGTGAACCGCTGCAACCGTGGGCAGACGACCCTTGAACACCACAAGCTGATGATCCTAGCAAGGAGAGAAACCTTCGGAACCGGGGGCGGATAAGGACTTTGACCCACTAGCTATAAAGAGCTAGGAAGCAGAAGTATCAAGTCGAAGGCGCCACATCAGTAGATGAATGCTCTTGACGATAAGCCGAACCTTAAGCAATGCTCCTCACATAAGCTTGAAGGGAAAAGAACATAAGTTATGAAAAAAATGGTTTATTTAATTCAAAGGTGTGTTTGTACAATGGAGGCGAAGCCTCTATTTATAGTTGTGGAGGAGGAGTAGGGAACAAGCTCTCCTATTCCTCATAGCTACTTCCTAAACTAATAAAGAAATAATAAAAAGATTCCTAATTAGAATACTAAAGAGGACTTAAACTTATCCTAATCTAAGCTAAAAGGAAAGCAAAATTCGTACAAGGGAAAATATTCTTCCTAAACAAGAAGTCTAAACTTGGGAGCTAAGTTACCCAAAAAAATATCAAATAAATACCAAACAAATTAGCCAAATAAATACCAACCAAATTCGTAAAATTATGATCTTTTGCAGATCAGTATTAGACTCCATAAGCTACAAATTACATGTTGGACATCAGCCCAAATTATGTCTCCAGGTAGCTCATATTTGTCACTCTTTGTCGGGCTACGAATCTGTCCAGAAATCCAGCTTTGGCCCACGACTGCTTGGTCATGGGCTGACCTCTTGGCTCTTCACCTTGGCTGGACTCTCCTCCTGGATAAGGCTCAGGTGCTGGCCTAATTATAGCTCCGATCATGGGCTTCCTCAGATCAGCATCCGAGCTCCACTCTTTGATGCTTAGGCCATGCAGCACTAGGACTTTATCCAGTTGTATCTCCTTCAATTCTTCTCCAAATTCAGCCTCGTTTGTTGGAGTGTTGATGAACCAGTCGTTGTGCTGGTTCAAACAAATAACTAACAAAGCTAACAAAAGCTAGGGTTGATCGTATTCCACGGGCCTTCTAATGATCGACTACTCAAATAAGCTAGCAAATTACTCAGATTAAACACTTCGTGCGTGGTGTGAGTTCCACGACTTCTAATTCTAAGAAATGCAGAGAAATTAAAAACAGATTGGAAATTAGGGTTGAGAACAGAGATGACAGACGAACTTAGACTTCGAATCCCCCTTCGTTCACCAGAGCATAGGCAATCAACAGATCAGCGGATTTCAATTCTCATTCAATCAATGTCTAAGACACCACCATAACTCCTAACCCTTAGGTTTAAGACCGGTGAACGTTCGCTCTATCCGTTCTACTTACCAAGATTAATTAGCCGCCCGGGTATGGTCGCCTCTCGCAACGACTTAACTTAACTGGTGGAATTACTAACGATTTATGAGTTACTCTTGCAGTGAATTAACCCTAACCGGTTCTACGAAAGGCACACTCCAATTATAAGGTTAATTGTTCAACTTGATGTTTTAAAGTAAGGCGAGCGTTCGCTTCTATCCTTAGCTTAACAAGAATCTAATCTAGGTGATCAATCCAGACAAGAAACATAAACAACGAAGAACAAACCAAACATGATAGAGAAACTGATTGAACTTTGAATCTAATCACCGCCGATCCGTGACCGCTTTAAAGCCTTGGGTCACTTAGGGTTCATCTAGTCTAAGCTCTAAGAGTTTATCTGTAACACCCTCTCTTTTAAAATAAGATAAGTTACCAAATTACCCTCTAAGACAGCGGAAATCATAAAACCAAACGAGGGCGCTACGCTTAATTACAATAATTCAATGAAATGCCTTGGCCAAGGACCTTGAAAATAAACTTAAATAGAACTTGTAAGACTTTTATATAAAATTTTTAATTCATAACAGCATAACTCGTTAACTGAGCCCTAAACACTTGGGCAAAAATTAACTGAAAACAAGTCTCGAGAAATACATAAAAACATTTGTCTCAAGTCAAGGTCTTACATTACTGTAGACACCACCCCACATACCGAATCAGCTCCTCAAGGCTCAAGCTCGCTAATAAACATTCAACAACCTGGTGGGTGGCTCAGGGTCAGTTCTCGTTCTCATACATCAATCTCAACGCATAATAGCAATAGTACATCAAGCAACAAGGCGCATATCACATATTCACATCATAGACATCATCCAAGTCACAATCACAAACAACACGCAACAACCATGTTCAAGTTCTCTAGGTGAGTTATTAGGCGCCATTAGGAGTTTATCCCGCACCACCCCTGCCGGCCCGACGCACCTCTCTCCCCTGGAGAGGTCCAAAACGCATCCTCTCCCTTGGAGGATACCACGAAACCTTTCCCTTGAAGGAATCGCAACTTGACTCAACCAGACAAATCACGCCTTTCCCTTGAAGACGTGACCGCACCTCTTTCCCTTGAAGAGGCACTTAGCACCCATAGTGCAGTTTTAGGGGGCAGTGCAGGCTCCTTCAGTTTCTATCATTCACATTCAACAATTTCACCACAGATCACAATTCCCACAAATCACATCCCATCGCTTCTACAATTTCCACATCACTTTCCAACACCTCACATTCAAATCCACAATCAACACATTCAACACAACACTTAATCAAGGTAACCGGCTAGCTCACCGGCCACCCCCACCTGCAAGTACAGGGGAAGCCATGTCATGAGTCTAGGGGTCACCCACCTGTTCCTCATACTCAGAGCAACCCCACATTGGCAGGGCTACTCTCCTGCAACCGCAACTGGCAATTTATAACATCAAGGCACTTGCACACATTTCCCCATCACCCTATCCCTCATTTCTACGTCAATTCATTAATCAATTCATTTCAGTCCATACCCAAACCCACACCACGGCAATCAACAACGACAATCCACCACGACAATCATAAACAACCAAGCACATTCACAACACAATTTACCCCTTTTACACTCATCATTTTCATGCATCACCTAGGGTTCATCTAAGTCAAAATTGGAACTCCTCACATAATCCAAGCTATCTACACAACGCTAAGCCCTCACCAATCCCTCCGATTAAATCATACATTTTAGTTCTCGGTTAATAATAATAATCAACCACGAGAATAACCAAGGACTGATTTTAAATAAATATGTAAATATAAACCAACTAGGCATGACATAAAAATAACTAGCAACGACAAGATTTTACCCCCTTTAACCACCCACCTATAAACCAAGCCGGGTGACTTGACAATCGGTTCCGGGACTTGAATCGTACGGAAAGGAGAGTTTAACGGACGTTCGTAACCTCCGGACCAATTTGTACTAACTGAAAAGTTAGTTTGGGCCCTTTCTGTCAAAAACAGACAGTTAAGTGACTTAATTGTCACACGGGACAAGCTACAGGGCAAAATACCAAAGGAAAGGAAGGGATGACCGATTTGCAACTTACAGTCGGGCTAGGGACCAAATTGGCATATTTTCCAATCGTATGAACCCTAATTTCCACCGATTGGTTTTTCCTTCGATTCTCCTCAACCAGGGATCCAATCATCAAATTGATTGAGGGGAAAGATTCGTGAGGTTGAAACGAGTCGAATGGTATCAACCATTCGATTCGACTCAACCTGAATCATTCCAACAATGAGCTCATCGGAGACTCGTCGGCCAAACATCAATTTGGTGTTCTGGGGATTGTTGGTTCATTCCAACACGGTGTAGGGCTTTATATAGCCTCCACAAATCGACCCGTGCCAAAATTAATGGCCGACACTTGCCAAATTCGTCAAATTCCACCCCACAACCTTTTGAAAAGTTTGGCCGGAGTTAGTGGATTCCAGCTCGATTTCTTGGACGGTTCTGGGTGGATTCCAGCTCGTTACCGTGAATCACGGCTTTTCCCACGCTCTGGTGGGGTTGGGGTGTCTGGTTGCTGAGTTAAATGACCTTTGGTCATTCGGAGGAGACGCCGGCGAAAACAGAGAGGCGGCGGCGTGTTTCAGGGGTCGCCGGAGTTGATGAACCAAAACGGCGTCGTTTTGGGCAAAACGCGCGGAAATTTGAAAAGAAAAACCGGAGAAATGAAATGGGGTGCAGGGATTCGAAACCGTGACCTCCGGGTCATTGGTTTGGTTCCTTAACCACACGGCTACGGGTTGATTCATGAACAGTCTCACCCAGTTACTATTTAACTCAGTTTTGCTGGGTTGACTCCTTTCTCAAAATCGATTCTTCCAACGATCAAATCGATTCAACCCTTAGCCTCGAATAATTTAATCGTGAATCTACAAACAAATTTTCGCTGATAAGGATTGACCTTATTAATTTTAAAAAAAAATTAATTCCCTAAATTCGGGATGTTACATTATCTACTCATGTTCATCACAAAAGAATCAAAGACAAAGATAGAGTTCATCATACAAAGGAAGAACAGAAAAGTATCTGAAAAACCTAATTAAGACGACTCCGGCAGAACTTCCATCTTCTGGTAGACTGCAATCCTAGCTCCGAGTCCTCGAGATGGAAGGGATGTTGTCACGATCTCTTTCCGGCTCTTCGAACTCTAAACTCTCCTTCAGAACTCTTGAGAATCCTTGAAGTATTTGGTATTAGTTGGAAATTATGATTATGAAAAGTATATTTTTATTTGGGCCGCCGGTTAAGTATTTATACTTAACCCTAATACCGCCGGATTTTAATTGAGATTTTCGGCGAAAATATGAAGGAATTTTCGCCGAAAATTCCTTTACAAAATGGGTTGTCCGCCGGCTGAATTCTCCTGTGTTTTTCGGACTGATGGTTTTCGGCGAAAACTTCATATTTTGCCGAAAACTTCTTTGGTTGAGCTCCAGTGGATTTGTTCATGCATTTTCGCTGAAAACCCTAGGTGTTTTCGCCGAAAATTCCTTTGTAAAACGGGGCAGGATTTGGTTTGATTTGGTTGGCTCCTTGGATCGATTCCAGTGCGATTCCTCGAGGTTCCAACGCCTTAGACACGTCCTTGGCTACTTATTTGACGGCAAAAACCTGTGCTAAACACTAGAAAACCATCAAATAGACCCGAAACGGGCCAAGGTAACACAAATGGCACGAGATAGGGCAATTGATTGAATATTCGTTATTCTACCCTAAAAACCATGCTTAAGCAAGGAAATGTCGCTTAAATGAGGCTGATAATCACGTCAAATCGAGTGTCATCAAAATACTCCACACTTAAGCTTTTGCTTGTCCTCAAGCAAACTGAATAGAAACGCTCATGTTCACAAATGATAAGATCGATTAAATTGGGGCTCAATCAAACACAATGAATTATTAGACAGATAGATCCTAGAACAAGAAACCTAACATGCATACAGATCAACCAAACAACCTGGTCTCACTAATAAACTGCACACGACAAGTAATCGTAACCAATTATGCACGAATTTGACCTGACCGACCAGACACCTCACACAGGAAATATTTAGTAAATTGGGAACTCTCACTCTCTGTGTTTAAGGACGTGTTTCTGCTCTCAATCATTCTCTGTTACTGAATTCTGTCATAAGTTTGCATTTTGACCACATCTCCACCATTGTGACAACACGAGTAACCAGTTAAGAAGGACTTCCCTGCTAGGGCTGTAACGAATTCTACACTACAAGGGTTTATGATGAGATGGATGAAGGGAAAGTATGATGATGGCTTTGGTGCGGTGTAACTTTCGACTAACTTCCCTCGAATCTAATCTATGGCTTCCTACCATCTAACCAGACACGGGTGGAATAGTGAATGATCGTCCTAGATACCCTCAAGCAACCTAGCACTTATTTTCTTTTAACACATTTTTTTTTTCTTTTCTGACTTTTCTTTTGACTTCGTTCTTCCATATGTAGAGAGAAGAACGTTTATTGAACTTAAAACTTTTGGCTTTTCTGATTTTTCTTCTTTCTCTTTTTTTTCGAAACTTGCTTCTTTTCTTCTTTTTCTATTTTTTTTCTTTGTGCTGATTCTTTCTTTTAGTTGCTAAGGGGTTTACACATCTGGACATAATAGCTAAGACCACCTGTTTAATGGCTATAGGCAGGCTACCACAAACCGACTTCCAGTAGGTCAATCTAGAACTACAACCCCAGGGGATCAACGGGGAATGAAAGAATGGGAAATGGTTGTAATGTATTATCGAACCGAAAGAACAGGCCAAGCTCAAGGGTTTAAACCTAATGGATTTTATCGTTTGGTAGGCTATCTGGCTTAGTAGCTGAATCTAGGTGCCCCTATCATTCTAGAACTCGTGTCATCGTGTGGTCTCGAGTAGGTCTCATGCAAATTCTAACTCATTCAAGCAAACAGAAAATCGCTCAAAAGAATTGAAATTGCAAGTTACGTGTAATGGATCAAAAGCTCACATTTGGTTTGCTAGTCGGATTCGGTCATTTTCATGCAATCAAGGCTACAAACTACAAGTGTGATTTTAAAAATTCTGTTCTGACCAGGCAATTTAGCATCAAAGTAGACACGTTGGTTCTCAAGTTCTAGGTTAAGCAGTCTAAGCATCATTATGAAAGTTTGAACAGCAACTTAACATCAAAGATCAAGAACTGAGCCATTCTAATGCTAGAGATATTGGACAGGAATCACGAGGCAGACAAAAACAAAATCAAGGGCAATCAAGTTCATGCAAGGTTCTCTAGCATCCTACCCCACACTTAAATCGTATTGTGTCCTCACAGGACTAAATCTAGAGTTCAGAGTGAAGTAGAAGAACCTGGACCGAGATGGTTGGCGTAGGGGATGAGCACGGATCCTCAGAGCTGAGGGAATCTACCAAAGCGAAGCAAAGGGAATCTCCCTACTGCCTACAAAACAAAAACAAATGAAACATAAAAAGGAAGCCGGGACAAGTGTCCCGGATCCACACAGAAAAAAGTTGGATCGAAATCCGAAAAGAATAAATAAAAAGAAGGGACAAGAAAGAGGATACAACCCGATCACTGCTCGTCAAGCGCATCGGGAGGTGGAAAGTGAAGGAAGTCGCCGAGCTGACGTTGCCACGCCAGCTGTGCCTCATACCGCTGGTTGGAGCGGTGCATATGTTGCTGCATAATAGTCCATCTTGCCTCTTGAGTGGCGTTGTTGGTGATGCGCCACTCCTGCAGTCGCTCATACAGCTCTCCAACATCCGCGGGGTGCGGGTGGTGCTGCGGGTGAGGCGCCTGATATGGATCTGGAATGAGCGGCGGCGACTGGTGTGCATACCCTGCCTGATGGTGTGGCGAGGGTATATGATCATGAAATTCTGGCTCGTACTGAGGCTGAGACTCCTCAGAATCATCTTCTTCCTCTGACTCATCCTCGTCCTGGGAGGAGGATCTACTGCTACCTGGGGGCTGAGGTGCAGCTCGAGGTTGTACTCGACCGGCAAATTGCATCCAACGGTGCGTACTCTGCGGCGTGGGATATTCGCGCCATATTCGTGGCTGAGGCCGAAGGAGATGATGAGTCGGCCTACAAAGTTGCCTCCTAGGAGTGAGCGAGGTGGCTTTGACCTCTGAGTCTTCTTGCGGAGTAGTCGGGCAAGCACCCATCCGGGATGAAGAGGGTAGCTCTCCCGGATGGCGCGATGAAGAAGAAGCTCCTCTCGGCTGATGTGGTGGTGGTCCTTCTCTGGAGCATACAAAAGAGAACGACGCCAAACCATGTGAATGAATTTATAGAGGGTGAGAGAGAGACTTAACTGAATTATGCTTCGTGAGACGATCGCCGGGCACTCCAGTCATGTGGCTCCAGAGTGCATGGAACTCCTCTCCGTCGTCATCATCGTTCTCCCAGCCGAGGTAATGACCATTGTAGTGCTCGTGGGGAATGCCTAGATGAGCTGCAAACTCATCATAGGTGAGTGTCCTGTGCACCCCACCCAGATAGAAGGAGACGACCTTCTTGCCCTGCCTCCTCTTGTGCTCGTCTAGATCGAGCGTCGCCCAAAACTCCTGTGGAGCGACTTATGGGAAGTCGGCGGCTCGTGTGGTCAGCTCCAGCAAACCAGCATGCATCAGTGCATCGAGCATGTTCCGGTGCCAGTCCTCATCGTGATCGAAGAGCGACTCCGTGGAAAGGGGGCGAACAGCAGCTCCAGGGATATGCTCGAGCCTCTGGTAGCACTCGAAGTAGTACGGGGGTAGGCGAGCAACGGTGTGGTGGTACCCAACACGGCCAGGGAAAGCTGGAGGTCCATGGATGGCAGGTGTGAGGGAGCGGGAGCTCGGGAGCTGGAGGCGGTGTCAAGTCTCTGCTTGGTCCTGCGCTCATGAGTTACGTTCCTAAGCAAGAAAACAGACCAGATTAGTCAAACTAAAACCCTACCCCACACTTAGTCGAAAAACTCAATTTTACAAAGAAATGAGGAAAACCTAGTGGGGGTAAGCAAAGCAGATTAACCGGTAATTCCAAACAATTAAAATACATGCTTAGGACACAGCCATAATGGAATTATCACAATCAGAGTTTAGAAGTCAAAACGACATTTAAAAAGTCAACATAATCGAACATTGAACCCTAATCATGGCAAGACTATCACAAAGCGGGAAATGACGGTATAATATGATCTCAGATGGCAAGCACAATAATATGAACGCAAATGAGCACATAAGGCAGCCAACTGATCATAAACAGTTCATGGTCAAACCGACATTTCTCAAAAGTCAACACCACAAAGAATAGGTCTTATGCAAAGCAACACATGATCAAACGATATAAAAAGTAAGTACAATATTCCCTAATCATGCTAGATCAGTCCAATGAGTTCAGCTAACCTAGTTCACACGAAATCAGTCGGCACGCAAATTGAGGTAAAACCGAAAAGTCAACCGAAAGTCAACCCTAACGAAATTCAGCATTCAATATGTCAAAAGATTCGTAATGAAAAGTTCTACAACTTACCTTGAAGCCATGGGTGCTAAAAACGAACGGTGAAAGAGAAATCGGAGAAAAACCAAAAATTTTAGGGTTTGGCTGAACGGGAGCTCTAGAGCTCCGATTCGACTGTTCTAGGGCTCGGGTTGATCGGAAATGGTAGGGAGACGTGCGGCGGTGGCGGCGATGGCGGCGGTGAAATGGTGGCGGCGGCGATTTTGTTATAAACTTGGGGAGGGTTTTACAAAATTTTTTCAAAAATGAAGTGACGAGAGAGGGAAGAAGTGACCGGATTTTAAAATGAAAAATTGGTTGATTTTCACACAACTTTTCGGCGAAAATATGTGCAAGTTTTCGCCGAAAATGTTAGTTAAAAAGTACTGCCGGTGTTTCAAAAGGATTTTCGCCGAAAACATTAAATAGTTTTTGCCGAAAATGTTAACAAAAATCGTCTGGAAACACAGTGGGATTTCAAACGGAATTTTTGCCGAAAACAGGGTATATTTTCGCCGAAAATCTTGAACTCTACGATTGAAAATATTTTTGCAATCCCGGCAATCTTCAGAATATCACAGTTAAATTTACAAAAATCGGAAAAACCTCAAACGACTTGCAATTGACACTACAACACACAGACTACACACGAAAAATAAGACATCAAACAAACTGACACTTTTGGCTCCCCCGAACCGACTCTAAAACACTAAGGTTGACACAAATGAAAAACTGACTCTAGCTGTGGGTTGCCTCCCACGAAGCGCTCTAGATTAACGTCCTTGAGTTGGACGATACCTGGACGGTATTAGGAGACATCCCAACTCAGGTTCTCCTTAACGCTAGCATCGGAGTTCATGAAGTAGAGCTTCGGGGTATCTCCGGTGAGCGTGAATTTCTTCTCGTTAGCGTGTGTAAGCTTGGTACGTCCGTCGGGAAGGTGCTCAGTGATCTTGAACGGACCAAAGAGCTCTGTTAAGGGATCATCTTCTACGAGGAAGTCGGTAGAGGGAATGAGAATGATTGGCTTCGTCTTCTCTTTGACCTCCGGCTTTATATCAACATGATCGGTGATCGTAGGTATTTCCTTAGGAGATGCTTTAGGCTTCTCCTTTAATACTTGTTCCGGCGCTGGTATCTCAGAACGAATTGGTGGTGCAGCTGGCTCGGTAGGAGGTGGCGATACAACTGGTCTCCAGACCATTTGAGTCTTCATCTTCTTGCTCTTCCCCCGGGATCTACCAGGTTCTTTGCTCGGTGGCTTAGAAGAGGCTTGCAGTTCCTTCTTCTTTTGCGGTTTCTGAGGAACAGATTTCGGTTTATGCTTGGTAATCTGTCCAGCACCTGCAGTAACAATTGAGCTAGGAACACTAGAAGAGACGTTAGTGACGGAGTTGACCGGAGTCAACTCCACAGTTTCAACAGCTAGACAATGAAATTCTTCACTCTTAGGATTATATTTCATTCCGTCTTTAAGGAGGAATGTTATCGTTTCTTTACCAACCCTCAAAGTTAAAGAACCATTTGGAACGTTAATTTGCATTCCAGTAGTAGCCATGAAAGGTCGTCCTATGAGAATGGTAGAATCATCTTTACTAGTATCAATGATAACAAATTCAGCTAAGAACGTGAAAGGACCACATTTAGTAACAACGTCTTTTATCTCTCCCCTAGGGGTTTTAAGTGATCTATCAGCAAAGACAAGTTGCATGCTAGGCGGTTCAAGTTCTCCTAGGTTCAATTTTTCATAAAGACTCATAGGCATAACATTAACGGACGCGCCAAGATCAACCAAACAACGTTCTATCTCAACATCATTAATGACAAGAGGTAGAGTGAAAGAACCAGGATCAGAACACTTAGCTGGATATGGAGAGGAGGGTTTCGTGCTACGAGCATCAGGATATCCTTCTTTATTCCCCTTCATGCCAGTCTCGATCCTTGCATTTGGCAGCAATGCTCTCGAAAACGGAGGCTTCACATAGTACGGTGCAAGAGGAGGATCATCCTCCTTAGGCGCCACTTTCAGTGCTTCCTTCTTCTATGGATATTCAGTGATCATGCGTAAAATAGAAGAAGCGTCAGCAGATAAGCTAGTAAACTTTTTAACAGATACCATCTTAGCTTGTTCCTTTCTCGGATTCGGCTCTGTCTGGCTCGGAAGTTGGCCAAATGGTCGACCAGATGCTAGCATGCTCGAGATGTTGTTCACAGCCTGCTCAATTCTTTGACCGGCTGCTATCTGTTCTTGATTGAGAAGAGCTTGAGCTTTGAACTGACTGTCATGATCGTCGAGTCTGGTGATGATCTGACTAAGCTTCTTGTCCAGGTCACTGACGTTGTTTTCCTTCTGGTACTACTGACCTGTATAGCTGTTATTCAAATATTGATTCTGGCGATTGCCAGGAGCAGTTCCATAGTTACTCGGATTACGGTGTGGCGGCTGATAGACACCTCTCGATGGGTGGTTAGGCTTCTGATCCTGAGCAGGACCAGCTGGGCGGTTATTCTAGTTCTGGTTATGGTTGGCGCCATTATTGTAGGGAGGTCTGTCTTGATAGTTCCCTTGCTGCCTGAAGTTGCGGTAGCCAGCATAACCATTTTGATTGTTAACGAAGCCTTGTTGAACGAAATTTACCTCTTCGGCAGACCAGACTTCCGTCTTACCAAAATTCTGGCAACAGCCTCCATTATGCGCACAAGCTCCACACCATTCGCAATCAGCAACATAGACAGAAGCTGTCGGCAGTTTGATTGGTGTAGAAGACTTCTTCAGATGCTTCTCTACTTCTGCCTTGATAGTAGCTTCGAGATGAAGCTTGCTCCTTGATCCTTCTGATTGTCGCTCCCAGTTCCTTGACTTGGAAGCACAGTTTGCAAAATGAAGAAGAGCAGCTTCAGGTGTGAGCGTAGTGCAATCCCCTTCAGCTAGATAATTGACCCACTTGGCAGATTCTTCTCGAAGACCTCGAGCAAAGATTTCAGCTAACTGCCTCTACTCGAATCCGTGATGAGGACAGTTGTAGAGAAGTTCTTGGAATCGATTCCAAGTATCGTACAAGCTTTCGCCTTCTTTTTGGGAGAATCTGGCGATGCTGTCTTTGATTGCTGTTGTTCTGGCAGGAGGGAAGTATTCTTCAATGAAGTCCCGAGCCAGAGTATCCAAGTCAGTGTAATATCCAGGTGGTTTGCCAGTAAGCCACCTCTTGGCTGCGCCTTTCAGAGAGAATGGGAAAGCTCTCAAGCAAAGAGTGTTCTTGTCGAGGTTTCCGTTCTTGAAAGTGCTGCAGAGATCAAGGAAATCCGCCAGATGTGTGCACAAATTGTCTAGTGGCCTGCCTTCAAACTGTAGATCCCTAGAGATCATAGTCAAGAATGGAATCTTGATCTCATAGTCAGGATCTCCTTCAACGCGCGGCACGGCAATGGCAGATCGAACGCTAGTCGCGCTCGGCTTGTTGTAGTCAGCTAGACTCTTCTGTGCAGGTGGCGGTGGTGGATTTCCGCCTTGTGGTGGTGGTGGTTGTAACTGATCAGTCATGGTAGGAGATGGAGGAGGTGAAAGTGACTCGGTGTATTAAACGGATGAAGATGACGGTAAAGGTGAAGATGAGGAACTCTCCTTCAGTTCCTCGATCTTAATCGGAGTGACGGATGGAGGTGGATTGGTTCTGCTTCTCCTTGGAATCTGTGATTGTCGAGGTGGAGCAGAACTGCCTGGTCTCTCTATGCTCTTAGCTTTGTCGGTTTGGGAGCGAGTCCAAGGGCGGCGATGCATACACCTGTGAACAACCTACAAATAACAAAAACAAACAAAAACTAGTGTAAAATCGAAGTGGGTGGAAAAGTGAAAGGTGGAAAGTAGAAGAATAAATTGCCAGTTCTTCTTTCAACCAATCAAAAGAAATCCCCGGCAACGGCGCCAATTTGATGAACCCGTCGTTGTGCTGGTTCAAACTAATAACTAACAAAGCTAACAAAAGCTAGGGTAGATCGTATTCCACGGGCCTTCTAATGATCGACTACTCAAATAAGCTAGCAAATTACTCAGATCAAAACACTTCATGCGTGGTGTCAGTTCCACGACTTCTAATTATAAGAAATGCAGAGAAATTAAAAATTGAAATTAAAAACAGATTGGAAATTAGGGTTGAGAACAGAGATGACAGACGAACTTAGACTTCGAATCCCCCTTCGTTCACTAGAGCATAGGCAATCAACAGAGCAGCGGATTTCAATTCTCATTCAATCAATGTCTAAGACACCACCATAACTCCTAACCCTTAGGTTTAAGACCGGCGAACGTTCGCTCTATGCGTTTTAGCTACCAAGATTAATTAGCCGCCCGGGTACGGTCGCCTCTCGCAATGACTTAACTTAACTGGTGGAATTACTAACGATTTATGAGTTACTCTTGCAGTGGATTAACCCTAACCGGTTCCTACGAAAGGCACACTCCAATTATAAGGTTAATTGTTCAATTTGATGTTTTAAAGTAAGGCGAGCGTTTGCTTCTATCCTTAGCTTAACAAGAATCTAATCTAGGTGATCAATCCAAACAAGAAACATAAACAACGAAGAACAAACCAAACATGAAAGAGAAACTGATTGAACTTTGAATCTAATCACCGCCGATCCGCGACCGCTTTAAAGCCCTGGGTCACTTAGGGTTCATCTAGTCTAAGCTCTAAGTGTTTAGCTACTGATGTTCATCACAAAAGAATCAAAGACAAAGATAGAGTTCATCATACAAAGGAAGAACAGAAAAGTATCTGAAAAACCTAATTAAGACGACTCCGGCAGAACTTCGATCTTCCGGCAGACTGCAGTCCTAGCTCCGAGTCCTCGAGATGGAAGGGATGGTGTCACGATCTCTTTCCGGCTCTTCGAACTCTAAACTCTCCTTCAGAACTCTTGAGAATCCTTGAAGTACTTGGTATTAGTTGGAAATTATGATTATGAAAAGTATATTTTTATTTGGCCCGCCGGTTAAGTATTTATACTTAACCCTAATACCGCCGGATTTTAACTAAGATTTTTGGCGAAAATATGAAGGAATTTTCGCCGAAAATTCTATTACAAAGTGGGTTGTCCGCCGGCTGAATTCTCTTGTGTTTTTCGGACTGATGGTTTTCGGCGAAAACTTCATATTTTCGCCGAAAACTTATTTGGTTGAGCTCCAGTGGATTTGTTCATGCATTTTCGCCAAAAACCCTAGGTGTTTTCGCCGAAAATTCCTTTCTAAAACGGGGCAGGATTTGGTTTGATTTGGTTGGCTCCTTTGATCGATTCAGGTGCGATTCCTCGAGGTTCCAAGGCGTTAGACACGTCCTTGGCTACTAATTTGACGACAAAAACTTGTGCTAACATAGAAACACTAGAAAACCATCAAATAGACCCGAAACGGGCCAAGGTAACACAAATGGCACGAGATAGGGCAATTGATTGAATATTTGTTATTCTACCCTAAAAACCATGTCTTAAGCAAGGAAATGTCGCTTAAATGAGGCTGATAATCACGTCAAATCGAGTGTCATCAAGTGTAATCCTGGGGCCATAAGGATTCCAATGCCTTTGGAAAATCCCAAAAGGCACGGGCCAATTGTGATGAGCCTCCCGTTCCCTGGACCCGGCCCGAGCTACCCTTGACCAGTAGCCAGACCAAGGCCTTCAAGGATCACCTCAACATCTACATGGTGGCATGGAGCAAGAATCGGCATGAGGAGGATGCCGATCGGATCGCTCGTTCGGGATACACCCTCCTGACCATCCCTGCGCCCCCAAGACAGCCAAGCCGGGCGCCGACCTCGACGCCGGAGGATCCCGATCGGCGCTCAGCACCAAGCGCTCAATACACCCGGGCCTTTGGAGGTTTCTCCCCGGCTCAAGACTCCCCTGGACCCTAGAAGCCACCCCTAGCATCCGCCACCAGAATAAATGACAAAAGGATGGAGGAAATGAAAAACTCCCCAGAAATGGATCGACCGAGCCGATCGAGCAAGAACCCTAGAGCCCGAGCAGGATCAGCATCAGACCCTGTGGTGCCTAACTTTTGGATCCCCGTGCATTCCCCAACCCTAGCACCCAACGCCGCCGTCATTTCCAAGCCCGACACAAAAGGCGGCGTCGAATTTCCTAATCCGGACCGCGCGTGAATCGCCTATCCGACAGATCCGCCAGTTTAGGGTTTTAGACACGTTTTTGGTTTTATTTTCCTTTTAAGTGTTGGACTCGAAATTCCCTTTTAGTTTTTGGTTGTTTAGGGATATTTTAATTCTTTTAGTAGTCTATTTAGGACTCTAGTTTATTTCTTTAATAATTAAGAGTTATTTTCCTAGTAGAAATCGTCGAGCCTGTTCACGATTTCCTTAGTATAAATAAGAGGCTTCGGCCTCTCTTTGTAAGCAACCCTTTTCAAAATCAATTATAATTCATAACTTTTGTTCTCAAATCCTTTTAAGTTTTTGCTCTTCGTGCATAGCTTAAGGACGATGTTATCAACATAAGCCATCATCTTCTGTCGTGGAGCCATTCGATCGGACACTTAGGGTTCCCGGTTATTTACAATCGACGGGTCCAAGTACTCATCCGCCAAGGATCCATAGGTGAGCATAGAGCCGATTCTCAAGACTAACGGTGGTTAGGGTCTTCGTAGCAGCCGAGCTGAGGTTCCTCATCCAAGAAGTGAGCGGGTTAAGGACAGCCGACTACAAGGTTCACATCAGTTTTGGTATCAGAGCCTATGTTCAACACCAGGACCGCCAATCTATCCTAGTCTTCAGGTTTGAAACCCTGAATTCATATCCCTTTACCTTTCGTTTTTGAAAACTCGTGAGAAAACTCTATCTTTGTTGCTTAGAAAATTTGCTAGAAAACTTCATCTATTTCTTTCTTGTTTGAGGTTATTTGTAAGGCAAGAAAAATCGGTGGCCAACAAGTCATCTAGAAAAATATTGATGCGCGAGATTTAACTCACAACTATCAAGGTCGTATTCCACGAGGGCTCTCTCAAAAGCTTGTACTCACACGGTTCATGGACGGTCTATTCATTTAAAAATTGGTTTTAGTTTGGAAAGGAAATAAAAACATAAAAGAAACTAAACAAACAAGCAAATCAAAAGGGTGCAAATCAAAGGTAAAGGAGGTTAACTTGGAAAGATAGCTTCATCATGCTCAAGAGGAACAAATGCACAAACAAGCCAAACATGATCGAGGATGCAATCGAATGACCATGCAAATCCCTTCTATAGACTCAATGCACTCTCGTCGCACTAAATCCCTATCCTAGAACCACTCAACCTAGGCTCTCGCTCTCAAGCTAAGTGACTAAGGATGCATTAAAGGTGTTTGATGAAATGCCAAGCCACAAAACCCTCTCCTATGACTCTATGACCACTAGGCTAGACACCACACTCTCATGTCATGTCCGAACACTAAGAGAATCATCCAAAGACTAATCAAGGTTCAATTGAGTGAAAATCCTAATGCACACCAAGTGTTCGATAAAATGCACAAGTGAGAAATCATGCAACTATGGTTGAATTGAGATGATCTAATCTCTTAGAACACACTCTCTTCAATCCCTAGACCTACAATCCATGTAATCCAAGCACTCTCATGCATTACATTACAAATAATAGACCAATCAAGCCATAGCCATCAATGGAATTAACAACAAGTCATAGAGACCATCTTCTTACAATCCAAGATCAATCATGGCAAGTTTATACAATTAACCTCTATCCTAGCACAACCATCTATCAATCCAAGAAACCTAGGAAATCAGCCACACATGGCCAAGGGTACACAAGAGAAAGAAAGAGAGATGGTCACCAAGGGTTCCATGGCAATCCTCTTCTTGCAAGCTCCTCTCCCCAAGGTTGTGGGCTTCAATCCAAGCTCCTTACTCCAATTTGCACCTTGCTCTAGGGTTGTGAGGATCGGTTGATAAGGAGAAAGGGTGATTGGCGATAATGAGGATGAGTTGAGAGAGAGAGTCGACGATTGTAAAAATAATAATGGAAATCCTCCCTTCAATTTTCGCCCCTCCTTCTTTATATAGCACGCCGGGAAAGGCTGATATTTTCGGCGAAAATGTGTGAAGATTTTGCCGAAAATATACTTGAAAATCATCGACCGCTGCTGCATTTCTTCTAAAGTTTTCGACGAAAACTTTGAATGTTTTCACCGAAAATATCCTCAATGACCGAAGGCCTTCTGTCTGCTTCCAGTTTTCGATCCGAGAACTTGACAATTTCGCCGAAAGCTTCCTTTTCGGCGAAAATCCTATGATATTTTCGCCGAAAAGGTCTTCAGCTGAAAGTCGTATTTTCTCCAATTTTGCAACATCCATATCTCCTCCGTCCTAGCTCCGATTGACCTCCCGTTTGATCCTACGTGCTCCTTGTCACCAGTACTACAATTCCAAGACCTGAAAATACACAGAAAACAGCTCCAATAGACATGGAATTGGCCTCAAAGTGGCAACCGGGCAACAAAAGGACACTTCATAGGCTAATCAAACTTCAATAAAAGCATATTAAGCATGGCATTTAAGAATCAAACACGGGCATTTCATAGGCTAATCAAAGGCTTAAAATGCACCAAATAAAGTCACATCAAATATATAAAGAAGAAATAGAAATCAAAAGAAGACAAAAAAAAGGCCACCTTGCCCCAGTATTCGTTCATTATAGGTTGATCTTAAGAAGAGGGGTAGATATCTTTGCTTTCGTTGTATCTAACTAATTTGATAGACAAAGAACTAGCGCTACTAGAGGCTACCCTACCAACTATAGCACAGATCTTATCCCAGATGATGGCATCATTAGAAAGGCTCAATAGGGCAGTCGATGGCACCCCGAGCGCCAGCACCGGCACCCGGCCCGTGCGCCGTACCTACAGTAGCGCCGACCTGACAGTCCCCCAAGCCCATACTGGCTCCACCTCCTGACCGCTCAAGATCACCCACCGGAGGATGCCCCAAGCCACTCTCGGCTCACCAGCCGGCTAGCCCTAGAAGTTCTGCCGGAACCGCCCCCGACCAGCACCCGAGCGACCCAAAATCAAGTGGCAGATCAACCCCCGGGCAGTCCCCGAACCCCGCCACCATTCGGATCACCCGAGCCATGTCCCAGGCCTTGGCCTAGGCCGCCATCTGAAACGGCCTACAACCCCCAGTTCCGACCGACCCCAGCTCTCGCACCTACGACCACCTGTCCCCGAGTCCTTGTCTAGCCCCGGCGCCCCACACAACACCCTCACCAGCACTGACTCTAGCTACCACAAGGACACCCAATCAAGGAAAATCCCCTGATACTCAGCCATATCTCGAAGACTTCTCAGTGCCCAAAACATAGGAAACGGATGGGAACAAAGAGAGAACCTGTTCCACACCCGGTGTGTGATTCAAAACAAAGTTTGTGGCATGGTTATCGACGACGGAAACTGCACTAATGCTGTCAGTCAGGAACTCGTAAAGGGGCTCAACCTTTGAACACAAAAGCATCCTTAGCCATATAAATTACACCGGCTCAGCAACTGCGGAGAGCTAAGAGTCACCAGCCAAGCTTATGTTCCGTTAAGTATTGGGAGATACACCGACCTAGTTCTATGTGACGTTGTACCCATGGAAGCTGGCCATGTGTTACTAGGCCGGCCATGGCAATTTGACAGGTCTTCCAAACATGATGGGAGAATGAATAGTTATAGCCTAATTCATGAAAACACTAAGTACAAACTGAAACCTCTATCCCCTTCTGAAATCCTACAAGACCAAGTAGAAAGGAGGGTTATTCGAGAAAAAAAAAGAGAGAACTCAAGAGTAAAGAGAAGAGAGAACAATGGAGTGAAACCCTAAACGCAAAAATAGAAAAACCAAGCTCTAAAGGGACCGTAGCTCAGAAAAGTGAGAAGAGAGAAGGCATAATTGCTACCCCGAGGGACATCAAGCAAGCCCTGGTGGCCAGGAAACCTATGGTGGTGGTCCTCTACAAAGAATGCCTTAATACTAACCCTAACCCGTTACCTAGTGTTGTTGTCTCTCTCTTACAGGATTACAAAGACGTATTCCCCAAAGAAATTCCAAGTGGCCTGCCACCAGTCCAAGGGATTGAGCATAAGATTGACTTGGTACCCGGGGCAGCCTTGCCAAACAAAGCCGCCTACCGAACCAACCATGAAGAAACCAAGGCGATCCAGTCTCAGGTAGAAGACTTAATGGACAAAGGCTACGCCAAGGAAAGCATGAGCCCTTGTGCCGTTCCTGTCATCTTAGTCCCAAAAAAGGAAGGAACTTGGAGGATGCGTGTCGACTGTAGAGCCATCAATAACATAATAGTTAAGTATCGACACCTTATTCCTAGACTAGATGACATGCTTGATGAACTGCATGGGTCTACCATCTTTTCAAAAATAGACCTACGATCAGGGTACCACCAAATTCGAATGAAGGAAGGAGATGAATGGAAAACTTCCTTTAAAACTATGTTAGGGTTATATGAATGGATGGTCATGCCTTTTGGTTTGACTAACGCACCTAGTACCTTCATGAGATTAATGAACCAAGTTCTTCGACCCTACATTGGTAAGTTTGTAGTAGTATACTTTGATGACATCTTAGTCTACTACAAAAACCTAGAAGACCACCTAGGGCACCTCAAGTCTGTCCTAGAAACCCTAAGGAAAGAACAGTGTATGCAAACATGACCAAGTGCACCTTTTGCACCAATCACCTTGATATGACCCAGCCCGGTTGCCCTACTACCTACAGGTACTCCTACACCCCACCAGGGTCCCCTGTCCGAGGCAGAACCCTAAGGCCTTACAAGAAATGTGTAGGACCCAGAGCAAGCCACCTACAAGCTCTCAAACCAAGGTATGAGATGAAATATAGGCTAAGGCCTCCCCCTGCAGGTAGGAAAGCTCAGAAAGAAGAAATGCCATTCCATGCCATGCTACTGGCTGAGTGTAGAAACCCTAGGGCTGAGGACAAGACTCAGTCAAGTCCTGGCCTAATCTCCAAGGGCCCTGAAGATGAGGCACACTCCAGAGACCCTCTGGAAAGCATTCCTGGAGTACAGGAACATGAGAGCTCAAGAGTACCTGGCCAAGAAGGGTTGGCCACCCGAGACTGACTTGGAGCCAAGTCTTGAGAAGAATAGGAGCCCCTGGTTTCAAGGCACTACTCCTGGCCCGACCCTAGCCCACGAGAGCCACATATGGAACTACCTAAGGAGATGCCTGAAGCTAGGAGAGGAAGCCCCAAGCGGAAATGGAGAAGACCCTAGAAAGGCCCAGCCCCGAGCCCTAGACCGAGAGTCGGGCCGATCAGGAATACTTTATGAGGCTAGGCACCATGTGGCCCGAGCCTTTTGGAAAGCCCCTAGCCTCTGGACAAGCCCGGAGCATCAGGCCCCAAGGCCCGACGAAGGACCACCATTTGAGAAGAAGCCCGGAGCTGAAGCAAAGGCCCAGCCCGAGACCGGCGGAACCGACGAGTCCTAGTCCCACCCGGACTAGGAAACCCTAAGTTGCCGGATGATGACACTCGATTTGACGTGATTATCAGCCTCATTTAAGCGACATTTCCTTGCTTAAGACATGATTTTTAGCGTAGAATAGCGAATATTCACTCAACTGCTCTATCTCGTGCCATTTGTGTTACTTTGGCCCGTTTCGGGTCTATTTGATGGTTTTCCATTGTTTTCATGTTAGCACAAGTTTTTGCATTCAAATATAGTAGCCAAGGATGTGTCTAAGAAATTGGAACCTCGAGGAACCACACCGAAACCAGTCCAAGAAGTCAATCAAGTCACAGAAACTCTGCCCCGATTTACACTGCAGTTTTCAGCGAAAATTCCCCAGGTTTTCGGCGAAAACTCAAGAAGAAATCGACAGAGCTTACGAAGAGGAGTTTGCGGCGAAAAGATAGAGTTCTCACCAAAAACTCTTAGTTCAAAAATCACAGGAGAATCAGCCAACGGAAGCCTTCATTTACACTGAAGTTTTTGGCGAAAACTCAACAAGTTTTTGGCGAAAACTCCAGGCAAAATCTGGCGTTTTAGGGTTAAGTATAAATACTTAACCGTCGGCCCAAATAAAGATATACCTCATAATACATCATAATTTCAGAATTCTCACGAGTTCTGGAGCAGAGTTTAGAGTTTGAAGAGCCAAGAAGAGATCATGACGCCTGATGACACTCGATTTGACGTGATGACACTCGATTTGGAGTGTGCCTTTTGTAGGAACCGGTTAGGGTTAATTCACTGCAAGAGTAACTCATTAATCACTAGTAATTGCACCAATTAATTAAGTCGTTGCGAGAGGCGACCGTACCCGGGCGGCTAGTTAATCTTGGTAGTTAGAACGGATAGAGCGAACGTTCGCCGGTCTTAAACCTAAGGGTAAGGAGTTATGGTGGTGTCTTAGTAATTGATTGAATAAGAATCGAAATCCGCTGATCTGTTGATTGCCAATGCTCTGGGGAACGAAGGGGGATTCAAAGTCTAAGTTCGTCTGTCATTCTTGTTTCCAAACCCTATTTCTCAATCTGCTTTAGTTTAATCTTTTTAATTTTTCTGCATTCCTTAGAATTAGAAGTCGTGGAACTCACACCACGCACAACGTGTTTTCCTTGAGAAATTTGTTAGTTCTGAAGTAGCCAATCAATTGAAGGCCCATGGAATACGATCTATCCTAGCTCTTGAGCTTGATAGTTATTTGATAGAACCTGC
Organism: Linum lewisii; assembly: GCA_034768395.1. Classification (NCBI taxonomy): domain Eukaryota; kingdom Viridiplantae; phylum Streptophyta; class Magnoliopsida; order Malpighiales; family Linaceae; genus Linum; species Linum lewisii. The sequence continues at coordinate 34,838,562 of CM068300.1, read as the reverse complement.
TCATCACAATGACGGTTCCATCAATTGGCGCCGTTGCTGGGGACTTCTTTTGATTGTTGAAAGAAGATCTGGCAATTTATTCTTCTATTTTCCATCTTTCATTTTTTCCATCCACTTCAATTTTACACTGGTTTTGGTTATCTTTGTTATCTGTAGGTTTACAGGTGTATGCCTCACCGTCCTTGGACTCGCTCTCAGACCGAAGAGGCTAAGATTGCAGGGAATCCAGGCAGTTCTGCTACACCTCTACGATCACAGATTCTGAAGGAAGGCAGATCCAATCCATTCATCACTCCGATCAAGATCGAGGAACCGAAGGAGAGTTCCTCATCTCCGTCTTCACCACACTCTTCTCCGCTTTATACACCGAGTCACTTTCACCGCCTCCATCTCCCACCATGACCGATAGATTACCACCAAACGGCGATCAACCGCCGCCACCCCCACCTGCACAGAAAAGTCTAGCAGACTATAACAAGCCGAGCGCGACTAGCGTTCGATCTGCCATTGCCGTTCCGCGCATTGAAGGAGATCCTGACTATGAGATCAAAATTCCATTCTTGACCATGATCTCTAGGGATTTACAGTTTGAAGGCAGGCCCCTAGACAATCCGTGCATTCATCTTGCAGACTTCCTTAATCTCTGCAGTACTTTTAAAAACGGAAACCTCGACAAAAACACTCTTTGTCTGAGAGCTTTCCCGTTCTCTTTGAAAGGCGCTGCTAAGAGGTGGCTTACTGGCAAACCACCTGGCTACTACACTAACTGGGATACTCTGGCTCAGGACTTTGTTGAAGAATACTTCCCTCCGGCCAGAACAACCGCCATCAAGGACAGCATCGCCAGATTCTCCCAGAAAGAAGGAGAAAGTTTATATGATACTTGGAATCGGTTTCAAGAACTCCTCTACACCTGCCCTCATCATGGATTCGAGCAGAGACAGTTAGCTAAAATCTTCTCTCGAGGACTTCGAGAAGAATCTGCCAAGTGGGTCAATTCTCTAGCTGAAGGGGATTGCACTACACTCACCCCTGAAGCTGCTCTTCTGCACTTCGCAAACTGTGCCTCCAAGTTAAGGAACTGGGAGCGACAATATGAAAGGTCGAGGAGCAAGCTAGATTTCAAAGCAGCTATCAAGGCAGAGGTAGAGAAGCATTTGAAGAAGTCTACCACACCAATCAAGCAACGGCAGCTTCTGTCTATGTTGCCGATTGCGAGTGGTGTGGAGCTTGCGCACATAACGGAGGCCGTTGTCAGAATTTTGGTAAAGCAGAAATCTGGTCTGCCGAAGAGGTAAATTTCATTCAACAAGGCTTCGTCAATAATCAGAATGGTTATGCTGGTTACCGTAACTTCAGACAGCAAGGGACCTATCAAGACAGACCTCCCTACAATGCTGGCGCCAATCATAACCAGAACCAGAACAACCGCCCGGCTGTTCCAGCTCAGGATCAGAAGCCTAATCATCCGCCGGCAGGTGTCTACCAGCCGCCGCATCGCAATCCGGGTAACTATGGAACTGCTCCTGGCAATCGCCAGAACCAATACTTCAATAATACCTATCCAGGACAGCAGCAGCAAAGAGAGAACAATGTCAGTGACCTAGATAAGAAGCTCAGCCAGATCATCACAAGACTCGATTATCATGACAGTCAGTTCAAGGCTCAAGCTCTTCTCAATCAAGAACAGATAGCATCTGGACAACGGATTGAGCAAGTCGTGAACAACATCTCGAGCATGCTAGCATCTGGTCGACCATTTGGCCAGCTTCCAAGCCAGACAGAGCCAAACCCGAGAAAAGAACAGGCTAAAATGGTAGCTGCTCGTAAACTTCCGAACTTAATTGCTGATGCTTTTTCTGTTTTACGCAGGATCGCTGAAACTCTGGAAGAAAAGGAAGAAGAGGAACAGAAACCAACGCCTAAGGATGACCCTCCTCTTGCACCATACGTCGTGAAACCTCCTTTTCCTAGAGCATTGCTGCCAAACGCAAGGATCGAGACTGGCATGAAGGGGAACAAGGAAGGATACCCCGACATTCGTATTAAAAAACCTGTCTCTCCATATCCAACTAAGTTATCTGATCCGGGTTCTTTCACTTTGCCTTTGGTCATCAATGATGTTGAAATTGAACATTGCTTAGTTGACCTAGGAGCATCTGTTAATGTCATGCCAGTGAGCTTGTTTGAAAAGTTAAACGTAGGAGAACTTGAACCACCTAGTATGCAACTTGTCTTTGCTGATAGATAGCTTAAAACCCCTAAGGGAGAAATCAAAGACGTTGTTACAAAATGTGGTCCGTTCACGTTTCTAGCTGACTATGTGATTATGGATACTAGTACCGATGATTCTACAATCCTTATAGGTCGACCGTTCATGGCTACTACTGGAATGAATATTAACGTTCCTAATGGTTCTTTGACTTTAAGAATTGGTAAAGAAACAAAAACGTTCCGTCTTAAAGATGAGATGAAACATGACTTTAGGAATGAAGAATCTCACTGCCTTGCTGTTGAAACTGTGGAGTTGACTCCGGTCAACTCCGTTACTAATGCTTCTTCTAGTGTCTCTAGATCAGTTTTTGTTGCAGGTATTAAGCATGTTATAAGGAAGAAGCCAGAAGCCTCGCTTCAGAAGCCACAAAAGAAGAAGGAACTGCAAGCCTCTTCAAAACCGCCACACAAGGAGTCGGGTAGATCAAGGAGGAAGAATCACAAGGAGAAGCAGGTTCAAATGGTTTGGAGACCAAAAGCTCTACCACCCTCCACCGAGCCAGCTGCACCACCAATTCGTTCCGAGAAACCGGCGCCGGAACAAGTATGGAAGGAGAAGCCGAAAGCATCTCCTAAGGAAGTACTAACGATCACCGATCCTGGTGATACCAAGCCGAAGATTGAAGTTAAGAAGAAGCCGACAGTCCTCATTCCTTCCATCGTCACATTAAAGAAGGATGACCTCTCCAGAGGGCTGTTCGGACCTTTCAAGTTCGTTGATCATCTTCCCGACGGACGTACCAAACTACTACATGCGAACGGGAAGATATTCACGCTTACCGGAGAAGTCCCGAAGCTGTACTTCATGAACGCCGATGCTAGCGTGAAGGAGAATCTAAGTTGGGATGTCTCCTAATACCGCCCAGGTATCGTCCAGCTCAAAGACGTTAATAAAAGAGCGCTTCGTGGGAGGCAACCCACGGCTGGAGTCAGTTTTGTTTTGCTTCAACCTTGGTATTTTAGAGTCGGTTCGGGAGAGCCAAAAGTGTGAGGTTGTTTGTGTTCTTATTTTTCGTATAGAGTCTGCATGTCATAGAATCAGCTGCAAGTTGATTGAGGTCGTTCCGATTTTTCTGGATTTAACGGTGATTTTCTGAAGTTGGCCTGATTTGCGAAAATATTTTAAACCCGAACAGTTCAAAATTTTTGGCGAAACTACCAGTGTTTTCGGCGAAACCGATTTTCAAACTTCGAACCTGTTTCTCCTGTTTCTCTTTTTCGGTTCAAAAACTTTATGATTTGGCGAAACCACTTCAACCAAGATTTTCGGCGAAACCAAGCTTAAATTTTCGGCGAAACCGCCAGTTCAAATCAGCCAATTCTTGTTAACCTGTAGTTTCGGTGAAACCACTGCCCTATTCTCGCCGAAACCGATTTGAAAAAATAACCCAACTCTCCCCATTTAAATCCCGATTTTCGGACAACCTCTCTCATCCCTTCTCCCATTTTCGCTCACACAACACCCGAAACCCCCCCTCTTTAAAAATATTGCCGCCGACCATCCATTTTCAAACCGCCGCCGCCATCGCGCCACCGCCGCTCACTCCCTCTCCCCTGTCCGATCATTTCAAGTCCTAGAACTCTCAAATCGGAGCCTTGCAGCTCCAGTTCTCCGAAACCCTTGTTTTGACCGTTTTTCACCGATTCCTCTCAACCCGTCCACTTTTTGCAACCATGACTTCAAGGTAAAGTGTACAACTTTTCAATACGAATCTTTTGACATATGGATTGCTGGATTTCGTCGGGGTTGACTTTCGGTTGACTTTTCGTTTGCCTCGTTTTGCGTGCCGACTGTTTCGTGTGAACTAGGATTTACTGAACTTATAGAACTGTTCTAGGATGCTTGGGGAGTTCTGTGCTTAATTTCCATATCATTTGGTCATGTGTTGCTATGCATACGATTGATTCTTTGTTTTGGTGACTTGTGAGAAATGTCGGTTTGACTTTGAACTGTGTTGATCCTTTGGCTGTCATAAGTGTCCATTCTCGTTCATATTATCGTGCTTGCCAATTGTAATACTATTTTACTGTCATTCTCCGAGTTGTGATAGTCTTGCCATGATTAGGGTTCAATATGACTTAATGTTGACTTTCTAAAATGGTGGTTTGACTTTTTGAACTCTGATTGCGCTTACCTGATTATAGCTGTTCTTAAGACATGTGTTCTAATGTCTATGATTGCCGGTTGCTCCGCTTTGCTTACCCCACTTAGTTTCCCTCATTTCTTTGTGAAATTGAGTTTTTCTACTAAGTGTGGGGTGGGATCTTAGTTGACTAATCTGGTTTCACTTCTGGTTTTAGGAACACTTTTGAGCGCAGGACTAAGGCACGCCTTGATGGCGCCTCGAGCTCAGGAGCTGCCGCTCCCGTCACACCCGCCATTCTGGGTCCTCCACCTGCACTCCCTCGCCATGCTGGATACCATCCCACCATCGCCCGTCTTCCGGATTTCTACTTTGAGAACTTCCAGAAGATCGCGCACATCCGGGGAGCTGACGTGCGTCCTTTATCCATGGAGTCTCTCCAGGAGCATGACGAGGATTCCTACCGGAACGTGCATGGAGCCTTAGCACCGGCCGGTCTCCTAGAGCTGACCACCATAGCCGCCGAGTTCCCAGACATTGCTCTCCAGGAGTTCTGGGCGACATTTGACTTGGACGAGCATAAGAAGAGACGGGGCCAGAAGGTGATCACTTTCTTTCTCGGTGGGGTGTACAGGCAGCTCACTTACGATGAGTTTGCCGCTCATCTGGCCATCCCGTACGAGCACTATCACGATCACCACCTCGGTTGGGGCGAGGATGATACGATGAGGCATTGCACGCCCTCTGGAGCCACATGACAGGCGTGCCCGGCGATCGCCTCAGGAAGAACAACTCAGTTAAGTCTCTCTCTCACCCGCTCTATAAGTTTATTCATATGGTTTGGCGGAGGTCACTTTTATATGTCAGAGATAAGGATCGCCACCATATCCTTAAGCAGGAGCTCATGCTTCATCGAGCCATCCGAGAGAGCTACCCTCTCCACCCCGGCTGGGTGCTAGCTCACATCTTCAGCCTGAGGACCAAGAGGAAGAAGCAACCATGCAAACTCTTGGGAGGCAACTTCATCGGTCAGCTCATCGTCTCCTTCGGCATCGACCATGAATATGGTCCTCACATTCCACGACATCCAGTTCGGACCGTTGGAGGAGACTTGGCGGTCGAGTACGACTTCAAACTCGACCTCAGTCCCCATGTAGCAGCAGATCCTCCACTCCAACCTGCGGTCGAGTCGGAGGACGAAGATGATGCTGAGGAGCAGCATCCGCAGCCGCCGCCTGAGTTTCAAGAATATATACCCTCGCCACACCATCAGGCAGGGTACATTCACCAGTCGCCACCGCGCATTCCAGATCCATTTCCAGCGCATACTCACCAGCCGCAACACCACCCCGCGGACATTGGTGAGTTGTACGAGCGACTACAGGAGTGGCGCATCACCGACAATGCCACTCAAGAGGCTAGGTGGACTATTATGCAACAACACATGCGCCGTGCCGACCGGCGATATGAGCGACAGCTGGAGTGGCAGCGACAGCTCGGCGATTACTTCCACTTCCCCCACCCCGACACCTCTGACCAGTGATGATCAGGTGGTGTCCTTTTCCTTATCCTTTCTTTTTATTTATTCTTTTCGGACTTCGGTCCAACTTTTTTCTGTGTGGATCCGGGGCACTTGTCCCGGTTTCCTTTTTATGTTTCATTTGTGTTTGTTTTGTAGGCAGTTGGGAGATTCCCTTTGCTTCGCTTGGGTAGATTCCCTCCGCTCCGAGGACCCGTGCTCATCCCCTACACCAATCATCTCGGTCCAGGTTCTTCCATTCCACTCTGAACTCTAGAATTAGTCCTGTGAGGACACAGTCCGATTTAAGTGTGGGGTAGGATGCTAGAGAACCTTGCATGAACTTGATTGCCCTTGATTGTGTTTTGTGTGCCTCGTGATTCCATTCCAGTCTCTCTAGCATTAGAATGGCTCAGTTCTTGATTTTTGATGTTAAGTTGTTGTTCAACCTTTCATAATGATGCTTAGACTGCTTAACCTAGAACTTGAGAACCAACTTGTATGCTTTGATGCTAAATTGCCTGGTCAGAACAGAATTTTAAAAATCACACTTGTCGTTTGTAGCCTTGATTGCATGAAAATGACCGAATCCGACTAGCAAACCAACCGTGAGCTTTTGATCCATTGCACGTAACTTGCAATTTAAATTCTTTCTGAGTGGTTTTCTGTTTACTTGAATGAGTTAGAATTTGCATGAGACCTACTCGAGACCACACGATGACACGAGTTCTAGAAGGATAGGGGCACCTAGATTCAGCTACTAAGCCAGATAGCCTACCTTAACGATAAAATCCACTAGGTTTAGACCCTTGAGCTTGGCCTGTTCTTTCGGTTCGATAATACATTACATCCATTTCCCCTTTCTTTCATTCCCCATTGATCCCCTGTGGTTGTAGTTCTAGATTGACCTACCGGAAGTCGGTTTGTGGTAACCTGCCTATAGCCATTAAACAGGTGGTCTTAGCTAATATGTCCAGACGTGTAAACCCCTCTAGCAACTAAAAGAAAATCGGCACAAAAAGAAAAAAAAAGTAAAGTAAGAAAAGAAAGAAAGTTCGAAAAAAAATAGTGAAAAAAAAAAGAAAAATCAGAAGAAAAAAGTTCAAAGTTTTAGTTCAATAAAACGTTCTTCTCCCTACAAATGGAAGAACGAAGTCAAAAGAAAAGTTGAAAAGAAAGAAGAAAATCGTGTAAAGAAAAAAAAATAAGTGCTAGGTTGCTTGAGGGTATCATAGGACGAGCGTTCATCATTCCACCAGTGTTTGGTTAGACGGTAGGAAACTATAGACTAGATTCGAGGGAAGTTAGTCGAAAGCTACACCGCACCAAGCCATCATCATTCATTCCCATCATCCATCTCATTATAAACCCAAGTAGTGTAGACTTCATTACGGTCCTAGCAGGGAAGTCCTTCTTGACTAGATACTCGTGTTGTCACAGTGGTGGAGATGTGGTCGAAATGCAAACCTATGACAGAATTCGGTAACAGAAAATGATCGAGAGCAGAAACACGTCCTTAAACACAGAGAGTGAGAGTTCCCATTGCACTATATATATCCTGTGTGAGGAGTCTGGTCGGTCAGGTCAAATTCGTGCATAATTGGTTGCTAATTACTTGTCGTGTGCAGTTTATTAGTGAGACCAGGTAATTTGGCTGATCTGTATGCATGTTAGGTTTCTTGTTCTAGGATCGATCTGTCTAATAATTCATTGTGTTTGATTGAGCTCTAATTTAATCTATCTTATCATTTATGAACATGAGCGTTTCTATTCAGTTTGCTTGAGGACAAGCAAAAGCTTAAGTGTGGGGTATTTGATGACACTCGATTTGACGTGATTATCAGCCTCATTTAAGCGACATTTCTTTGCTTAAGACATTGTTTTTAGGGTAGAATAACGAATATTCAATCAATTGCCCTATCTCGTGCCATTTGTGTTACCTTGGCCCTTTTCGGGTCTATTTGATGGTTTTCTAGTATTTTTGCGTAAGCACAGGTTTTTGCCGTCAAATAAAGTAGCCATGGACGTGTCTAAGGCATAGGAACATCGAGGAACTGAACCGGAATCGATCAAAGGAGCCAATCAAAGTCAAACCGAAAATCTGCCATTCACACTTACAGTTTCGGCGAAAATGACCCTACAGTTTCGGCGAAATCAACAATGCAAATCAGCTGATGCCAAGTGAAGACTGATTTCGGCGAAACCATTAAGCTCTTCGGACCGAAAATGCAAGACAGAGAAATCATGGTCATTTACACAAGAGTTTTCGCCGAAACTACTCCTACAGTTTTGGCGAAAATGACAGCTCAGCCCGGCCCAACTAGGGTTAAGTATTTATACTTAATCCGGCGGCCAGGATAAGAGAGACAATTCATAATTCACTTTCGCGATCAGATTTCTACAATTTTCTCTGGAGTTCTGGAGCGAGGAGTTCGAGTTCGAAGAGCCGGATAGAGATCGTGACGCCATCCCTTCCATCTCGGAGAATCGGAGCTAGGAGTGTAACTTACCGAAGATCGAAGTCTGCCAGAGTCGTCCGAATTAGGTTTTTCAGATTCTTTTCTGTTCTTCCTCTGAATGATGAACTCTTTGTCTGCCTTTGTTTCTTTTGTAATGATCATGAGTAGCTAAACTCATTAGAGCTTAGACTAGATGAACCCTAAGTGACCCGGGCTTTAAAGCGGTCACGGATCGGCGATGATTAGATTCGAAGTTCAATCAGTTTCTCTTTTCATGTTTGATTCGTTCTTCATTGTTCATGTTTCTGTCTGGATTGATCACCTAGATTAGATTCTTGTTAAGCTAAGGATAGAAGCAACGCTCGCCTTACTTTAGAACATCGAATTGAACAATTAACCTTATAATTGGAGTGTGCCTTTCGTAGGAACCGGTTAGGGTTAATTCACTGCAAGAGTAACTCATTAATCACTAGTAATTGCACCAATTAATTAAGTCGTTGCGAGAGGCGACCGTACCCGGGCGGCTAGTTAATCTTGGTAGTTAGAACGGATAGAGCGAACGTTCGCCGGTCTTAAACCTAAGGGTAAGGAGTTATGGTGGTGTCTTAGTAATTGATTGAATAAGAATCGAAATCCGCTGATCTGTTGATTGCCAATGCTCTGGGGAACGAAGGGGGATTCAAAGTCTAAGTTCGTCTGTCATTCTTGTTTCCAAACCCTAATTCTCAATCTGCTTTAGCTTAATTTGTTTTAATTTTTCTGCATTCCTTAGAATTAGAAGTCGTGGAACTCACACCACGCACAACGTGTTTTCCTTGAGTAATTTGTTAGTTCTGAAGTAGCCAATCAATTGAAGGCCCGTGGAATACGATCTATCCTAGCTCTTGAGCTTGATAGTTATTTGATAGAACTGCTCATCACAACGACGGTTCCATCAACGCCATCCCTTCCCTCGGAGACTCGGAGCTAGGATTGAAGATTACTGGAGAACGAAGCTTTGCCTAAGTCGTCTTAACTAGGTTTTATAGTTTCTATCTGTTCTATCTTTTCATGATGAACTCTGTTTCTGTCTTTGATTCTGTCGTTATGAACATGAGTAGCTAAACTCATAGAGCTTAGACTAGGTGAACCCTAAGTGACCAAGGCTTTAAAGCGTCACGGATCGGCGGTGATTAGATTCAAAGTTCAATCAGTTTCTCTTACATGTTTGATTTGTTCTTCGTTGTTTATGTTTCTTGTCTGGATTGATCACCTAGATTACATTCTTGTTAAGCGAAGGATAGAAGCGAACGCACGCCTTACTTTAAAACACCAAATCAAACAATTAACCTATTCATTGGAGTGTGCCTTTCGTAGGAACCAGTTAGGGTTAATCCACTGCAAGAGTAACTCATAAATCGTTAATTCCACCAGTTAGTTAAGTCGTTGCGAGAGGCGACCGTACCCGGGCGACTAATTAGTCTTGGTAGCTAGATCGGATAGAGCGAACGTTCGCCAGTCTTAAACCTAAGGGTCAGGAGTTATGGTGGTGTCTAAGAATTGATTGAACGAGAATTGAAATCCGCTGATCTGTTGATTGCCAATGCTCTGGTGAACGATGGGGGATTCGAAGTCTAAGCTAGTTTTGTCGTTGTTGTTAAGTCAACAATTTACCAATCTGTCTTTCAGTTTAAGTTTTAATTTGCTTGCATTTTCTAGATTAGAAGTTGTGGAACTCACACCACGCACAACGTGTTAAACCTGAGTAATCTGCCTTTATATTTGAGTAAACAATTATTAGAAGACCCATGGAATACGATCTATCTTGCTTTGTGCTTGATAGTTATTTGACTACACGCACGTGAAAACGCGTTCATCAAATTGGCGCCATTGCCGGGGACTTCTTTTAATTGTTTGAAAGAAGAACTGGCATTTTATTCTTCTACTTTCCATCTTTCATTTTTCCATCCACTTCGATTTTACACTGGTTTTGTTTGTTTTTGTCATTTGTAGGTTGTTCACAGGTTTATGCACCACCGCCCTCTCACACGCTCTCAAACCGCCAAGAAGACAAGGCTAAGAGTGTAGAGAGACCAGGCAGTTCTGCTCCGCCAAGACAATCACGAACTCCGAAGAGAGGCAGAACCAATCCACCTCCATCCGTCACTCCAATTAAGATCAAGGAACTGAAGGAGAGTTCCTCATCTCCATCTTCATCATCATCTTCATCCGCTTCCTACACCGAATCACTTTCACCCCCTCCATCTCCTAGGATGGACGACAGTTACCACTCCCACCACCAGGCGTGCACCGAAGAGTCTAGCTGACTACAACAAGCCGAGCGCGACTAGCGTTCGATCTTCTATCGCCTTGCCACGCATCGAAGGAGATCCTGACTATGAGATCAAGATTCCGTTCTTGACTATGATCTCTAGGGATCTACAATTTGAAGGCAGGCCATTAGACAATCCGTGCACGCATCTGGCGGATTTCTTTGATCTCTGTGGCACTTTCAAGAATGGGAATCTTGACAAGAACACTCTTTGCTTGAGAGCTTTCCGTTCTCTTTGAAAGGCGCAGCTAAGAGGTGGCTCACTGGCAAACCACCTGGCTACTACACAAACTGGGAGACTCTTGCTCAAGACTTTGTTAAAGAGTACTTCCCTCCTTCCAGAACAACAGCCTTCAAGGACAGCATCGCCAGATTCTCTTAGAAGGAAGAAGTAAGCTTATATGATACTTGGAATGAGTTCCAAGAACATCTCTACAACTGTCCTCACCATGGTTTGAGCAGAGACAGTTAGCTAAAATCTTTGCTCGAGGTCTTCATGAAGAATCTGCCAAATGGGTCAATTCCCTAGCTAAAGGGGATTGCACTACACTCACACCTGAAGCTGCTCTTCTTCATTTCGTGAACTGCGCCTCTAAGTCAAGGAACTGGGAACGACAGTCAGAAGGATCAAGGAGCAAGCTCGATCTTGAAGCAACCATTAAAGCAGAAGTTGAGAAGCATCTGAAGAAGTCTTCTACACCCATCAAGCCACCAGCAGCCTCTGTCTATGTTGCTGATTGCGAGTGGTGTGGAGCTTGTGCGCATAATGGAGGCCGATGCCAGAACTTTCATAAAACAGAAGTCTGGTCTGCCGAAGAAGTCAATTTCATTCAACAAGGCTTCAACAACAATCAGAATGGTTATGTTGGCTACCGCAATTACAGACAACAGGGGAATTACCAAGATCGACCTCCCTACAATGTCGGTGCCAACCAAAACCAAGGCCAGAATTAGAATAGCCGACCAACTGGTCCAGCTCAGGATCAGAAGCCGAACCATCCGCCGGGAGGTGTCTACCAGCCGCCACACTGAAATCCGGGTAACTATGGAACTGCTCCTGGCAATCGCCAGAATCAATATCTGAACAATACCTATACAGGACAGAAGCATCAGAAGAACAACAACGTCAGTGAACTCGACAAGAAGCTCAATCAGATCATCACCAGACTTGACGATCATGACAGTCAGTTCAAAGCTCAAGCTCTCCTCAACCAAGAACAGATTACATCCGGTCAAAGAATAGAGCATGCAGTGAATCAGATCTCTAGCATGCTAACATCTGGTAAACCATTTGGCCAGCTTCCAAACCAAACCGAGCCGAATCCGAGAAAGGGGCAAGCTAAGATGGTATCTGTTCAAGATTTAACAAACTCATCTACTAATGCTTCTTCTATTTTATGCAGAACCGTTGAAACTCCGGAGAAGAAGGAAGCACAGAAAGAGGCGCCTAAGGAGTATGATCCTCCTCTTGCTCTGTACTACGAGAAGCCTCCTTTTCCAAGAGCAATGCTACGAATGCGAGGATCGAGACTGGCATGTGGGGAAACAAAGAAGGATATCCTGCCATCCGTAGCAAGAAGCCTTCCTTGCCATATCTAGCTAGTGTTCTGATCCTGGTTCTTTCACGCTACCTCTAGTCATTAATGATATTGAGATAGAACGTAGTTTGGTTGATCTAGGCGCGTCCGTTAATGTGATGCCTATGAGTTTGTATGAGAAATTGAATCTAGGAAAACTTGAACCGACTAGCATACAACTTGTCTTTGCTGATAGATCTTTGGAAACACCTAGAGGAGAGATCAAAGACGTTGTTACTAAATGTGGTCCTTTCACTTTCTTAGCTGACTTTGTGATCATAGATACTAGCGAGGAGGATTCTACCATTCTTATAGGTCGACTGATGACACTCGATTTGACATGATTTTGATGACACTCGATTTGACGTGATTATCAGCCTCATTTAAGCGACATTTCCTTGCTTAAGACATGGTTTTTAGGGTAGAATAACGAATATTCATTCAACTACTCTATCTCGTGCCATTTGTGTTACTTTGGCCCGTTTGGGGTCTATTTGATGGTTTTCTAGTGTTTTCATGTTAGCACAGGTTTTTGCCGTCCAATAAAGTAGCCAAGGACGTGTCTAAGGCATTGGAACCTCGAGGAATCACACCGGAATCGATCCAAGGAGTCAATCAAGTCTAAGGCATTCTTCTCCCTACATATGGAAGAACGAAGCCAAAAGAAAAGTCAGAAAAGAAAAAAAATGTGTAAAGAAAATAAAGTGCTAGGTTGCTTGAGAGTATCATAGGACGAGCGAACACTATTCCACTCGTGTCTGGTTAGACGTAGGAAACCATAGGCTAGATTCGAGGGAAGTTAGTCAAAGCTACACCGCACCAAAGCCATCATCATACATTCCCTCCATCCATCTCATTTTAACCCTTGTAGTGTATAATTTGTTACAGTTCTAGCAGGGAAGTCCTTCTTAACTAGTTCCTCGTGTTGTCACAGTGGTGGAGATGTGGTCGAATTGCAAACTTATGAAAGAATTCAGTAACAGAAAATGAATGAGAGCAGAAACACATCCTTAAACACAGAGAGTGAGAGTTTCCCTTTTACTAAATATTTCCCGTGTGAGGAGTCTGGTCGGTCATGTCAAATTCGTGCATAATTGGTTACTATTACTTGTCGTGTGCAGTTTTTAGTGAGACCAGGTTGTTTGGCTGATCAGTGTGCATGTTAGGTTTCTTGTTCTAGGAATTATCTTTCTAATAATTCATTGTGTGTGCTTGAACTTCAATTTAATCGATCTTATCATTTGTGACGTAAGCGTGTACTATTCAGTTTGCTTGAGGACAAGCAAAAGCTTAAGTGTGGGGTATTTTGATGACACTCGATTTGACGTGATTATCAGCCTCATTTAAGCTACATTTCCTTGCTTAAGACATGATTTTTAGGGTAGAATAGCGAATATTCACTCAACTGCTCTATCTCGTGCCATTTGTGTTACTTTGGCCCGCTTCGGGTCTATTTGATGGTTTTCTAGTGTTTTCATGTTAGCACAGGTTTTTGCCATCAAATATAGTAGCCAAGGACGTGTCTAAGGAATTGGAACCTCGAGGAACCGCACCAGAACCAGTCCAAGAAGTCAATCAAGTCACATAAATCCTGCCCCGATTTACACTGCAGTTTTCGACGAAAGCTCCCCAGGTTTTCGGTGAAAACTCAAGAAGAAATCGTCAAAGCTTACAAAGAGAAGTTTGCGACAAAAAGACAGAGTTCTCGCCGAAAACTCTGATTCCGAAAATCAAAGGAGAATTAGCCGACGGAAGCCTTCATTTACACTGAAGTTTTCGGCGAAAACTCCAGGCAAAAATCCGGCGGCCCAAATAAAGATATACCTCATAATACATCATAATTTCATAATTCTCACGAGTTCTGGAGCAGAGTTGAGAGTTCTAAGAGCCAGGAAGAGATCGTGATGCCATCCCTTCACCTCGAAGACTCGGAGCTAGGATTGAAGATTACCGGAGAACGAAGCTTTGCCAGAGTCGTCTTAATTAGGTTTTATAGTTTCTATCTGTTCTATCTTTTCATGATGAACTCTGTTTCTGTCTTTGATTCTGTCGTTATGAACATGAGTAGCTAAACTCGTAGAGCTTAGACTAGATGAACCCTGATGTGACCCGCTGCAACCGTGGGCAAACGACCCTTGAACACCGCAAGTTGATTATCGTGCAACGAGGTAGAACCGTCGGGAACCGGGGATGGAGAGGACTTTGACCCGCTAGCTATATAACAGCTAGAAACTAGAAGTATCAAGTCGTAGATGCCACTTCAGAAGATGGATGCTTCTGATGATAAGTCGACCTTAAGCAATGCAACAACGAGCAAAGGCTTAAAGGGAAGAGAACATATGTTCTAACAAAAGTTTATTGATTTCAAAGTTGTGTTCTACAAGGGTGGCCGGCGGCCTCCTTATATAGGCGAGGGAACAAGCTCTCCTCCCTAAAGACTACTTCTTAAATAAGAATAAATAAAGACTCCTAATTTTAATTTGAATCCTAACACTCCTAAACAATCCGACTAAAAAGGAATAAAACATAAAATAATAACTGAAGCCTTTAATATGGAATAAAAGACCTCATTCGGTCAGAAACCCTAATTCGGCCGCTACAACCGTGGGCAGACGATCCTTGAACACCCCAAGTTGATTATCGTGCAACGAGGTAGAACTGTCGGGAACCGGGGACGGAGAGGACTTTGACCCGCTAGCTATATAATAGCTAGGAACCAGAAGTATCAAGTCATAGACGCCACTTCAGAAGATGGATGCTTCTGATGATAAGTCGACCTTAAGCAATGCAACAATGAGCAAAGACATGAAGGGAAGAAAACATATGTTCTTACAAAATTTTATTGATTTCAAAGTTGTGTTCTACAAGGGTGGCCGGCGGCATCCTTATATAGGCGAGGGAACAAGCTCTCCTCCCTAAAGACTACTTCTTAAATAAGAATAAATAAAGACTCCTAATTTTAATTTGAATCCTAACACTCCTAAACAATCCGACTAAAAAGGAATAAAACATAAAATAATAACTGAAGCCTTTAATATGGAATAAAAGACCTCATTAGGTCAGAAACCCTAATCCGGCCGCTACAACCGTGGGCAGACGATCCTTGAACACCCAAGTTGATTATCGTGCAACGAGGTAGAACTGTCGGGAACCGGGGACGGAGAGGACTTTGACTCGCTAGCTATATAACAGCTAGGAACCAGAAGTATCAAGTCATAGACGCCACTTCAGAAGATGGATGCTTCTGATGATAAGTCGACCTTAAGCAATGCAACAATGAGCAAAGACGTGAAGGGAAGAAAACATATGTTCTTACAAAATTTTATTGATTTCAAAGTTGTGTTCTACAAGGGTGGCCGGCGGCCTCCTTATATAGGCGAGGGAACAAGCTCTCCTCCCTAAAGACTACTTCTTAAATAAGAATAAATAAAGACTCCTAATTTTAATTTGAATCCTAACACTCCTAAACAATCCGACTAAAAAGGAATAAAACATAAAATAATAACTGAAGCCTTTAATATGGAATAAAAGACCTCATTAGGTCAGAAACCCTAATCCGGCCGCTACAACCGTGGGCAGACGATCCTTGAACACCCCAAGTTGATTATCGTGCAACGAGGTAGAACTGTCGGGAACCGGGGACGGAGAAGACTTTGACCCGCTAGCTATATAACAGCTAGGAACCAGAAGTATCAAGTCGTAGACGCCACTTCAGAAGATGGATGCTTCTGATGATAATCGACCTTAAGCAATGCAACAATGAGCAAAGACGTGAAGGGAGGAAAACATATGTTCTTACAAAATTTTATTGATTTCAAAGTTGTGTTCTACAAGGGTGACCGGCGGCCTCCTTATATAGGTGAGGGAACAAGCTCTCCTCCCTAAAGAATACTTCTTAAATAAGAATAAAATAAAGACTCCTAATCCTAATGAGAATCCTAACACTCCTAAACAATCTGACTAAAAAGGAATAAAACATAAAATAATAACTAGAGTTTTTAATGTGGAATAAAAGACCTAATTAGGTCAGAAACACTAATCCTGCGGTGGTCGGCGGTTTTGGGCCGGTTGGGCTTCGGCGGCGTGGGCCGGTTGGGCTTCGGCCTGGCGGGCTTGCTCGGTCAGGCTCCGGCTCGTCTTGGCTTTGCCCCTAGGCTTTAGTGACTTGTCTGGGCCCTGCTTCGGGTGCGTCCTGATGTCTTCTTGAACATCCAAGAGCGTGTAGCCTTCATTGACGAATCGTTCGGCATCCTCTTCATGCCCTTCTTTACTCCAGGACTCTAGCTAGGTGTTAAGTTTCTCTCGGAAGGCCTTGGTCTGGCTTCTGGTAAATGGAGGCTCAGGTCGGGTCCTGATACGATCCCACAATGCTGCCCTGGTGCCAATCGTTATTCCTACACCCCACCAGGGTCACCTGGCCGAGATAAGACCCTAGGACATAAGAAGAGGCATATAGAGCCTAAGGTAGGCCATCTTCAAGCCCTGAAGCCAAGGTACGCTCTGAAATATCGACTAAGTCCTTCCCTTGCAAGTAGAAAGGCTCCACGAGATGGAATGATATTCCAGGGCATGCTGTTGGCCGAGGATAGATGCCCTAGCACTGGAGAAAAGCCTCAGCCTGCTCCTAGCCTGACCTCCAGGAGCCCTGAAGAAGAAGCCCGTCACTCGAGTGACCCTCTGGAAGCATTTCAAGAGTATATGAGGAAAAGTGCCCAAGAATACTTGACTTGGAGAGGAGAGCTTCCAAGGAATGACCCTGAGCCAAGCCATGAGAAGAATTGGAGTCCTTGGCCCCGAGGTGTGACACTTAGACCGACCCAACCCCCGGAGGGCTACATCACGAGCTACTTGGAGGCCTACCTGAAGCTTAAAGAAGAAGGCCTGAGCGGAAATAGAGAAGGCCCAAGGAGAGAACAGCCCCGAACCCTAGACCGGCAGCCGGACCGATCAGAGGAATTCTATGGAGCCGGCCACGAAGAACAAGTCTTTTGGACAAGGCCCTTGCCACTGAACCAGCCCGGAGCACCAGGCCCACGACCGCCACCCAATCAAGCCCGCGCCCGGCCGGTCAAGCCCACCGGGCCGCCACACGCGCCCAACCGGCCCAAGCAGCCGTACGCGGCCAGATTAGGGGTTTTGACCTAATTTAGGTCTTTTATTCTACTTTAAAGACTACAACTATTATTTAATGTTTTATTCCTTTTTAGTAGGATTATTTAGGGGTTTTAGGATTCTTTTTAGGAATAGGACTCTTTGTTTTATTCTTATTTAGGAAGTAGTGTTTAGGGAGGAGAGCTTGTTCCCTCACCTATATATAGAGGCCGCCGGCCACCCTTTGTATCCAGACTTATATGAAATAAACAACACCCTTTGATATCATCAAGAGCATCCATCTCTTGGCTAGCGGGTCAAAGTCCTCCTCCGCCCCCGGTTCCCGACAGTTCTACCTCGTTGCATGATCTCAACTTGCGGTGTTCAAGGGTCGTCTGCCCACGGTTGCAGCGGTTCACATCATGTCCAGGGTTTGTTGGGCTCATCATCCCCCTCTTCTTGAGGAGGATTCGTCCTCGAATCCTGTCCTACATATTCATCATCGTAATAAGGGGTTAGGTCAGCCACATTGAAGGTTGCACTTACCCCGTAGGAGTTTGGTAGGTCAAGGACGTAGGCGTTGTTGTTAATCCTCTGGATAACTGTGTAAGGCCCGTCTCCCCTAGGTAGTAGTTTGGACTTCCTCTGCTCTAGAAACCTATCCTTCCTGAAGTGTACCCACACCTGGTCTCCGGCTTCAAAAATTTTCTCCTTTCTCCCTTGGTTGGCATTGCGGAGGTACTGAGCAGTCCTTCGTTCAATATTGGCCTTGGCCTTCTCATGGAGCTGCTTGACATAACCTGCCTTCTCTTGGCCACCTGCATCTAAAAATTCATGGACAGGAAGTGGAGATAAATCCAGCGGGGTTAGTGGATTAAAACCATAAACAAGTTCAAACGGGGAGTATTGGGTAGCTAAATGCACAGCTCGATTATAAGCGAATTCTACATATGGTAGACATTCCTCCCATGTTCGGATGTTACTCTTAATGACTGATCTCAGCATTTGGGCTAAGGATCGGTTTACCACTTCAGTCTGCCCATCAATTTGGGGGTGGCATGTGGTGGAGAACATTAGTCGGGTGCCAAGCTTAGCCCATAAAGTCTTCAAAAAGTAGCTTAGGAACTTTGAATCCCTATCGGAGACTATAGTCTTCGGAACTCCATGCATCCTAACTACCTCCCAAAAGAATAGGTCAGCAATTTGAGAGGCGTCATCAGTTTTATGGCAGGCAATGAAGTGAGCCATTTTGGAGAACTTGTCAACAACCACAAATATGGAGTCCTTTCCCTTTCGGGTTCTAGGTAATCCTAGGACAAAGTCCATAGACAAGTCTACCCAAGGATGCTCCGGTATGGGCAAGGGGGTGTACAATCCATGAGGCCTGAGTTTAGATTTAGCTCTTTGGCACTTGGACCATTGAGAGATGATCTTCTCGGCATCGTGTCTCATGTTGGGCCAGTAAAAGTGCTCTTTGAGGGTGGCCACTATTTTAGCTACACCAAAGTGTCCCATGAGACCTCCACTGTGGGCCTCTAGGGTTAGGACAGTCCTTCGGGAAAGGTCATCAGCCACGATGTTCTCCTTACCTTGCTTGTATTGAAGGATGTAAGGAAATGATTCTATGAATTCTACCCACCGAGCATGTCGCTTGTTGAGCTTGTGCTGAGCCTTGAGGTACTTGAGTGATTCATGATCCGTGTGGATGATGAACTCTTTAGGCCAGAGGTAGTGTTGCCAAGTCTTCAAATCTCTTACCAGGGCATACAGCTCTTTGTCATAGGTCGGGTAGTTGAGAGTGGCACCACTGAGATTTTCACTGAAGTAGGCGATGAGCCTCTTCTCCTGCATTAAGACAGCTCCTATTCCTACTCCAGATGCATCACACTCGATCTGAAATGGTTTGGTGAAGTCGGGCAACATGAGCAAAGGGGCCTCGGTAAGCCTCCTTTTGAGGGCTTCAAATGCCTCCTGCTGTGGGGCTTCCCATTGGAAGGGGACATCCTTCTTTAGCACTGCCGTGAGAGGGGCAACAACGATACTGAAGTCCCTTACAAATCTTCGATAGAAGCTAGCCAACCCGTGAAAGCTCCTAACATCAGTGATGTTTTGAGGGGTAGGCCAAGATTTGATGGCTTCTATCTTGTCTTCGTCAAGCCTTATACCTGAGAGCTGACAACAAAGCCAAGAAAAACGAGGTGATCTGTGCAAAAGGTGCACTTGCTCATATTGGCATAGAGGTGTTCCTTTCTTAGGGTTTCTAAGACAGCCTTTAGATGCTCTAAGTTATCTCCTAAGTTTTTGGAGTAAATAAGAATATCATCAAAGTAGACCACTACAAATTTCCCTATGTAAGCTCGAAGGACTTGGTTCATTAATCTCATGAAGGTACTAGGTGCATTGGTCAGGTCGAATGGCATGACCATCCATTCATACAATCCTAGTTTAGTTTTGAAGGCAGTTTTCTTCATTCGGATTTGTTGGTAGCCAGATTTAAGATCAATTTTAGAGAAGATGGTGGCATCATGTAGTTCATCTATCATGTCATCTAACCTAGGAATAGGATGGCGATACTTAACTGTGATGTTGTTGATAGCTCGGCAGTCAACACACATTTTCCATGTGACTTCCTTTTTGGGGACTAGGATGACTGGGACAGCCCAAGGGTGCATGCTCTCTCGGACAGGTCCCTTGTCCATCAATTCCTCCACTTGTGCTTGGATCTCCTTGGTTTCTTCTGGGTTGGTACGATAGGCTGGCTTGTTTGGCAAGGTAGCTCTGGGCACCAAATCGATCTGATGCTCAATGCCTCTTAGTGGGGGCAGTCCACTAGGAATTTCTTCGGGAAAGACATCTTTAAACTCCTGTAAAAGTGAAATAACAACACTAGGCAGAGAAGTATTAGGGTTAGAAATCAAACACTCATTGTAGTGGATGATCACAAGGGGCTTCCTAGAAACTAGAGATTGTTTGATCTCACTCGGGGTGGCTGACAAGTTTTCTCTCATATCAACCTCACTTTTTTGAGCGTAGGACCTTTAAGGTCTTGTAATTCTGTTTTTACACTCATAGGATCACTCGTTTGTTCTCTCTTCTCTCTGTTCTTGAGCTCTCTCTCTTTCTTTTCTTTGATGGCTCTTTGATCTATTTGGTCTTGGAGAATCTCGATAGGTGACATCGACCTCAGAGTGTACTTAGTATCCCCATGAATGAGGCTGTACCTGTTGGTTCTCCCATCATGTGTGGAGTACCTATCGAATTGCCAAGGTCTTCCTAACAAGATGTGGGCAGCTTCCATAGGAACCACATCACATAAAATGTTATCTTTGTACCTTCCAATGTAGAAGGGAACATGAGCTTGTCGGGTGACCCTCAATTCTCCACAATTACTAAGCCAATGAACTTTGTAGGCTTTCGGGTGTTTCTGGGTTGGAAGACCAAGTCCCTCAACCAACTCGTGGCTTACAGCATTAGTACAGCTTCCTCCATCAATCACCATACTACAAATCCTATTTTGAATTACGCACCTGGTATGAAAGAGGTTATCTCACTGCTCCCATCTGTCCTCCACAATTTGTGCATTGAGAATTCTCGGGAAACGGTAGAGAGTCGTCGGGCCGACTTTGGGGGTCGGGGGGCACTGGGGTTGTTCACAGGTGGGGGTCGAGGCCTAAGCCAACCGGGGTTCGGGGCTTGAGCGGCGGCTCGGGTCATGGACCGGGTGAGAACTCTGGTCTGGGCAGGTACTCGAAGGGCTCCAGGGTCAGGTGGCGTCGGGTCGGGGGTGGAATGAGCGGTGCCGGGGTAACGAGGCTCGTCCGGGTGCGCGCGGGATGGAGTCGGACAGGACGGTGGCTTCAGGCAGTGGGGAGGCGGCGACGGCGGCCAGTTGGAAGGCGGCAATGGCGGGCAGTGGGGAGCCGGCGGGTGGCATCAAAGCTGGGTGCTCAGGTGTCGGGGTCGGGTGCTCGGGCATCAGGACTGGGTGTTGGGGCACCGGGGCTGGTCGAGCAGCACCGATCAGGTCAGGGTCGGGTCGGGGTCGAGCGCCGGGTTATGCCGGCTTCTTCCTCCAATCGAGCTAAGGTGGCTTGCACCTGTTGCAGGACTCGGGAAGCATCTCCCAATGCAGCTTCTAACTTGGCAAGCCTGCAATCTGCCATGGTTAGTTGGAACAAGTATTTGGCCTCACAAATCTCTCAAAAATTCTCCTCACTCACTCTTGATTTTTCCCCTCATGTTTAAAATATAACGGATGCACTCAAATAAAAGTAGAACATAAACAATTCAGCTTCAAGCAGTTGCAAGTTTCTTCAAAGCTTTGAGGATAGACTTACCAGTGTGTGGGTGTCGGGACTTGAACTTCTAAGGTTTTCCCTTGTAGCTAGGGCTTGGTGAGCTCTCCGTCTGGTCCTCGAGATTTCTCCTTGGTGGTGGGTGATCTCGGTCTTGGGGTTGGGCAACGAAAGCCTATCTTCTATCCCCTCTTCTTATGATTGATCTTACTATCTCGGCAAGGGTGGCCTCTTTTTAGTTGGGTCTTTATATTTTCTTTTGACCTCTTTTCTTTTTCTTGAACTCGACTTAGGGTTTTCTCGATGGTATGATGGCCACCAGTTTTTCTTTTCCTTATAACTCGAAAGAACTGAATACAGAAATTGAAACAATAGGGATTTTTCAAATCTATTTTCTAAAAACAGTAAAGGATATGAATCCAGGTGAACCTGGAGACTGGGATAGATTGTGGTCCTGGACCTGAACTGTGCTCTGCTACCAACTGATGTGAACCGCTGCAACTGTGGGCAGACGACCCTTGAACACCGCAATTTGATTATCGTTCAACGAGGTAGAACCGTCAGGAACCAGGGAGGGAGAGGACTTTGACCCGCTAGCTATATAACAGCTAGGAACCAGAAGTATCAAGTCGTAGACGCCACTTCAGAAGATGGATGCTTCTGACGATAAGTCGACCTTAAGCAATGCAACAACGAGCAAAGGCTTGAAGGGAAGAGAACATATGTTCTAACAAAAGTTTATTAATTTCAAAGTTGTGTTCTACAAGGGTGGTCGGCGGCCTCCTTATATAGGTGAGGGAACAAGCTCTCCTCCATAAAGACTACTTCTTAAATAAGAATAAAATAAAGACTCCTAATCCTAATGAGAATCCTAACACTCCTAAACAATCCAACTAAAACGGAATAAAACATAAAATAATAATTGAAGTCTTTAATGTGGAATAAAAGACCTAATTAGGTCAGAAACCCTAATTTGGCAGTGGTCGGCGGTTTTGGGCCTGTTGGGCTTCGGCGGCGTGGGCCAGTTGGGCTTCGGCCCGGCGGGCTTGCTCGGTCGGGCTCCGGCTGGTCTTGGCTTTGCCCCGAGGCTTTAGTGACTTGTCTCGGGCCCTGCTCCGGGTGTGTCCTGATGTCTTCTTGAACTTCCAAGAGGGTGTAGCCTTCCTTGACGAATCGTTCGGCATCCTCTTCATGCCCTTCTTTACTCCAGGACTCTAGGTAGGTGTTAAGTTTCTCTCGGAAGGCCTTGGTCTAGCTTTGGGTAAATCGAGGCTCAGGTCGGGTCCAGGGTTTGTTGGGCTCATCAAACCCTAAGTGACCCAGGGCTTTAAAGCGGTCACAGATCGGCGGTGATTAGATTCAAAGTTCAATCAATTTCTCTTACATGTTTGATTTGTTCTTCGTTGTTTATGTTTCTTGTCTGGATTGATCACCTAGATTAGATTCTTGTTAACCTAAAGATAGAAGCGAACGCTCGCCTTACTTTAAAACACCAAATCAAACAATTAACCTATTCATTGGAGTGTGCCTTTTGAAGGAACCAGATAGGGTTAATCCACTGCAAGAGTAACTCATAAATCGTTAGTAATTCCACCAGCAAATTAAGTCGTTGCGAGAGGCGACCGTACCCGGGCGACTAATTAATCTTGGTAGCTAGATCAGATAGAGCGAACGTTCGCGAGTCTTAAACCTAAGGGTCAGGAGTTATGGTGGTGTCTTAGAATTGATTGAACGAGAACTGAAATCAGCTGATCTGTTGATTGCCAATGCTCTGGTGAACGAAGGTTGATTCAAAGTCTAAGCTTGTCTGTCGTCATTGTTAAGTCAACCAATTTTCCAATCTGTCTTTCAGTTTAAGTTTTAATTTTCTTGCATTTTCTAGATTAGAAGTCGTGGAACTCACACTACGCACAACGTGTTAAACTTGAGTAATCTGCCTTTATATTTGAGTAAACAATTATTAGAAGACCCGTGGTATACGATCTATCTTGCTTTGTGCTTGATAGTTATTTGACTACACGCACGTGAAAACGTATTCATCACCGATTAGGGTTTTTTGAGTGTTTTAGTCCTATTTGAGTTGTATTTTTCGGTTTTAAGACTATTCAATTGTTCTTCCTTTTTAGTCGGATTATTTAGGGGTTTTAGGATTCTTTTTAGGAATAGGACTCTTTATTTTATTCTTATTTAGGAAGTAGTCTTTAGGGAGGTGAGCTTGTTCCCTCACCTATATAAGGAGGCCGCCGGCCACCCTTTGTAATCAGAACCCCCTTTTTGAATAAACAACCCCTTTATAGAACTTTGTTCTTGAAACCCTTATTGTATTTGCTTGTTGCAATACTAAAGGATCGGCTTATCATCAAGAGTATCCTCCTCTTGAAGTGGCGCCCTCGACTTGATACTTCTGGTTCCTAGCTCGTTTATAGCTAGCGGGTCAAAGTCCTCTTCCATCCCCAGTTTCGACGGTTTCCTCTCGTTGCTAGGATCATCAGCTTGTGGTGTTTAAGGGTCATCTGCCCACGGTTGTAGCGGTTCACATCACACCTTGTCTTTCTTGGTTTTATTGTCAGTTCATCAGGAATTAGAGTGAATGACGAGAAGATCAAGGCTATCAAATCCTGGCCAACCCCACAAAGCATCACAGATGTCAGAAGTTTCCATGGGTTGGCTAGTTTTTATCGAAGATTTGTAAGAGATTTTAGCACCATAGCTGCCCCTCTCACGACGGTAATCAAAAAGGATCTACCCTCC
The DNA here is from genome assembly GCA_034768395.1 of Linum lewisii. NCBI lineage: Eukaryota > Viridiplantae > Streptophyta > Magnoliopsida > Malpighiales > Linaceae > Linum > Linum lewisii. Next base: position 34,814,201 of record CM068300.1, on the reverse strand, counting down.
CAGTGGGGCACGCCCCAACAAGAAGCATTTGATACTTTAAAGAAGAGGCTGGCCGAAGCCCCCTCTCCTCATGCTCCCAGACTTCAACAAGCCTTTTGAGATCGAATGTGATGCTTCTTGATTAGGAATTGGTACCTATCTTATGCAAGAAGGGAGGCCTATCGCTTATTTTAGTGAGAAACTAAATGGAGCCCCCCTTAACTACCCCACCTACGACAAGGAGCTCTATGCCCTAGTTCGAGCACTAAAAACTTGGCAACATTACTTATGGCCCAAGGAGTTCATCATCCACACGAATCATGAATCCCTTAAGTAACTCAAGGCCCAACACAAGCTCAACAAAAGACACGCCCGATGGGTAGAGTTCATTGAGTCCTTTCCCTACACCATCAAGTTCAAGCAAGGTAAAGATAATGTGGTAGCCGACGCCGTTTCTCGGAGGTACACCCCCCTCCCTGTCCTCACCACAAAGTTCATTGGTTTTGAGCATATTGAAGAACTTTATACTACTCATCGAGACTTCAAGAGTATCTTCGAAGCTTGTGAGCAAGGAGGATTTGGCAAGTACTACCGGCAAGATGGGTATTTGTTCAAAGAAAACAAGCTCTGCCTACCTAACCATCCTTGCAGGACTGTACGAGCCCTAGAGGCTCATGGAGGAGGACTAATGGGGCATTTTGGGGTAGCCAAGACTATGGCCACCCTCAAGGAGCACTTCTACTGGCCGAAGATGCACCACGATGTGGAGAAACTACTTGCTCAGTGCTCTAAGTGCCAAAGGGCTAAGTCTCACCTTCAACCCTATGGGTTGTACACCCCTACCTATCCCCAAAAACCCTTGGGTCGACATCTCGATGGAATTCATTCTAGGGCTACCTAAGACACGAAAGGGGAAAGACTCAATCTTTGTAGTGGTGGGCAGGTTTTCAAAAATGGCACTTTTTATTGCCTATCCTAAGATGCCTCCAACATCGCCGACCTGTTCTTCCAAGAGGTGGTCAGACTCCATGGGATCCCGAAGACTATCGTGTCCGATCGGGATTCCAAGTTTCTTAGCTACTTCTGGAAAACCCTCTAGGCCAAGATCGGCACTAAGCTCATGTTCTCTACCACTTGCCATCCTCAAACCAACGGCCAGACCGAATTAGTGAATAGGTCCCTCTCTCAAATGCTTAGAGCCATCATTTCCTCCAACATCCGGACTTGGGAGGAATGCCTCCCCCATGTTGAATTCGCTTACAACTGGGTTGTGCACTCAGCCACCCAGTACTCACCCTTCAAGCTTGTTTATCGGTTCAATCCCTTAACCCCTATGGACCTATCACCTCTACCTTTACATGAGTTCCTAGATGTCGAAGGACAAGAGAAAGAAGAATATGTTAAGAAGCTCCACGAAAAGGCCAAGGCCAAAATAGAACGAAGGACTGCTCAGTACATAAGAAATGCTAACAAAGGAAGAAAAGAAAAAATCTTTGAAGTTGGTGACCAAGTGTGGATTCACTTCAGAAAAGATAGGTTTCCTGGACAAAGGAAGTCTAAGCTACTTCCTAGAGGTGATGGACCGTATATCGTACTTCAGAGGATCAACAATAACGCCTACGTGATAGATCTTCCTAACTCCTATGGGGTAAGTGCTACTTTCAATGTTGCTGACCTAACACCATATTATGATGAGGTCTATGCAGATCCGGATTCGAGGCCGAATCCTTCTCAGGAAAAGGGGAATGATGAGCCTCCAATTCCCTGGACCCGGCCCGAGCTACCCTTGACTCGTAGCCAGACCAAGGCCTTCAAGGATCGCCTCAACACCCTCCTGACCACCCCGGCGCCGCCAAGATAGCCAAGCTGAGCACCAGCCCCTGCGCTAGAGGATCCCGATCGACGCTCAGCACCAAGCGCTCAAGACACCCGGGCCTTTGCAGGTTTCTCACCGCCTCAAGACTCCCCTGGACCCCAGAAACCACCCCTAGGATCTGCCACCAGAAGAAATGACAAAAGGATGGAGGAAATGAAAACTCCCCAGAAATGGATCGACCGGGCCGATCAAGCAAGAAGCTCGGAGCCTGAGCAGGATCAGCATCAGACCCCGCGGTGCCCAGCATTTAGAGCCCTGTGCATTCCCCAGCCCTAGCACCCAACGCCGCCATCATTTCCAAGCCCGACACAAAAGGCAGCGCCGGCTTTCCTAATCCGGACCGTGCGTGAATCACCTATCCGACCAGATCTACTGGATCCGCCGATTTAGGGTTTCAGACACGTTTTTAGTTTTATTTTCCTTTAAGTGTTGGACTCGGAATTCCCTTTTAGTTTTTGGTTGTTTAGGGATATTTTAATCCTTTTAGTAGTCTATTTAGGACTCTAGTTTATTTCTTTAATAATTAGGAGTTATTTTCCTAGTACGAATCGTCGAGCCTGTTCACGATTTCCTTAGTATAAATAAGAGGCTTCGGCATCTCTTTGTAAGCAACCCTTTTCGAAATCAATTATAATTCAGAACTTTTGTTCTCAAATCCTTTTAAGTTTTTGCTCTTCGTGCATAGCTTAAGGTACGGTGTTATCAACAGAAGCCATCATCTTTTGTCGTGGAGCCATTCGACCAGACACTTAGGGTTCCCGGTTATTTACAACTGACGGGTCCAAGTACTCATCCGCCAAGGATCCATAGGTGAGCATAGAGCCGATTCTCAAGACTAACGGTGGTTAGGGTCTTCGTAGCAGCTGAGCCAAGGTTCCTCATCCAAGAGGTTAGCGGGTTAAGGACAACCAACTACAATGTTCACATCAAAGTGTTCGTTGGGCCAAAATAGATCCTCGTACGGGCGCTGGCATGGGCCCTGTGCCTGTGGCAGGCTTAGCTTGGGGCCTTCTTCAAATTTGTCCAGGCCTTTTCAGTTCTGCTTCGAGCCTTCTTCCAATGGTATCTTAGGGATGTCTTCAAGTAGGTATTTGCGCCGAGGGCCCGTGGGAGTTGGCCTGGGGCCTAGACTTGGTGCTAGACTTGGTCCGGGGCCCGGGTTGGGGCTCGGTGTCAACATCAGCTCCTGGCGGGTCATGAATCATACTTTGACTGGAGCAGGGGCTAACATCAGTGTCTGGGTTTGGATCAGCATCCTCCCAGGGGCGTCTTTTGGCTCTGGGGCTTGGGCTCTTCTAGGCTCCCGGGGTGGTGCTGGTGTAGGCCTAGTGCTGGTGTACTCTTGGCCCGCCATCAGTGCTGGGGCCGGATCGGCATCAGCTGTGTCTAAGGCGTGCTTGGTGGCCAGGATCACATCAGGAATTCAAAGTCAAACCGACATTTAGCACAAAGTCAATACTCCAACAAATTCAACAATTAAGCATCAAAAACTAAGTTCAATTGGCATCAAATCATGGCACAACACTCCTAGATCAATCTAGATCATATAAGTTCAAAAATTTCAGCAAAATTCACACCGAAACAACGGGCATGCAAATCGAGGTAGAGCAAAAATCAACCGAAATCAACTTCAAGTAAATTCAACAATCAATATGTGAAAAGACATGATCGGAGAAAATGAATGGAAAACACTGAAAATGGCAAAAACTCGAACGACTAGGTTGCAGGTGGAAGTGAAGCTATAGAGCTCCAATTCGGACGATCTAGGTATGGAAATGATCGGAAAGGGGAGGGGAGTGGTGTCGCGGGGACGGCGATGGAAAACGGATGACGAAGGCTAAGAAAAATGGTTGCAGAGGTAAGCAGTTTTGTTCGACGAAAACAAAAGGGGAAATGGGGAGAGCTGTATGGACACGAGGGGGATTAAGACTGAAGTTTTCACCGAGAACTTTAGAAGTTCTCACCGAAAACTTGTTTTAAAATGACTTAAGTTAAAATGACACACGGTTTGCCGGATTTGGAAAAGGTTCTCACCGAGAACTTTGAAAGATTTCGGCGAAAATTTTATTGAAAATAGGTTCAAAAAGTCTGACGTAGGAACATGAAATTAAAACCAATGTTAAGGAGAAAATTTTTCAATATTAAGGCGAAAACTTCTGACCTGGGTTTCAAAAAAAATTTCAACAATACTAGCAAACTTCACTTTGAAAAAAATCAAAACAAAATCGACAAAAATTAGAAAAATCCGAAATAAATTGGAACTGAACCGAGAACACACGACACACACAAGAAAATTACTCAAGACACCATGAATGACACTTTTGGTTCCCCCGAACCGACTCTAGACACGAGAACTTACTCAAAAATCAAAACTAACTCTAGTCGTGGGTTACCTCCCACGAAGCGCTCTTGTTTAACGTCCTTGATCTGGATGATACCTGGATGGCAATCAAGATGTGTCCCAACTCAGGATTTCCTTCACGCTCGCGTCGGAGTCGATGAAGTACAGTTTCTGTGTACCTTAGGTAAGTATAAAACGCTTCTCATTGATATGAGTCAATTGAGTTCGTCCATCGAGGAGGTGTCTAGTGACTTCAAACGGTCTGAAGAGGTCTTTTGAAGGTGAATCCTTCTGTAGTGGCTTTGTAGAGAAATTGATTCAGTAAAGGGCGGTCGAGTGATTGGCTTCCAAACCATCTTGGTCTTCTTTGTACTCTTCTTCTTCACTTCGCTAGGATCATTATTTTGCGGCGATTTAGAAGAGGATGCTTTTGGTTCCTCCTTCTTCTTTGGCTTTTGCGCTGGAGGTTTATTCTTCCGGTTGTTTACCTGTTCAGCACCTGTAACAGCTATCTTTGAAGAAACACTTGTAATGACATTAGTAACGGAGTTGACCGATGCTAACTCCATAGTTTCAACAGATAAACAATGTGACTCTCCCTTAGGAATGTATTTCAAGCCGTCCTTGAGACTGAATGTTAAACTGTGATTTCCAACCCTTAATGTTAATGATCCGTTCGGGACATTTATTGTTATGTCAGATGTTTCCATAAAAGGTCTGCCTAGGAGAAGAGTAACATCCTCCTCTCGAGTATCCATGACGACAAAATTAGGTAGGAAGATAAACATGCCACATCGAACAACCACGTCCTTGACTAATCCCCTAGGTGCTTGATGTGACTTTATTGGTGCTTTAATCCTTTGATCAGCCTAAGGATCTCCCATGTTTGATCTCATTTTGCTATGATTAATATGCTTTTATGGAAGTTTTATGCAAAGTGCTCTTTTGTTGTCCGGTTGCCACTTTGAGGCCAATTCTATGTCTATTGGAGTTGTTTTCTTTGCATTTTTAGGATTTGGCATCGAAGTACTGGTGACAAAGAGCACGTAGGATCAAACAGGAGGTCAATCGGAGCTAGGACAGAGGAGATATGGCCGTTGCAAAATCGAGAAAAATGCATCTTTCCCCTGAAGAAGTTTTCGGCGAGAACTCTAAGTTCTCGCCGAAAACCCTCGGCGTGTGCAATCGGCGGATTTCCAGAAGGCAGTCATTGGATTTGTGAAGGAGTTTTTCACCAAAAACTTATGAAGAAATGCCAAAGATGCCGGGGTTTTTCAAAGAGATTTTCGGCGAAAACTTGTACAGTTTTTGCCAAAAATTCAGGGCATTTCCAGCGTGCTATTTAAAGAAGAAGCGGATGGAAATTGACGGGGGGATTCATTCATTTTAGAACACATGCCATACTCTCTCTCAACTCTTCATCGCCGATCACCTTTCTCTCTACTCCTTATCTCCAATCCACAACCCTAGAGCAAGGTGAAACTCAAAGTAGAGGAGCTTGGATTGAAGTCCACAAACTTGGAAGAGGAGCTTGCAAGAGGAGGATTGCCATGGTGTTCTTGCTGATCATCTTTCTTTCTCTTTCCTTCATTTCCTTGGCAATGTGTGGCTGATTTCTTAGGTTTCCTTGGATTGATAGATAGTTGTGCTAGGATAGAGGTTGATTGTACAAATATGCCATGATTGATCTTGGGTTGTAAGAAGATGATCTCTAGACTTGTTGTTAATTCCAAATTGTGTTATGTGCTTGATTTGGTCTATCCTTTGTGATGTAATGCATGAGAGTGCTTAGATTACATGGTTTGTAGGTCTAGGGATTGAAGAGAGTGTGTTCAAAGAGATTAGATCATCTCAATTCAACCATAGTTGCATGATTTCTCTCTTGTGCATTTTATCGAACACTTAGTGTGCATTAGGTTTTTCATTCAATTGAACTTTGATTAGTCTTTTGATGATTGATTCTCTTAGTGTTAGGACATTGACATGAGACTGTGGTGTCTAGCCTAGTGGTCATAGAGTCATAGGAGAGGGTTTTGTAGCTTGGCATTTCATCAAACACCTTTAATGCATCCTTAGTCACTTAGCTTGAGAGCGAGAGCCTAAGTTGAGTGGTTCTAGGATACGGATTTAGTGCGACGAGAGTGCATTGCGTCTATAGAAGGGATTTGCATGGTCATTCGATTACAACCTCGATCATGTTTGGCTTGTTTGTGCATTTGTTCCTTTTGAGCATGATGAAGCTATCTTTCCAAGTGAACCTCCTTTATCTTTGTTTTGCACCGCTTTACTTTCTTGTTTTAGTTTCGTTTATGTTTTTTGAATTTGTTGCTTTCAAACCAAACTATTTTTAAATGAATAGACCGTCCATGAACCGTGTGAGTATTAGCTTTTGAGAGAGCCCTCGTGGAATAAGACCTTGATTGTTGTGAGTTAAATCTTGCACATCAAGTTTTTGGCGCCGCTGCCGGGGAACTTTCTCAATCCTTTGAAAGCATTTAGTAGTGGACCGTTCTATTCACTTCCTTCCGTTTTAGTTTTGCTTCTTTGTTATTTGTTTTTGTGGTTTTGTTATCCCGCATTGTTGTACTACTTGGTTGTATTTGTTGTGCTTGTTTGTAGGGATCCACCAATCCGTCCTCTACCTCATTTAGTTCATGGGAGCAAGGTTGCAAGTACGATGAACTCGTGGCATGGAAATCAAAGTTATGGTCCCTATCAAGGGTGGAATCCATCTCTTAACCCATACTATGGTCATCCTACTTCATCCAACTACTACCAAGAAACTTGTGAGGGAGATAGCCAATGGTGGGGTCAAGAGCAAGAGCAACAAGTTTCAACACCCATGTGGAACGAGCAATGTCCCTATCCATCTCCACCCTACCATCAAGTCTTGCCGGAGTATTATCAAGAGGATTTCACAAGTCATGAACAACATTCTCCACCGCCTTCCATGCTAGAGGAGCTCTTTAAGATGGTTAGAGAAAGCGAGCGTCCTCGAGAGGAGTTCGTAAGCTATGAGGAACCTCCTCCATCTCTTCCCACACTTGAGGAAGCTTTGAAGATTTCGGAAGACAATGCGAACCAACTAAATCGCTTAGCCCAAGGCGTGACACTTATCAAGGAAGCTCTAGAGGATGAACAACACTCTCCACCTTCCCCCACAATTGAAGAGATGTTGCAAACTGTGGAAGATAATGCGGCTCGGTTGGATCGTTTAACTCGAAGTGTGAAGCTCATCACCGACACCTTTGAACCGGAAGTGCTTGTCATGGAAGAAGAAGAAAGTGAGTCCCCCAAGAGGAGTTCAAGAGCCATGAGAAACCTCTTCCACTTCCTTTCATGCTAGAGATCTTGCAAATTGCTGAGGATAATGCAAATCGAGTTAACCGTTTATCCCGAAGCATAGAGCTCGTCACGGAGATTCTTTGAATTAACACCGTCTCAATCATGTGGAGCAAGTTTATGATGATGAAGATGACATTTGTGAATCCGAAGAGCTTGACACAGAAGAAGATTTGGTAGTGGAGGAGATTGAAGAGCATGTTTTTCCCATGGAAACGCCATGTGACGATGATGTGAGGATAGAAGAATCAAGGAGACTTGAGGATGATGACCCTTTAGAGGAGGTGAGAGATGATTTGGAGACGCTTGAAGAAGAGGTGGCACCTAGAGTGGAGCACGAAAGTGAACAACACCACCCTATTGTGGCCCCACCAAAGATTGTGAGTACTCTTCAATCTTCTTGCTTGATCATAAAGTACTTGTGTCAAGAGACGGACACAAGCTTCATAACCTCTCTTAAGGTAACCATGGAAGTGGAGCCACCTCTACTTGAACCGGAAGACCCCTTGAGTGGTATCACCAACGTGGAGACGACGGAGCTCAATGGCGCCCCCTTCCATACATTCTTCTTCAAACTCCTAAACTCAATGGTAGAAAGCCATGGCAAGGTAACAATTGGAACTTAAGCTTAGCTCATTGGTCATTCTACTATTTGCTTCTATCGCTACTTGGAGCTCAGTCTTCATCATGGAAGAAGCTACTTGACATCAAAGAGGTACTAAGTTGGACACCATAACACAGGTATCGTCGAGCTTAAGACGGTAACCAAGCGCTTCTTGGGAGGCACCCCATGTTATCTTTAATTTTTCGCTTTTAATTATTGTTTGAGGTTTTTGTGTTGTTTTAGCTTTTTGAATAAGGTTTGACAAGCATTTTGGATCACTCTTCACCAAGGATCATAATGGAACTCTTTCACCACTATTACATCCTATGCTCTCTCTACCAATGTGGTAATTTCATTCCACCTTACCCTCTCTCTCTTGATCATTGAGGACAATGCTCCTGTTAGTCGTAGGGGAGTTTGAGGTTTGGTGTGACTATTTGTCGGTAGAAGTCCAATGCTATGCTTTGATGATTTGCATGATCTTGATTGAATGTCAAATTCCTCTATTGTGGAATCATTCGGTTCTTGACTTTCACAATGATGTTTAGACTGTTTCGCTTAGAACCTATAACCAACATGTTAGCACTAATATCAAATGAGTCTGGGCCAGAACAGAGATTTTATCACTCTTGTATGTTGGTTGATTGGTTTGATACGTGTTTTTGTACCGCTCGATAACGCCAGTCTAAGATGATAAAGGCAATTAGAAGTTCACCACATTCAGCCAAAAAGCCTACCCGAATCAGTTTCCTATAGGATAACCCGTTGAGTTTTAGCATGTTTGTTGGATCATACACACTTTCACCCTATTCCATGTTTTTCATCACCGTTTTTTATCCCTCGTGATTGTGGCTTGAGATTAGACGGAATCCAAATCAAATCTTGTGTGGAAGTTGTAAGGGGCTAAGGATCAAGTGTTCAAGTGCTGAAACTCTTGAGGTGCCAAAAGAAAAGCTAGGCAAGCTCGGCACCTAAGTGAAGTGTCGGGTTGAGCACTAGCAAAGGCTAAGGCTGTGAGCTAGGCAGGTTCAACACCTAAGTGAAGTGTTGGATCGAGCACTAGTAGACAGTAGAGAAAAAAAAGGAAAAAAAGAGTTCTCAAGGTGGCCCTTGTTGTAGTGATCTAGCTTGAGCATAAAAAGTGCAGATCTAGAGGCGGACGAAGTCGAGTCGAGAGTCACATCACGATCACTCACCACTTTCCAAAATTCTCCTACCCCCACCTAATCCGTTCTATTTCCCGAGTTCAAGTCCTTTTGATTAGAGTTGGTGTTGTTGTGGTCGGTTTTTCTGTATCCCAATTAACCACTACTTGAAGTGTGCAGAAGATAGTGAGGTTTAGACTTCTTCGGTTGATGTTCTTGCATGTGTAGGTTAAGTTTGTTCGTGGAACAGTTTAAGCCAAATTGTTTTCGTTTGAATCTCAATGAGGCCGATCTTGTCATTTGTGAACTTGGATGTTTTTTAATTCATTTGCTTGAGGACAAGCAAAGCTTAGTCGTACTGTAATTTGATGTGAATTTATTTGGTGCATTTTAAGCCTTTGATTAGCCTAAGGATCTCCCATGTTTGATCTCATTTTGCTATGATTAATATTGTTTTATGGAAGTTTTATGCAAAGTGCTCTTTTATTGTCTGGTTGCCACTTTGAGGCCAATTTTGTGTCTATTGGAGTTGTTTTATTTTCATTTTCAGGATTTGGAATTGAAGGACTGGTGATAAGGAGCACGTAGGATCAAACCGGAGGTCAATCGGAGCTAGGACGGAGGAGATATGGCCGTTGCAAAATCAAGAAAAATGCATCTTTCCCCTGAAGAAGTTTTCGGCGAGAACTCTAAGTTCTCGCCGAAAACCCTCGGCGTGTGGAATCGGCGGATTTCCAGAAGGCGGACATTGGATTTGTGAAGGAGTTTTCGCCAAAAACTTATGAAGAAATGCCAAAGATGTCGGGGGTTTTCAAAGAGATTTTCGGCGAAAACTTGTACAATTTTTGCCGAAAATTCAGGGCATTTCCAGCGTGCTATTTAAAGAAGAAGCAGATGAAAATTGAAGGGGAATTCATTCATTTTAGAACACACGCCATACTCTCTCTCAACTCTTCATCGCCGATCACCTTCCTCTCTACTCCTCATCTCCAATCCACAACCTTAGAGCAAGGTGCAACTCAAAGTAGAGGAGCTTGGATTGAAGTCCACAACCTTGGAAGAGGAGGATTGCCATGGTGTTCTTGGTGATCATCTTTCTTTCTCTTTCCTTCATTTCCTTGGCCATGTGTGGCTGATTTCTTAGGTTTCCTTGGTTGTAAGAAGATGATCTCTAGACTTGTTGTTAATTCCAAATTGTGTTATGTGCTTGATTTGGTCTATCCTTTGTGATGTAATGCATGAGAGTGCTTAGATTACATGGTTTGTAGGTCTAGGGATTGAAGAGAGTGTGTTCTAAGAGATTAGATCATCTCAATTCAACCATAGTTGCATGATTTCTCTCTTGTGCATTTTATCGAACACTTGGTGTGCATTAGGTTTTTCATTCAATTGAACTTTGATTAGTCTTTTGATGATTCTCTTAGTGTTACGACATTGACATGAGAGTGTGGTGTCTAGCCTAGTGGTCATAGAGTCATTGGAGAGGGTTTTGTAGCTTGGCATTTCATCAAACACCTTTAATGCATCCTTAATCACTTAGCTTGAGAGCGAGAGCCTAAGTTGAGTGGTTCTAGGATACGGATTTAGTGTGACGAGAGTGCATTGAGACTATAGAAGGGATTTGCATGGTCATTCGATTACAACCTCGATCATGTTTGGCTTGTTTGTGCATTTGTTCCTTTTGAGCATGATGAAGCTATCTTTCCAAGTGAACCTCCTTTATTTTTGTTTTGCACCGCTTTACTTTCTTGTTTTAGTTTCGTTTATGTTTTTGAATTTGTTGCTTTCAAACCAAACTATTTTTAAATGAATAGACCGTCCATGAACCGTGTGAGTATTAGCTTTTGAGAGAGCCCTCGTGGAATATGACCTTGATTGTTGTGAGTTAAATCTTGCACATCAGTGCTTTCATAGATCTATCAGCAAATACCAATTGCATGCTAATTAATTTTAATTCATCTAGGTTCAGTTTTTTATATAAGCACATAGGCATGCCATTAATGGATGCGCCTAGATCAACTAAGCTACGTTCAACTTCAATGTCATTAATGATGCAAGGCAATGTAAAAGAACCAGAATCGGAGCGCTTAGCTGGGATGGGTATGGATGTCGAGTGAGACCGGATGGCCGAGCATTCTTCCTTGGAGGAAGTGGAAGATGCTTCGTTCTTCTTCTTTGAGTTGTCCTTGTCTTCTCCATTGGGTACCAACGCCTTGGGGTAAGGTATTCTTGGCTGATACAGAGCAAAAGGTGGCTCTGGAGCTTGTGTGGGACGTGGTGAGGTAGCCTTCTCTTCGCCTTCCATGATCTCTGGTATATCAATAGCTATAGCATCAAGAGTCATGACCGGATCGGAAGATGTAGTAGCGGCTGAACTCTTGCAACTTCGAGTGGAGATAGTCTTAACGTGCTCATTCTTCAAGTTTGATTCTGTTTGGCTTGGCAGATTACCGAAAGGATGACCACTAGAGAGCATGCTAGCGATATTGTTCACTTGGTTCTCCACTCTATGACCTTGTGCAATATGCTCCTGGTTCAAGATGGCTTGAGCTTTGAATTGACTATCATGCACTACAAGAAAAGTCCAATTTAGCGTCGACAGCTTAACAGCGGCCACTTACGAGCCGCTATTAAATTATCCAAGTCTCGACAATTTAACAGCGGCATTAGGCCATTGTTAAAATACAGCATTCCCATCGGCTAACCCTAATGAACGCGCATGAATCCAAACTGTTGATTTCATTTTTTTCAGATCTTTCGTTTCCCTTCCTTCTCTCCTCCCTAGCTGACGACTTTAGACGAGAAAGGGCTTGATGACTTCCACGAAGAAGGGAAGCAGTTTGAACGACTTTGACGAAGAAGAAAGGAACTTCAACTTTAGCTTGAACAAATGAGGTTCGGTGAAGAAGAGAAGGGGCTTGACGACTTTGAGGAAGAAGGCAAGGAGTTTCGACGAAGAAGGGAAGGAGTTTCGACGAAGACTTCAACGAAGATTTCGACGAAGACTTCGATGATTCCCCCTCCACCGTTGAGCTGATGATTCCCCCCCTCTTTTCATCTTCTCAAATGCAGCCTAAATCAATTTTCTAGATATGTATGCGTTTATTAGTTTAGGGTTGATTGATTAGTTTATGGATGAGCTTGTGTATAAAAAAAATTGAGTTACAAATCTGGAAGAAGCGTCGACGGAAGCGATTTAGAATATGGACTGTCGCCGGAGTTCTGGCTCTATCGTCGGAGTTCTGGCTCTATTGCCGAAGCTACGGTGATGACACTCGATTTGACGTGATTATCAGCCTCATTTAAGCGATATTTCTTTGCTTAAGACATGGTTTTTAGGGTAGAATAACGAATATTCAATCGATTGCCCTATCTCGTGCCATTTGTGTTACCTTGGCCCGTTTCGGGTCTATTTGATGGTTTTCTAGTGTTTTTGTGTTAGCACAGGTTTTTGCCGTCAAATAAAGCAGCCATGGACGTGTCTAAGGCGTAGGAACCTCGAAGAATCAAACCGGAATCGATCCAAGGAGCCAATCAAGTCAAACCGAAAATCTGCCCATATGCACTTGTACCTTCGACGAAAATGATCTCACAGTTTCGGCGAAATCAACAATGCAAATCAGCTGATGCCAAGTGAAGACTGATTTCGGCGAAACCATTAAGCTCTTCGGAAAGAAAATGCAAGGCAGAGAAATCCTGGCCATTTACACAAGAATTTTCGCCGAAACTATCCCTATGGTTTCGGCGAAAATATCAGCTCAGCTCGGCCCAACTAGGGTTAATTATTTATACTTAATCCGGCGGCCCGAAGAGATATACAATTCATAATTAATCATAATACAACTTTTCGAGATCAAAATTCTCTGAAGTTCTGGAGCGAAGAGCTGGAGTTCGAGGAGCCGGATAGAGATCGTGACGCCATCCCTTCCATCTCGGAGAACCGGAGCTAGGAGTGTTATCTACCGAAGATCGGAGTCTGTCAGAGTCGTATGAATTAGGTTTTTCAGATCCTTTTCTGTTCTTCCTCTGAATGATGAACTCTTTCCTTGTCTTTGTGTCTTTTGTAATGATCATGAGTAGCTAAACTCGTTAGAGCTTAGACTAGATGAACCCTAAGTGACCCAGGGCTTTAAAGCGGTCACGGATCGGCGGTGATTAGATTCGAAATTCAATCAGTTCTTTTTCATGTTTAATTCGTTCTTCATTGTTTATGTTTCTTGTCTGGATTGATCACCTAGATTAGATTCTTGTTAAGCTAAAGATAGAAGCGAACGCTCGCCTTACTTTAGAACATCGAATTAAACAATTAACCTTATAATTAGAGTGTGCCTTTCGTAGGAACCGGTTAGGGTTAATTCACTGCAAGAGTAACTCATTAATCACTAGTAATCTCACCAATTAATTAAGTCGTTGCGAGAGGCGACCGTACTCGGGCGGCTAGTTAATCTTGGTAGTTAGAACGGATAGAGCGAACGTTCGCCGGTCTTAAACCTAAGGGTAAGGAGTTATGGTGGTGTCTTAGTAATTGATTGAATGAGAATCGAAATCCGCTGATCTGTTGATTGCCAATGCTCTGGGGAACGAAGGGGGATTCAAAGTCTAAGTTCGTCTGTCATTCTTGTTTCCAAACCCTAATTCTCAATCTGCTTTAGTTTAATCTTTTTAATTTTTCTGCATTTCTTAGAAGTAGAAGTCGTGGAACTCACACCACGCACAACGTGTTTTTCCTTGAATAATTTGTTAGTTCTGAAGTAGCCAATCATTCGAAGGCCCGTGGAATACGATCTGCTATACGCTTTTTCTTAGCATTAGTAGTTTTTATTTGGCTGAACGTCCGAACAACGACCGGAGGCGTTCACCAAATTGGCGCCGTTGCCGGGGACTCTTCTAATTGTTTGAAAGAAGAGTTGGCAAATTATTCTTCTACCTTTCCGCCTTACCATTTATTTTCCTCCATATTTTCAAGATTTACCTGGGTAGTGTTTTTGAGTTTTAATTATGCAGGATTACAGGTGGGATGACCAGTATCAAGAGTGGTATGTCGATGAAGCACCGTATATTGAGGATAACCAAGAGATGTATATGCTAGCTCATCAGCATCGACAACAGACGACGAGAATAGAATCCTTCTTGGAGAATATCTCTACAGAGCTACAAGCTCACAAAGAGATAAACTCACAGGTTCATCAAAATCGACAACAGACGGCAAGAGTAGAATCCGCCTTGGATGATCTCATTTCGAAGCTGCAAGCTCGTAACGTAGTGGATATCAAGCTCGAGCAACCTAATCCACTAATGGAAGAAGATGCTCAAGAGCTGTATGAAGATGAACATGACAATCTCACCGATGACTATTGCGAGCTAGAAGCATCTGATGAAGAAACCTTGGCGGTGGTGGTTGATGAAGACGAAGAGCCAATCCATCTTGAAGTTGAAGCCGAAGAGGAGCACAAAGAAATCGACGAGATATCCTCAATCGAGCTTCCGCCAAGCCAACCTATAGTTCAAGCCAGAGACGAGCACGTGGGGATCGAAGACGTCAAGGATTTGGAAGTATACACACTCGATCCCGAGAGACATCTGGATGATCATCAGGTTGAGAAGATGGAGCTCATTGAACATGCCGTGCCGTACTACCTGTTTCCTCCTCCAGAAGGAGAATTCGAGAAGAACTGGTCATCCAACCAGAACCACGATCTACTGGAACACTACCGGTTACATCACCCTGCTGGAGTGCTACATGGCACTCAACCGCACACCTTGAAGAAGATGATCAACTTCAAGGAACTTCTGAGTTGGGGTCCCTAACAGGTACCGTCCGGCTCAAGGACGTTAAAAGAGAGCACTTCGTGGGAGGCAACCCACGGCTGGAGTTCGTTTTTATGAATTTTTGAGTCAGTCTTTTCGTCGTTCGAGTCAGGTTCGGGGGAGCCAAAGTGTCAGTTTGTTTGATTTCATATTTTTCGTGTAGAGTCTGCATGTCATAGAGTCAATCGCAAGTTGATTGAGGTCGTTCCGATTTTCTGGATTTAACTGTGATTTTCTGAAGTTGGCCTGATTTACGAAAATATTTTCACCCGAACAGTTCAAAATTTTCGGCGAAGCCACTACCATTTTCGGCGAAACTGATTCTTGATTTTCGAACTCATTCTTCCTGTTTCCTATTTTCGGTTCGAAAATTTTCTGATTTCGGCGAAACCATCCCAACTAAATTTTCGGCGAAACCAAACTACCATTTTCGGCGAAATCACCCTACTATTTTCGGCGAAATCACCCTACCATTTTCGGCGAAATCACCTTTTGGATTTTCAACTGAGTCTCCCTGTTTCATATTTTTGGTCCGAAGTGTATAATGTTTTCGTCGAAATTGATTTTGAAAACCAAGCAGTGATTTGAACTAAAGTTTTCGGCGAAACCATATGGTTATTTTCGGCGAAAACGCCTTCGAAAATACGGCAGTGCATTTGAACTAAAATTTTCGGCGAAAACACCCTCTTATTTTCGCCGAAAACTCTTTTGAAAATCACCCAAACTATTCCTTTAAAATCCGGATTCACCCTCTCTCTTCCTTCTTTCAGTTTCTCATTCAATCGTCCAAATATTTTTAAAATTTCCCTTAAACTTCTTTGTTCGACTTTTATTCTGTGTGGATCCGGGACACTTGTCCCGGTATCCTTTTGATCTTTTTGTTGTTTTTGTTTTGTAGGATCTTGAGTAGCTACTCCGCTCTGCTTCGGACGCTCCGTGTTCATCCCCTACACCGACCATCACCATCCAGGTTCTTCGTATCTCTCTACTCTAGTTTAGTCCTGTGAGGACACAGAACCGTTTAAGTGTGGGGTAGGATTCTAGGATTATGCATGATCTTGCTTGCTATCTATGATTCTGTGGTTCAAATTTGAAAATTCTCTAGCATAGAATTGCTCAATTCTTGACTTTTGATGTTAAATTGACTTTAATTTTGAACAATGACGTCTAGACTGTTCCACTTAGAACCTGTAGCCAACGTGTTGGAACTGATATTAAATGAGTCTAGGTCAGAACAGATCATAAATCACTCTTGTAGTTGAAACTTGAATTAATTAAATTAATTGGTTTGTTAATAACAAAGCTCGATAACACCGATCTAAGATGATAGATGCTAGCTTCTCCCATGTTTTTCACTCCATATTTGTTCACCTGTGATTGTGGCTTGAGATTAGATGGAAATCCAATTCGAAATCTTGTGTAAAAAGTTATAACTAGCTAGGATCAAGTGGCTAAATTGTTAAATCAAGTAATAAAGTTGTGCAAATCAATGCTAAGTTCTTTAAAGTGCTGAAAATAAAGCTAGGTAAGCCCGACACCTAAGTGAAGTGTTCGGGTTGAGCACTAGCAAAGGCACAAATACTGTGAGCTAGGCAGGTCCAACACCTAAGTGAAGTGTTTGGTATCGAGCACTAGTATGCAGTAAATAAATTGAAGGAATAAGTTGAAGCTTGAACGAAATTGTTGTTAAAAAGTGGTCCTAGCTAGAACATGTAACGTACAGATCTAGAAACGGATTAAGTCGAGTCGATAGCCACGTCATTTTTCCTACCTCCGCGTCCACATCATGGCTAGAGCTTAAAGTCTTTTCTCATTAGAATTGGTGTTATCGTAGTCGGTTAATTATGATTAATTGTTTTCCCAAGAAACGTGCTTTGTTAAAACTACTACTTGAAGTGTGCAGAGATTAGTGAGATCGAAAATTTATTTGGTTGATGTTCTTGCATGTGTAGGTCACTCTTTCTACGTGGAACAGTCTAAACCAAACTGTTAGAATTAAATCTCGGTTTAATCTCGTGTCATTTGTGAATTTGAGTGTGTTCTAGTTCAGATTGCTTGAGGACAAGCAAAAGCTTAAGTGTGGGGTATTTGATGACACTCGATTTGACGTGATTATCAGCCTCATTTAAGCGACATTTCTTTGCTTAAGACATGGTTTTTAGGGTAGAATAACGAATATTCAATCAATTGCCCTAGCTCGTGCCATTTGTGTTACCTTGGCCCGTTTCGGGTCTATTTGATGGTTTTCTAGTGTTTTTATGTTAGCACAGGTTTTTGCCATCAAATAAAGTAGCCATGGACGTGTCTAAGGCATAGGAACATCGAGGAACTAAACCGAAATCGATCAAAGGAACCAATCAAAGTCCAACCAAAATCCTGCCCGATTACAAAGACACTTTCGCCGAAAATGTCCTATGGATTTCGGCGAAAGTATTAGTGCATTCAGACTGGTGCCAAGACAAAGGAGATTTCCCCAAAAATAAGTATATGTTTTCGGCGAAAACATTAGTGCAAACCGGCTGATGTCATGTGAAGAAAGTTTTCGCCGAAAACTTTGAGTTTTCGGACCGAAAAGAATGAACAGAAGGATCAGTCGGCGGACGTCCATTCACACAAGAATTTTCGCCGAAAATATCCCTATATTTTCGGCGAAAATATTAGGCTAATCTGGCGCTGTATTGGAAACCCTAAAGCGTACCTATTTAAGAGAAGCAGCCGGCAGCCAGAGGAAAAAACGATTCATTATTCATATTTTCACAAATCAGACTTTTGAGAGTCAGCCGACTCTAGGGTTGATAGATAGAGTTTAGAGAGTTCGAAGATCCGTGGAGAGATCGTGACGCCATCCTTCCACCTCGGAGAACTCGGAGCTTAAAGTTGAAGATCCAGGAGATTGAAGCTTCGCGGGAGTCGTCAGAATTAGGTTTTTCAGTTCTTATCTGTTCTTCCTCTGTATGATGATCTTCATTGTTGCCTTTGATTCTCTTGTTTCTGATATGAGTAACTCAACTTGTAGAGCTTAGATTAGATGAACCCTAAGTGACCCAGGGCTTTAAAGCGGTCACGGATCGGCGGTGATTAGATTCGAAATTCAATCAGTTCTTTTTCATGTTTGATTTGTTCTTCATTGTTTATGTTTCTTGTCTGGATTGATCACCTAGATTAGATTCTTGTTAAGCTAAGGATAGAAGCGAACGCTCGCCTTACTTTAGAACATCGAATTAAACAATTAACCTTATAATTGGAGTGTGCCTTTCGTAGGAACCGGTTAGGGTTAATTCACTGCAAGAGTAACTCATTAATCACTAGTAATTACACCAATTAATTAAGTCATTGCGAGAGGCGACCGTACCCGGGCGGCTAGTTAATCTTGGTAGTTAGAACGGATAGAGCGAACGTTCGCCGGTCTTAAACCTAAGGGTAAGGAGTTATGGTGGTGTATAGAAACCGATTGAATTAGAATTGAAAACCGCTGATCTTGTGATTGCCGTTGCTCTGGTGATCTAAGGGGGATTCGAAATCTAAGTTCGTCTATCTTCCCGTTAGTCAATCTTTTAATCTTTTTGTCTTTTGTTTTCCTTTGCTTAATAGATTAGAAGTCGTGGAACTCACACCACGCACAACGTGTTTTAACCTGAGTAATTTGCCAGCTTCTTCAAAGTAGTCGATTAGAAGAAACCTCGAGTCAAATACGATCTGCTATACGCTTTTTCTTAGCATTAGTAGTTTTTATTTGGTTGAACGTCCGAACAACGACCAGAGGTCTCACCATCCGGCTATTACTTTAATCGCTGAACTAGTTTTACATGTTTTAATATATGATCACGGCTGTTAAAATATATGATTTAACCTCGGCCACTTTTTGCCGCTATTAAACATGTTTTACATTGAACAATTTAACAGCGGTTCGTGGCCGCTATTAAAATCAAGTTGTCCCACTGTTAAATTGCTAGTTTCTTATAGTGATGATCATCAAGCGTAGAGATGATATGACTCAGCTTCTTGTCCAATTCGGTCTCCTTATTGTCTTGAGGTGTGGGTCGTTGGGGCCATTTTCCTCTGGTAAATCCAGGAGAGCCTTGATAGTTATTATTCAGGTACTGATTCTGGCGATTGACAGGTGTTGTGCCGTAGTTGCCTTGATTTCTATGAGGCGGCTGATATACTCCTTCGGATTTGTTGTTCGACTTCTGCTCTTGGAATGACCTAGATGGTTGGCTATTCTGATTCTGGTTCTGGTTTTGGTTGGCTCTGGAGTTGTAAGGAGGTCGCTCTTGGAAACTTCACTGTTGTTGGGGCTTCGTGTAGTTGCGATAGCCGATGTAGCCTTGTTGATTATTAGACAAGCCTTGAGTAATGAAGCTCACTTCATTTACAGACCAGACATCTATTTTCCCAAAATTCTGGCAAGTTCCTCCGTTATGAGCACAAGCTCCACACCATTCACAGTCAGCTACAAAGACAGAGGCTGACGGAGGGTTAATAGGTGCACTAGCCTTCTTTAAATGCTTTTGGACTTCTACTTGAATCTGCTCTTCAATGTTAAGCTTACTTTAACTCCTTCTGATTGTCTCTCCCAATTTCTTGACCTGGAAGCACAGCTAGCAAAGTGGAGAAGAACACCTTATGCTTGCAAGCCTTCCCATTCTCTCTCAAAGGCCCCGCAAAGAGGTGGCTCAATAGCAAGCTGCCCGGCCACTATACAAACTGGGATGATCTTGCTCAAGATTTTGTAGAGGAATACTTTCCTCCTTCTAGAACTATAGCTTACAAGGACAGCATTGCCAGATTCGTTCGGAAGGAAGGGATGAGCTTATATAATGCCTGGAATGAATTCCAAGAACTCCTCTTCAATTGTCCTCATCATGGCTTCGAACAAAGGCAACTAGCTGAGATCTTTGCACGAGGTATGAGTGAGGAATCTGCTAAATGGGTCAACTCCTAGGCTGAGGGAGATTGCATGTTTGGTTTGTTCTTATCGAGACTTCCACTCTTGAAAGTTTCTCATATAGCTAGGAAGTCCGCCAAATGTGTGCATGGGTTATCATGCGGCTTTCTTTCAAACTGCACATCCCTAGAGATCATTCACAGGAAGGGGATCTTGATCTCATAGTCAGGATCAGCTTCATTGCGTGGCATGGCAATGGAGGACCGAACACTAGTTGCGCTCGACTTATTGTAATCCGCAAGACTCTTCTGAGCAACCATTGCGGTGGGAGAGGGTGGTGGCGAATCTGACGAAGTGGATGAAGCGAAAGAAGATGATGAGTTCTCCTTTAACTCCTCAATCTTAATTGGTGTAGAGGATGAGGGCGGGTCGATTTTGACTTGCTTTCAAATTCATGGTTGCTTAGGTGGAGTAGAACTACCCGGCTTGTCTAAGCTAAAAGTCTTGAGAGGCTTAGACTGAGAATGAGTGAACGGGCGGTTCATAAACCTGTAAACAACTTGCAAATGACAAAAACAAACCCAACCAGTGTAAAATCGAAGTGTGATGGAAAGATGAAATATGGAAAGGTAGAAGAATAAAGGGCCAACTCTTCTTTCAAGCAATTAAAAGTGTCCCCGGCAATGGCGCCAATTTGATGAACGTTGGAAACAGGTTTATCAATAACTAGCCTACTTAAAAAGTAAGGTAGATCGAATCTCTTGAGGTTTCTTCAAATCGACTACTCAAAGAAGCTGGCAAATTATTCAGGTTTAAACAGATTGTGCGTGGTGTGAGATCCACGACTTCTAAACTATAAAGCAAGGAAATGGAAATGAAATTAAAAGACATATTGAAGGATTGTTTTGACTAACGAGATGACAGATGATGAACACGTTTTCGCGTGTTGTCAAATAACTAGCCTATAGAAGTAAACTAGATCGAATCTCTCGAGGTTTCCTCTAATTGACTACTCAAAGGAATTGGCAATCTATTCGGGTTTAAACAGATTGTGCGTGGTGGGAGTTCCACGACTTCTAAACTATAATCCAAGGAAATTGAAATGAAAATAAAAGATAGATTGGAAGATTGGTTGACTTAACGAGACGACAGACAAGCTTAGACTCGAATCCCTCTAAGATCACTAGAGCATTGGCAATCACAAGACCATCGGTTTTCAATCCTAATTCATTCAGTTCTCAGACACCACCATAAATCCTGACCCTTAGGTTTAAGTTCGGTGAACATTCTCCCTATCCGATCTAACTACCAAGATTAATTAACCGTCTGTGCGTTCACTTCTGCAGTGGAAAACTAATTGGCGTGATTACTAGTGATTTATGAGCTACTCTAGCAGTGGATTAATCTTAAATGGTTCCTACGAAAGGCACACTCCATTGAATAGATTAATTGTTGATTTGGGTGTTTTAAATTAAGGCGGACGTTCGCCTCCATCCTTAGTTTAACAAGAATCTAGTCTAGGTAATCAAGTTAGAAAAGAAACACGGGCAATGAAGAATAAACCAAACATGCAAGAGAAACCACCGATCTGTGACCGCTTTAAAGCCCCAGGTCACTTAGGGTTCATCTAATCTAAGCTCTACGAGTTTAGCTACTCATATTCAATCCATGAAAATCGAAAACAATCAAAGAATACATCTCAGATAGGAAGAACAAAGAAGAAATGTAAAACCTAATTTTGATGAATCTGTGAAGCTTCAATCTCGAGAATCTTCAACTCCTAGCTTCGAGCACTCTGAGGTGGGAAGATGGAGCCACGATCTATCCGGGAACTCCGAGATTCTCTCAACTCTCTCTCAAGCTCTAAAGTCTAGAAATTAATATGTGGAAAATAAGTGTGTAACACCCTATCCTATTAGTGACACCTAACCGGTGAATTAATGTAATTACAGCGGAACATGATTCGGGTGTTACATTAACTTGCTTAATAGCTTGATATTTTTCTTGAAAAATCGACATGAAGTATTCGTATAATGGACCTAACAGTTCTTCTAATCATACCTGCATAACACATAACATACTTCTACATATACATTCCATGGTTACCCACAACATCCAACTTAGTTATTAGCTCATGCCACTACTACAGACACATTACAACTATGTATATCCTTACAATCCTGCAAAGCACGTATACATCTGCACTATATACACATAGATCACATGATAACTACAACGTGCCTTTACATGCCACACCTGCATAAGGGTCTAACATATGCATGAAAATGTGTCAAAAACATCTGAAAGTGAAAACATGGATCTTTGGTCAAAATGAACTCCCCTGTAGTCGTCCAAGCATGGAGTAGTTGAAGACCGTACCTCATCGAGCCTTCAACTCCTAGACCTACTGGAAGCTTCAAGGATCTCTACTGCTGTTGCTGGTCTGCTCACCCACAAGGATAAGCTCATAGCTGAGTGAGTGTAATCCTAGCATCGTGAGTTCAAAGCAAAGCATACCCCTAACATGTATCTAACACATAAGCCAAAACACTACGATCGAATCTCAGCTATCCTGACATCCCAATAGGCAAAGGACTCAACCACCTTGACTTATGCACATGCGTCTTATCATATTTTAATTATTTGGCGCCTGGCTATTCCCATGCTATTAACTCTCCCGGGCTTGTTTGCTTGTTATTCAACACCACTAAGGGTGTGATCATGACTTGTAAAAGAACCTTCACCATACCAAGAGTGAGGTTATAAACTTAATTTCATGAATAAGTCTACACCATACCATGGGTGCGACTATAAACTTGACTTGATAATTGAGTAATAACCTAACTACTACGTGAATGACCGTGAAACCAAACCATACATGACTTGTGTTCTTGTTCATGATTCTTAACTTGAGATTCCTTAACCTTAACTCGATCATTTAATACACTTGACTTGTATAATCTCGACATAACAATACTTGACTTGACTTATAATAACTTAGGAGTCCCATAGTGGTACTTCATCGGGACTAGCCCTCGTACTAGGTCATTCTCCGGATCACGAATCCAATATCACAACTATCACAAACGACGTAAATAACGACAATATGAGAAATTTACTAATCATAAATATCGTAGCATATAATAAAGAACTTAAAGGAAACATGAAACATGGAATCAGATAAATCACTTATTGATAAGCACAACAATTAAACACACGTATTAATCATAGTTCCACATATAACATGTAATTCCATACACCCCTAAGCAGTCGGTCTAATTCTCCTAGGTTCATACAAAGAATAAATGTAATTAACACGATACAACAAACCCGATATGCCGTGCTAATCCCTCACCGATTCTGAACGACGAAACTTCGATACTAACTTCTTTGTCGGAACTCTAATTCAGAACGACCTCAGTATCACGAACCATGTACAACTCCAAGCTTAATTTTATCTCCCTCACGCTCTACTCTTTCCTCTCTGCTCCCGCTCCCCTGTTCTCCTCTATTTTTCCTCCCTCGACTTCTCTTGCTCTCTTCCTTTCTTTTCCACAGAACACACTCCCTCTGTATAACGCCTCCCTTTTCTCTAACGTTTGATCCCCCCATTTTATTAAATCATTTCACTTACTTAAGCTAAAAGAAAAGTTCGTGATTATCTTTTCAATGTTAATCCACAAAGTAAACGTGGTGGCAGGGGAGATGAGTACATCTGCCATGTGTTAGTTATTTTTGTCTTATACACAAATATAGTTAGATTAAATATAATAAACTTTGTCACAAATATAATTATATTAAATATAATAAACTTTGTATATCATATAAGTGATGCATAATAATTAGTACTATATCAAATCAGTCAATATTTTTGGAATAGTTGGAACGGGTTGTTACAATTCCTCCCCCCTTAAAAGATTTCGTCCCCGAAATCTATCTTGGTCTTAGCTCTGGAACTCTATCTAACTCTCTAACATTAACTTCTAACTTAGCTTATCATCCATCTAACCAGTATTTTTTTCTTACTTAGGTGATTCACATCGAATAAGCAGTCACGTAGCATGTTAGTTTTTCATGTTTTAGTTACAAGGCACCTATACTACGTGATCATATCATAAGCACATCAATCCAAACATGAAACAACAATTTAACCTGCTAAGTAGGCCTCGACAAACTTAGGGTACTTCTCTCTCATACTCATCTCTATTTCCCAGGTGGCACCTTCACTACCTTGGTTCCTCCAAACTACTTTCAACATTGGAATCTCCTTCTTACGAAGAGTCTTAATAGTACGATCAACTATCTCAACTGGGACCTCTTCAAATGTAAGGTCCTGGTTCAACTCCACTTCCTCAGGTCTTAACACATGTGAAGGATCTCCACAATACTTCTTTAGCATGCTTACATGAAATACATTGTGGATTAGTGACAATTCAGGAGGTAGCGCTAACCTATACGCCATTGGTCCAATCTTCTCAATGATTGCATAAGGTCCTATGTAACGAGGTGCTAGCTTTGCTTTCTTTCCAAACCTCATTACACCCTTCCAAGGAGAAACCTTGAGAAATACCTTCTCACCCACATCATAGTTCACCTCACGCTTATGAGTATCAACATAAACCTTTTGCCGATCTTGCGCCACTCTTAAACGATCCTTTATCATTTTAACCTTATCCACCGTAATTTGGACAATCTCAGGTCCCTCAATTTGTCTCAAACCTTCCTCATCCCAGCATAAAGGTGTCCTACACTTTCTCCCATAAAGTGCTTCATAAGGAGCAACACCCAAACTGCTATGGTATTGGTTGTTATAAGCGAACTCAATCAATGGTAAATGATCCACCCATGATCCCTTCCAATCCGTCACACAAGATCGAAGTAGTTCCTCCAATGTAAGAATGGTTCTTTCCGTTTGACCATCTGACTCAGGATGGTAGGCTGAAGTAAAATGAAGTTTTGTTCCCAAAGCTGCATGTAGACTTACCCAGAATCGAGATGTGAAACTTGGATCTCGATCAGAAACTATCGACAATGGAACACCATGTAATCTTACAATTTCCTTGATATACAAATCAGCTAGCATTTCAAGTTGTGGCTTCCATTTAATAGGTATAAAGTGAGCCGCCTTGGTTAAATGGTCTACTATTACCCAAACTGCATCTTTTCCCTTAGCTGGTGGAAGCCCATAAACAAAATCCATGGTAATTCTTTCCCACTTCCATTCGGGAATCGGTAGTGGTTGTAACCTTCCTGCGGGTGCTCGATGTTCTGCCTTAACCTTTTGGCATACTAGGCATTTGAAGACATGCTCAGCTGCTTCCCTCTTCATCCCTGGCCACCAATAATAAGGTTTGATCGTATTATACATTTTAGTTGCTCCTGGGTGCATAGCATAAGCGGAAGAATGAGATTCATCAAGAATCTCTTTTCTTAAGTTTTTGACATTAGGTACACATGCCCGACCATTGTACCGTAGCATGTCATCTACAAACTCAAATGGACTCTCTTTACCTTGTTCAATATCTGAAATAATTCCAGCTAACTTCTCATCCTCCTTTTGTTTCTGACGTATCTTATCATGAAGTAATGGTCGAATGTTCAACCGAGCCAATAACCCTGATAAACCATCCACTTCCACTTCTACATTCATTGCCCTCAAACCCACTAAATCAGTCATGTTTTTCTTGCCCTTCCTACTTAAAGCATCAGCAACCACATTAGCCGTACCGGGATGATAATCAATCGTGCAATCATAGTCCTTCAATAACTCAATCCACCTCCTTTGTCGACTGTTCAACTCTTTTTGGTCCATTAAGTACTTAAGACTCTTATGATTAGTAAGAATCTTAAAAGTTTCACCATATAAGTAATGTCTCCATATCTTCAGGGCAAACACCACTGCTGCCAATTCCAAGTCGTGAGTAGGGTAATTAATCTCATGGGGTCGCAATTGCCTTGAGGCATAAGCTATAACCTTACCATCCTGCATTAGCACACATCCTAAACCTTGATATGATGCGTCACTATACACCATGATTTGTCTAGAGTTAGAAGGTAGAGCAAGTACAGGTGCAGTAGTCAACCTCTCTTTGAGTTCATCAAAACTCCTTTGACATGCCTCATTCCATACGTATTTGGTATCCTTTCTTAACAACTTGGTCAAAGGTGCTGCAATCTTTGAGAATCCTTCAACAAATCTCCTGTAATAACCTGTCATACCAAGAAAACTTCTCAACTCAGAGGCGTCCTTTGGTGGAACCCAATTCACTACCGCTTCTATCTTTTTAGGATCCACCTCAATCCCTTTTCCTGATATCACATGCCCCAAAAATAAGACTTCTTCCAGCCAAAAAGCACACTTTGAGAATTTGGCATATAGTTGTTTCTCCCTTAAGGTTTGTAACACAATTCTGAGGTGTTCACTGTGTTCTTCCTTGCTCTTAGAATAAATGAGAATGTCGTCAATGAATACGATGACAAATTTATCAAGATATTCATGGAAGACTTTATTCATGAGAGCCACAAATGCCGCAGGTGCATTCGTGAGTCCAAATGGCATAACCACATACTCATAATGCCCATACCTTGTTCGAAACGCTGTCTTAGGAATTGCTACTTCAGCTACCCTCAATTGATGATAACCTGACCTTAGGTCAATCTTAGAAAAGACAGATGCACCTTGCAATTGATCAAACAAATCATCAATTCTTGGAAGAGGGTAACGGTTCTTAATTGTTGCCTTGTTCAACCTCCTATAATCAACACACATCCTCATTGTGCCATCTTTCCTTTTAACAAATAACACTGGTGCACCCCAAGGGGAAATGCTGGGCCAGATAAAACCTTTATCCAATAAGTCTTGCATTTGCTCTTTCAGTTCCTTAAGTTCTACCAGTGTCATTCTATATGGTGCAATTGAAATTGGTGCCGTTCCTGGCACTAGCTCAATGTCAAACTCAATTTCCCGTTCAGGTGGGAGACCAGGAAATTCCTCAGGAAATACATCCGGAAATTCTTTCACAACTTCTACATCTTCTAACCTTACTTCCTTATCCACTATCACATGAGCGAGATATGCTTCACAACCTTCTCGCACTAAAGCAAAACCTTCCATGGTTGAAAGCAACACATTCATCCCTCATTTCTTAATACCTTTGAACACTACTTGTCCCTCCTTTAGAGTGTTAAAGTAAACTTCCTTCTTACTACAATCCACTACTGCTCCATGAGTAGCAAGGAAATCCATTCCAAGAATGACATCGAACTCATCAAATGGTAAAAGGATCAAATCTGCTGCCAGAAAAGCTCCTCCCACACAAATGGAAGAGTTTCTAATTACGGAGTCCACACTCAAAGTATCACCCACTGGTGTCCTAACACATAAGGTATATCCTAATTTATCAGGTACTATACGTAGCATGTGTGCAAACATATAAGACATAAAGGAATGTGATGAACCAGTATCAATCAATGCATATAATTGCTTGCCAAGGATAGAAAGCATACCACTCACCACCTCTGGTGCTGCCTCTGCCTCGCCCCTAGTCATAGCATAAACTCTCGGCACTGCCTGAGCGTTAGTACCCTCTGTGTTGGTACCCTGAGGTCTGGCACCCTGATATTGGTTCTGACCACCAAGCCTACTACTTTGCTGACAACCACGACCACCCTGAAATCCTCCTCGACCACTTTGAAATCCACCGCGACCACCTTGAAAACTACTTCTGACTGGGGCTCTAGATTGTTGCACTGAGGCTTCTGAATGTGTAGAACCACCTCCTCCTCTATTAGGGCATTCCCACACACGATGGCCTAGCTTTCCACATTGAAAACATTCCCCAGAAAACTTCCTACACTCACCAAGATGTCTTTTCTGACAAACTTCGCATATTGGAAAGGATGGAATCGAACCTGCTGGTCTCTGGTAAGAGGATGTAGTAGAAGATTGAGCTGGCATCCTCCAACTAGTGTTAGGACCCCTCTTCATAGGATATCGAGGTCCACCATAGCTCCCACTTTGTATTGGTGCCTTCTTTTTCCTATCTTCTACTTTGGTTTTCTGCTCTTCACGTCCCTCAGCCTCATATGCCTCATACTTAAGTGTTGCTTCCTTAATAGTGGCCATGCTCTCCTCATCCACCATATGGATATTCTCCTTCAATCCTAGTCGTAAACCATGTAAATACCTCTGCTTCTTTTTCCTCTCCGTGTCAGCCAACCCATCCTCAAAATAAAGAAGTCGAACAAACTTGATAGTGTATTGGGTTACTGTCATATCTCCCTGTTTAAGGCTGGCGAACTCATTAGTCTTTGCTCTAACAAATGCCTCAGGAAGAAACTCTGTCTTAAAGGCAGCCAAGAACTGATCCGAAGTAAACTCCACTCGTTGCCCACTAATCCTTGATACTGAAAACCACCAACTGTTTGCATACCCCTTCAACAAGAAAACTGCATATTGTACTTTCTCTTCTGGGGTAGCATACATATACTCGAACACATCCTCCATCTCCATCAACCAATCCACAGTCTTCTCCGGATCAGTCATGACATCAAACTCCTTACCACCTAAACTTTTCATCTTAGCATAATCCAAGACCTCTGGTTTTACTTCTGCAACCACCATACCTCTTGACTGATCGGTAGGGGGACTACCTGCGCTTCCATGCGAACTACAAGGGACAACATTGGCCTTAGCTTGATCCACACATTACTTGAAACAAATCTTAATGAAATTACTTGAAGAAGAGGTTGAAAATTCAATGCAAATTTCAAAACCATGATGCATGTGGACTACTAACACTACACCACACAAGACACAACCGCTCGATCGCATGTGCAAGTACGGGTATGGAATACCTCCCCTCTTTTGGGGTTCGCGACGTCCAAAGAGAAAAAGGTAGCATACCTATAATGCAGAAGGCAAACCGTGCTCTGATACCAACTTGTAACACCCTATCCTATTAGTGACACCTAACCGGTGAATTAATGTAACTACAGCGGAACATGATTCGGGTGTTACATTAACTTGCTTAATAGCTTGATATTTCTCTTGAAAAATCGACATGAAGTATTCGTATAGTAGACCTGACAGTTCTTCTAATCATACCTGCATAACACATAACATACTTCTACATATACATTCCATGGTTACCCACAACATCCAACTTAGTTATTAGCTCATGCCACTATGATATGACCCAGCCCGACTGCCCAAGCATCCGTAAGTACTCATACACTCCACCAGGGTCACCCATCCAAGGAAGAACCTTAGGGCCCTACAAGAAGCGTATAGAGCCAAGGGAAGGCCACCTACAAGACCCCAAGCCCAGGTATGAGATAAGATACAGGCTCAGGCCTCCCCCTACAGGTAGGAAAGCTCAGGAGGAAGAAATGCCACTCCAAGCCATGCGGCTGGCCGAGTGTAGAAACCCTAGAGTTAAAGTTAAGCCTCGGCCGGATCCTGACCTCATCTCCAAGGACCCTAAAGATGAAGCACACTCCAGAGACCCTCTGGAGGCATTCCTGGAGTATAGGAGCAAGAGAGCCCAAGAGTACCTGGCCAAGAAGGGATGGCTACCCAAGACCGACCCGGCGCCAAGTCCTGAGGAGAATTGGAGCACACGGTTCCAAGACACCACCTCTGACCCGACCTAGCCCATGAGAGTCACGTATGGAGCTATTTGAGGCGATGCCCGAAGCTAGAAGTGGAAGCCCCGAGCAGAAATGAAGAAGTTCCCAAACCGGCCCCGCCCCGAGCCCTAGACCGAGAGCCGGGCCGATCGGGAATATTTTATGGGAATGGACGCCGTGTGGACCAAGCCTTTTGGCAAGGCCCTAGCCCTTGGACCAGCCCAGAGCATCAGGCCCCAAGGCCCGACGAAGGCCCGCCATTGAAGAAGAAGAAGCCCAGAGCCGAGCAAAGGCCCGGCCCGAAGACCGGCTGCCCGCCGAGTCCTAGTCCCACTCGGACTAGGAAACCCTAAAACCACCGGTTTAGGGTTTTAAGAGTTTTATTCCTATTTTGTGTTGGATTCTTGGATTTAAAGACTATTTAATTGTTTTCCTTTTTAGTAGGACTTGTTTAGGGGTTTTAGGAGACTATTTAGGAATAGGACTCTTTATTTTATTATTATTTAGAAGTAGTGATTAGGGAGGAGAGCTTGTTCCCTCACCTATTTAAAGAGGCCGCCGGCCACCCTTGTAGACACAACTTTTATGAAATAAACCCCCTTTGAAAGAACTTTGTTCTGAAACCTTATTGTATCTGCGTGTTGCGATACTGAAGGCCCTGACTTATCATCAAGAGCATCCATCTCTTGGCGTGACGTCATCGACTGGACACTTCTGGTTCCCGGCTATATACAGCCGATGGGTCAAAGTACTTATCTGCCCCCGGTTCCCAACGGTTCTACCTCGCTGCACGGTCTCAACTTACGGTGTTTAAGGGTTGTCTGCCCACGGTTGCAGCGGTTCACATCACACTACTACAGACACATTACCACTATGTATATCCTTACAATCCTGCAAAGCACGTATACATCTGCACTATATACACAGATCACATGATAACTACAACGTGCCTTTACATGCCACACCTGCATAAGGGTCTAACATATGCATGAAAATGTGTCAAAAACATCTGAAAGTGAAAACATGGATCTTTGGCCAAAATGAACTCCCTCGTAGTCGTCCAAGCATGGAGTAGTTGAAGACCGTACCTCATCGAGCCTTCAACTCCTAGACCTACTGGAAGCTTCAAGGATCTCTACTGATGCTGCTGGTCTGCTCACCCACAAGGATAAGCAGAGGAAAATATAATAAAGAAAAGGGTCAGCTCATAGCTGAGTGAGTCTAATCCTAGCATCGTGAGTTCAAAGCAAAGCATACCCCTAACATGTATCTAGCACATAAGCCAAAACACTAGGATCGAATCTCAGCTATCCTGACATCCTAGTAGGCAAAGGACTCAACCACCTTGACTTATGCACATGCGTCTTATCATATTTTAATTTTTTGGGGCCTGGCTATTCCCATGCTATTAAATCTTCCGGGCTTGCTTGCTTGTTATTCAACACCACTAAGGGTGTGATCATGACTTGTAAAAG
Organism: Linum lewisii; assembly: GCA_034768395.1. Classification (NCBI taxonomy): domain Eukaryota; kingdom Viridiplantae; phylum Streptophyta; class Magnoliopsida; order Malpighiales; family Linaceae; genus Linum; species Linum lewisii. Next base: position 34,783,113 of record CM068300.1, on the reverse strand, counting down.
AACCTTCACCATACCAAGAGTGAGGTTATAAACTTGATTTCATGAATAAGTCTACACCATACCATGGGTGCGACTATAAACTTGACTTGATAATTGAGTAATAGCATGGGGAGCCCTAATTACTACGTGAATGACCGTGAAACCAAACCATACATGACTTGTGTTCTTGTTCATGATTCTTAACTTGATATTCCTTAACCTTAACTCGATCATTTAATACACTTAACTTGTATAATCTCGACATAACAATACTTGACTTGACTTATAATAACTTAGGAGTCCCATAGTGGTACTTCATCGGGATTAGCCCTCGTACTAGGTCATTCTCCGGATCACGAATCCAATATCACAACTATCACAAATGACGTAAATAACGACAATATGAGCAATTTACTAATCATAAATATCGTAGCATATAATAAAGAACTTAAAGGAAACATGAAACATGGAATCAGATAAATCAATTATTGATAAGCACAACAATTAAAACACGTATTAATCATAGTTCCACATATAACATGTAATTCCATACACCCCTAAGCAGTCGGTCTAATTCTCCTAGGTTCATACTAAGAATAAATGTAATTAACACGATACAACAAACCCGATATGCCGTGCTAATCCCTCACCAATTCTGAACGACAAAACTTCGATACTAACTTCTTTGTCGGAACTCTAATTCAGAACGACCTCAGTATCACGAACCATGTCCAACTCCAAGCTTAATTTTATCTCCCTCATGCTCTACTCTTTCCTCTCTGCTCCCGCTCCCCTGTTCTCCTCTATTTTTCCTCCCTCGACTTCTCTTGCTCTCTTCCTTTCTTTTCCACAGAACACACTCCCCTCTGTATAACGCCTCCCTTTTCTCTAACGTTTGATCCCCCCATTTTATTAAATCATTCCACTTACTTAAGCTAAAAGAAAAGTTCGTGATTATCTTTTCAATGTTAATCCACAAAGTAAACGTGGTGGCAGGGGAGATGAGTACATCTGCCATGTGTTAGTTATTTTTGTCTTATACACAAATATAGTTAGATTAAATATAATAAGCTTTGTCACAAATATAATTATATTAAATATAATAAACTTTGTATATCATATAAGTGATGCATAATAATTAGTACTATACCAAATCAGTCAATATTTTTAGAATAGTTGGAACGGGTTGTTACAATTTGTGTCTCTCCTTCGATGTGAAAAAGAGATATATTGAACTGCAACGGCGGCAGCTTAAATAGGTTTCCAACTCGGTCCTGGAAAAGCCTTAAGTTCTCGGCGAGAATTATGAAATCCTCGTCGAGAACTTCTTTGCAAACTGGCTTCTTATCTTCGACGAGAATTCTGTGTGTAATCCTTAATAAGTTTTCGGCGAGAACTATGAAGTTCTCGCCGAGGACTTCTGTGTAAACTTCAGCAGGAATTATGACGAGATTTTCTTCTGGCTTTCTTTATAGGTTTTCGGCGAGAACATTGAAGTTCTCGTCGAGAACTTCTTTGTAAACTCAAATGAGTTCTTCGATGAGATTTTTGATTAATTTGTTCAGTATGTCTTTGGCGAGAACCTTCATCTTCTCGCCGAGAATGTAAGTGTCGGGCAGTTGAATGTTTTGACTTTTATCTGTTTGATTTCTAGATCGGTTTCTGGGCATTCCTTTAGGTTTCCTTACTTCCCAAGCACGTTCGTGGCTACGTAATTGATGGCAAAAACCTTGTGCACTCAAAAAAGCACTAGAAAACACATCAAATAGACCCATAATGGGCTAAAGTAACCAAAACGATAAGAAATAGAGCAATTGAGTGAAAACACCCTAAACAACCCCAAAAACCGTGTCTCAAGCCGGGAACGTGTTTTTGCCATCATTTACGTAGCCACGGACGTGTTCAAGACCTCAAGGAGTGAACCAGAATCGAACCAGAAATCAAACTGGAGTCAGAACCGAAGATCCAACTGCCCAGCACAATGTTTTCACCGAAAATACTATAAAGTTTTTGGCGAAAATACCTTCAGAAACCCACACCGATTGTGAAAAAGTTTTCAGCGAAAAGTCTAAGTCTTCACCAAAAACTATTGAAGAAATACACACAGGAAGACTCATCTGAAGTTCTCGGCGAAAACTTCTTAAGTTTTTGCCAAAAACTATTACCTTTTCCAAGACAGAAAAGGCAAACCCTAATGACTCCTATTTAAACAGAGCAGCGGCAGCTGAGAGGGGTAATCCATTATTCATTGAACGGAAGTTCCAATACAGAGGCGACAGCCTCTAGAGAGATAGATTTTAGAGAGTTCGAAGATCTGTGGAGAGATCGTGACGCCATCCTTCCACCTCGGAGAGCTCAGAGCTTAAAGTTGAGGATCCAGGAGATCGAAGCTTCGCCGGAGTCGTTAGAATTAGGTTTTTCAGTTCTTATATGTTCTTCCTCTGTATGATGATTTCCTTTATTGCATTTGATTCTTCTGTTATCTTTATGAGTAGCTGGACTCGTAGAGCTTAGATTGGACGAACCCTAAGTGACCCAGGACTTTAAAGCAAGTCATGGATCGGTGGTAATTAGATTCAAAGTTCAATCAGTTTCTCTTTGCATGGTTGTTTTGTTCTTCATTGTTTATGTTTCTTTTCTGGTTGATCGCCTAGATTAGGTTTGTGCAAGTTAGGGTTAGTCACTAGACAATTCCTTGCTTTGGCGCATAAACTTATCTTCCTTGATCACCTAGTTTAGATTAGTGTTAAGCTGAGGATAGTAGCGAATGTCCGCCCTACTTTAGAACATCAATTCAACCAATTAACCTATTCATTGGAGTGTGCCTTTCGTAGGAACCAGTTACGGTTAATCCGCTTCAAGAGTAACTCATAAACCTATTCATTGGTGGTGTATGAGAACTGAATGAATTAGAATTGAAAACCGTTGGTCTTGTGATCGCCAATGCTTTGGTAATCTAAGGGGGATTCAAAATCTAGCTCGTCTATCTTTCTGTTAGTCAACCTTTTTAATCTTTTTGTCTTTTATTTTTCTTGTTTATTAGATTAGAAGTCGTGGAACTCACACCACGCACAACGTGTTTAAACGTGAGTAATTTGCCAACATATTTGAGTAGACAAGAAGAAAAGACCTCGAGTAGAATACGATCTAGTCTACCTTGGTAGATTAGTAATTTGATTGCACGCATTACAACAAGCATCAAAGTAGTGCCGTTGCCGGGGACTCTTCTAATTGTTTGAAAGAAGAGTTGGCATTTTATTCTTCTACCTTTCCATCTATCATCTATTTTTCCTCCATATTTCCATGATTTACCTAGGTAGTGCTCTTGAGTTTTGAGATGCAGGATTACAGAAGGAATGACCAGTTCCAAGAGATGCTACATCAACAACAACAACGGATGGCGAGATTTGACTCCCTCTTTGCTAAGATCTCTTCAATGCTACAAACTCCTAATGTGGTGGACTTTGAGCTCCAGCAACCAAAACAATTAACGGAAGAAGATGCTCAAGAACTGTTCGAAGAAGAGCCATAAGCTACAAACCACCAGCAAATTCACCAAGAGATGTATATACAGGCTCATCAGCATCGACAATAGATGGCAAGAGTAGAATCCGCCTTGGATGACCTCATTTCGAAGCTACAAGCTCATCTCACGACGAACATCAAACTCGAGCAACCAAATTAATTAATGGCAGAACACGCTCAGGAGATGTTCGAAGAAGAAGATGAGCTCGTCCATGACTATTATGAGCGAGAGGAATCCGATGAAGAAATATTCTTGGCGGTGGTGGCTGATGAAGGCGTTAAGCTCGTCTATCTTGAAAGCATGGAATTCACCCATCTTGAAGTTGAAGCTGAAGAGGAGCACGAAGAAATCGAGGAGATATCATCAATTGAGCTTCCGCCGAGCCAACCTATAGATCAAGCCAGAGACAAGCACGTGGGAATCGAAGACATCAAGGGTTTGGAAGTATACATATTGGATCTTGAGAGACCTCTGGATGATCATCAAGTGGATAAGATGGAGCTCATTGACCATGCCAGGCCATACTTCCTCTTTCCTCTTCCAGTAGGAGAATTCGAGAAGAACTGGTCATCCAACCAGAATCGCGATCTACTGGAGCACTATCGGCTGCATCACCCGTCTGGTGTGCTTTCTGGCACTCAACCACTGGCCTTGAAGAAGACGATTGACTTCAAGGAACTCCTAAGTTGGGGTCCCTAACAGGTACCGTCCGGCTCAAGGACGTTAAAAAGAGAGCACTTCGTTGGAGGCAACCCACAGCTGGAGTTTACTTTGAATTTATTGAGTCAGTCTTTTCGTCGTTCGCGTCGGTTTCGGGGAGGCAAAGTGCCAGTTTAATTTCCTTTTGTTTTTTGTTAGGTTTTTGAAAAAAAGGGTTTTAAAATAAGTATTCGGCGAGAACCTAAAAGTTCTCGCCGAAAACTTTAATTATTTTAAAACAGTAGCGTCTGTCTTTTTTTTAGTTTATTTTCAAAGAAAGTTTTCGGCGAGAACTTGTGTCTGTTCTTCAAAATCAGTTTCCTTTTTTTGTACCGATTCCAACGCATACTTGATCGCCCAAATTGGAGCTCTGTAGCTCCAGTTATCCCTGAAACAAGCTTTTCGCGTTTTTGGCCAACTTCCTCGCTTTCTGTCCATTTTCTTGAGTCATGTCTTCAAGGTTAGTTGTTGGGTTTTCAATTTCAAATCTTTTGACATGTTGATTGTTGATTTTCAACGAGTTTCATTTCGGTTGACTTCTCGGGCTACCTCGTTTTGCGTGCCTACTGTTTCGGTGTGATTTTTACTGATCTGATTGAACTTAGATGATCTAGAATTCTCTAGGAGCGTTGTGCCGTGAATTTGTGTCGTTTAAAAAAAATTCAAAATTTCAAAAAAATTCCCCTTAACCTTCTTTGTTCGACTTTTATTCTGTGTGGATCCGGGACACTTGTCCCGGTATCCTTTTGATCTTTTTGTTGTTTTTGTTTTGTAGGATCTTGAGTAGCTACTCCGCTCTACTCCGGACGCTCCGTGTTCATCCACTACACCGACCATCTCATTCCAGGTTCTCTGTATCCCTCTACTCTAGTTTAGTCCTGTGAGGACACAAAACCGTTTAAGTGTGGGGTAGGATTCTAGGATTATGCATGATCTTGCTTGATTTTCTGTGACTTGTGATGTTAAATTGACTTCAATTTTAAACAATGATGTCTAGACTGCTCCATTTAGAACCTATAACCAATGTGTTGGCACTGATATCAAATGAGTCTAGGTCAGAACAGATCATCAATCACTTTTGTAGTTGAACTTGAATTAACTAAATTGTTTTGCTTGTTAATCACAAAGCTCGATAATACCGTTCTAAGATGATAAATGCTAGCTTTTTCCCATGTTTTTCACTCCATATTTGTTCACCTGTGATAGTGGCTTGAGATTAGATGAAAATTGATGACACTCGATTTGACGTGATTTTCAGCCCCATTTAAGCGACATTTCATGCCCCTTTGATGCCATTTTGATGAGTTTTTGGTGAATATGTGTTTATTATGTAATTTTAGGCTCCTAGTGCGTACATTGTCCATTTCTTGGCTATTTTTATACTTTTTGTGAACTTTTATGTTGAGCCCCCAGGTTACCACATTATAGAGGACTTTCTCACGAGTCCAACGCTTCAAACAGGGACCAAATCGGAGTTCAAACGGAGCGGGAGTGATCGAAACAAGTTGGAACTTTGCCCAGCTCAAAACGCCGCGTTTGGAGCTTACACGCCGTGTAAGCTAAATGCACTGTGAGCTTACACGCCATGTAAACTCCCCAGACATGGAAATTCAGCCTTTTCCAACTTATAAAGGGTTTGTAGGGTTATATATAGACTTTTTGAAGCCAGATTGAATATACACGAATTTTGGCTGATTAGACACGACCTTAGGGTCGATAGATAGAGTTTAGAGAGTTCGAAGATCCGTGGAGAGATCGTGACGCCATCCTTCCACCTCGGAGAGCTCGGAGCTTAAAGTTGAAGATCAAGGAGATCGAAGCTTCGCCGGAGTCGTCAAAATTAGGTTTTTCAGTTCTTATTTGTTCTTCCGTTGTATGATGATTTTCTTTGTTCCCTTTGATTCTTTTGTTATCATTATGAGTGCCTGAACTTGTAGAGCTTAGATTAGATGAACCCTAAGTGACCCAGGGCTTTAAAGCGGTCACGGATTGGTGGTAATTAGATTCGAAGTTCAATTAGTTTCTCTTTGCATGGTTGTTTTGTTCTTGACTGTTTATGTTTCTTCTCTGGTTGATCACCTAGATTAGGTTTATGCAAGCTAGGGTTAGTCGCCAGACAGCTTCCTGCTTTGGCGCATAAATTTGTCTTCCTTGATCGCCTAGTTTAGATTCTTGTTAAGCTGAGGATAGAAGCGAACGCTCGCCTCTCTTTAAAACATCAAATCAACCAATTAACCTATTCATTGGATTGTGCCTTTCGTAGGAACCAGTTAGGGTTAATCCACTGCAAGAGTAACTCATAAATCGTTAGTAATTCCACCAGTTAGTTTAGTCGTCGCAAGAGGCGACCGTACCCGGGCAACTAATTAATCTTGGTAGCTAGATCGGATAGAGCGAACGTTCGCCAGTCTTAAATCTAAGGGTCAGGAGTTATGGTGGTGTATGGAAACCGATTGAATTAGAATTGAAAACCGCTGGTCTTGTGATTCTCGTTGCCTTGGTGATCTAAGGGGGATTCGAAATCTAAGCTCGTCTATCTTCTCGTTACTCAACCTTTTAATCTTTCTGTCTTTTATTTTCCTGCTCTATTAGATTAGAAGTCGTGGAACTCACACCACGTACAAAGTGTTAAACCTTAATAAATTGCCTTCATATTTAAATAGACGATTAGAAGAAACCCTATGGAATACGATCTGCTTAGCTTCTAGCTTAGTTGTATTTCATCACTGTTTTACAGCTCATCAAATTGGCGCCGTTGTCGGGGACTCTTCTAATTGTTTGAAAGAAGAGTTGGCAAATTATTCTTCTACGTTTCCGCCTTACCATTTATTTTTCCTCCATATTTCCATGATTTACCTGGGTAGTGCTTCTTAGTTTTGATTATGTAGGATAACAGGTGGGATGACCAGTACCAAGGGTGGTACATCAATGAAGCACCATATCTCGAAGATTATCGAGAAATGCTACATCAACAACAACAACAGACGGCGAGATTCGACTCCCTCTTTGATAAGATCTCTTTAATGCTACAAGGTTACCAAGAGATACACCAACAAGAGCATCAAAGTGGCGCTAGAGATAACCAAGATCCTTCTACAAGCTCATGAACATCAACAATGCTCGTCGAGAACCCAATCTGCCTTGGATAATATTTCTTCAATGCTACAAGCTCATCTCGCGACGGCATCAAGCTCGAGCAACCAAAGCAGTTAATGACAGAACACGCTCAAGAGCTGTTCGAAGAAGAAGATGATGATCCTATCCATGAATATGTGAGCTAGAAGCATCTGATGAAGAATCCTTGGCAGTGGTGGTTGATGAAGACATAGAGCCAATCCATCCTGAAGTTGAAGCCGAAGAGGAGCACATAGAGATTGAGGAGATACCCTCACCTACACTTCCAATGAGTCAACCTGTAGAGGAGATGGAGCTCATTGATCATGCTACCCCGTACTACCTCTTTCCTCATCTGGTAGGAGAATTCGAGAAGAACTGGTCATCCAAACAAGACTACGATCTACTGGAGCACTACCGGCTGCATCACCCTTCTGGAGTGCTATCTGGCACTCAACCGCTGGCCATGAAGAAGAAGATTGAATTCAAGGAACTCCTAAGTTGGGGTCCCTAACAGGTACCGTCCGGCTCAAGGTCGTTAAAAGAGAGCGCTTCCTGGGAGGCAACCCACGGCTGGAGTCCGTTTTTGAATTTTCTAGTCAAGTCTTTTTCGTCGTTCGAATCAGGTTCGAGGGAGCCAAAGTGTCAGTTTAATTTCCTTTCGTTTTGATTCGTTTCGGTTGGGTTTTGAAAAAAAAGGGTTTTAAATTAGGTTTTCGGCGAGAATTATAATTTCTCGCAGAAAACTATCTCATAAAAACAAACAGTGGCGTCCTCTTTATTTTTTGCCTATTTTCGAAGAAGTTTTTGGCGAAAACTTCCATAGTTTTCGCCAAAAACTTGTGTCTGTTTTGAAAATCAGTTTCCTTTTTCGGTCCGATTCTAACGCATACTTGATCGTCCAAATCGGAGCTCTGTAGCTCCGGTTATCCCCGAAACAAGCTTTTCACGTTTTTGGCCAACTTCGTCACTTTCCGTCCATCTTCTTGAGTCGTGTCTGAAAGGTTAGTTGTTAGGTTTTCAATTTCGAATCATTTGACATGCTGATTGTTGAATTTTGATGAGTTTAAATTCGGTCTACCTCGTTTTGCGTGCCTGCTATTTCAGTGTGATTTTTTCTGAACTGATTGAGCTTAGATGATCTAGATTGCTATAGGAGTGTCGTGCCGTGAGTTTGAAAAAAAAAGAGTCAAAATATTTTCAAAATTCCCCTAACCTTCTTCGTTTCGACTTTTATTCTGTGTGGATCTGGGACACTTGTCCCGGTATCCTTTTGGTCTTTTTGTTGTTTTTGTTTTTGTAGGAACTTGAGTAGCTACTCCGCTCTACTCCGGACTCTCCGTGTTCATCCCCTACACCGACCATCTCGTCACAGGTTCTTCGTATCTCTCTACTATAGTTTAGTCCTGTGAGGACACAAAATCGTTTAAGTATGGGGTATAGGATTCTAGGATTATGCATGATCTTGCTTGATTTTCTGTGATTTTATGGTTCATATTTGAAATTTCTCTAGCATAGAATTGCTCAATTCTTGACTTTTGATGTTAAATTGACTTCAATTTTGAACAATTACGTCTAGACTGTTCTACTTAGAACCTGTAACCAACGTGTCGAAACTGATATTAAACGAGTCTAGGTCAGAACAGATCACAAATCACTTCGGTAGTTGACACTTGAATTAATTGAATTGATTGACTTGTTAATAACAAAGCTCGATAACACCGTTCTAAGATGATAAATGCTAGCTTCTCCCATGTTTTCACTCCATATTTGATCACCTGTGATTGTGGCTTAAGATTAGGCGAAAATCCAATTCGAAATCTTGTGTAAAAAGTTATAACTAGCTAGGATCAAATGGCTAAATTGTTAAATCAAGTAATTAAGTTGTTCAATTGAAATGTTAAGTTCTTTAAAGTGCTGAAAATCAAGCTAGGCAAGCCCGACACCTAAGTGAAGTGTTCGGGTTGAGCACTAGCATAGGCACAAATACTGTGAGCTAGGCAGGTCCAACACCTAAGTGAAGTGTTTGGTATCGAGCACTAGTATGCAGTAAATCAAATGAGAAAGTTTGAATCTTGAAAGAAATTGTTGTTTAAATCAGTCCTAGCTAGAACATGTAACGTACAGATCTAGAGGCGGATGAAGTCGAGTCGATAGCCACGTCACTTTTCCTACCTCCGCATCCACATCATGGCTAGAGCTTAAAGTCTTTTTTATTAGAATAGGTGTTATCATAGTCGGTTAATCATAATTAATTGTTTTGCCAAGAAACGAGCTTTGTTAAAACCACTACTTGAAGTGTGCAGAAATTAGTGAGATCGAAAACTTGTTTGGTTGATGTTCTTGCATGTGTAGTTCACTTTTTCTATGTGGAACAGTCTAACCCAAATCGTTAGAATTGAATCTTAGTTTAATCTTGTGTCATTTGTGAATTTGAGTGTGTTCTACTTCAGTTTGCTTGAGGACAAGCAAAAGCATAAGTGTGAGCTATTGATGACACTCGATTTGACGTGATTTTCAGCCCCATTTAAGCGACATTTCATGCCCCTTTGATACCATTTTGATGAGTATTTGGTGAATATGTGTTTATTATGTAATTTTAGGATCCTAGTGCGTACATTGTCCATTTCTTGGCTATTTTTATCCTTTTTGTGAAATTTTATGTTGAGCCCCCAGGTTACCACATTATAGAGGACTTTCTCACGAGTCCAACGCTTCAAACGGGGACCAAATCGGAGTTCAAATGGAGCGGGAATGATCGAAACAAGTTGGAACTCTGCCCAGCTCAAAACGCCGCGTTTTGGAGCTTACACGCCGTGTAAGCTAAATGCACTGTGAGCTTACACGCCATGTAAGCTCCCCAGACGGGAAAATTCAGCCTTTTCCAACTTATAAAAGGTTTCTAGGGTTATATATAGACTTTTTGAAGCCAGATTGAATATACACAAATTTTGGCTGATTAGCCACGACCTTAGGGTCGATAGATAGAGTTTAGAGAGTTCGAAGATCCGTGGAGAGATCGTGACGCCATCCTTCCACCTCGGAGAGCTCGGAGCTTAAAGTTGAAGATCCAGGAGATCGAAGCTTCGCCGGAGTCGTCAGAATTAGGTTTTTTAGTTCTTATCTGTTCTTCCGCTGTATGATGATTTCCTTTGTTGCCTTTGATTCTTTTGTTATCGTTATGAGTAGCTGAACTTGTAGAGCTTAGATTAGATGAACCCTAAGTGACCCAGGGCTTTAAAGCGGTCACGGATTGGCGGTAATTAGATTCGAAGTTCAATCAGTTTCTCTTTGCATGGTTGTTTTGTTCTTGACTGTTTATGTTTCTTCTCTGGTTGATCGCCTAGATTAGGTTTATGCAAGCTAGGGTTAGTCGCCAGACAGCTTCCCTGCTTTGGCGCATAAATTTGTCTTCCTTGATCGCCTAGTTTAGATTCTTGTTACTTTCGAAAAAAAAAAGTTTAGATTCTTGTTAAGCTGAGGATAGAAGCAAACGCTCGCCTCTCTTTAAAACATCAAATCAACCAATTAACCTATTCATTGGATTGTGCCTTTCGTAGGAACCAGTTAGGGTTAATCCACTGCAAGAGTAACTCATAAATCGTTAGTAATTCCACCAGTTAGTTTAGTCGTCGCAAGAGGCGACCGTACCCGAGCGACTAATTAATCTTGGTAGCTAGATCGGATAGAGCGAACGTTCGCCAGTCTTAAACCTAAGGGTCAGGAGTTATGGTGGTGTATGGAAACCGATTGAATTAGAATTGAAAACCGCTGGTCTTGTGATTGTCGTTGCCTTGGTGATCTAAGGGGGATTCGAAATCTAAGCTTGCCTATCTTCTCGTTAGTCAACCTTTTAATCTTTCTGTCTTTTATTTTCCTGCTTTATTAGATTAGAAGTCGTGGAACTCACACCACGCACAAAGTGTTAAACCTTAATAAATTGCCTTCATATTTGAGTAGACGATTAGAAGAAACCCTGTGGAATACGATCTTCTTAGCTTCTAGCTTAGTAATATTTGATCACTGTTTTACAGCTCATCAAATTGGCGCCGTTGCCGGGGACTCTTCTAATTGTTTGAAAGATGAGTTGGCAAATTATTCTTCTACCTTTCCGCCTTACCATTTATTTTTCCTTCATATTTCCATGATTTTCCTGGGTAGTGCTTCTTAGTTTTGATTATGCAGGATAACAGGTGGGATGACCAGTACCAAGGGTGATACATCAATGAAGCACCATATCTTGAAGATTATCGAGAAATGCTACATCAACAACAATAACTGACGGCGAGATTTGACTCCGTCTTTGATAAGATATCTTTAATGCTACAAGGTTACCAAGAGATAGATAGAGTTTAGAGAGTTCAAAGATCTGTGGAGAGATCGTGATGCCATCCTTCCACCTCGGAGAGCTCGGCGCTTAAAGTTGAGGATCCAGGAGATCGAAGCTTTGCCGGAGTCGTCAGAATTAGGTTTTTCAGTTCTTATCTGTTCTTCCTTTGTATGATGATTTCCTTTGTTGCCTTTGATTCTTCTGTTATCGTTATGAGTAGTTGAACTCGTAGAGCTTAGATTAGATGAACCCTAAGTGACCCAGGGCTTTAAAGCGGTCACGGATTGGCGGTAATTAGATTCAAAGTTCAATCAGTTTCTCTTTGCATGGTTGTTTTGTTCTTCATTGTTTATGTTTCTTTTCTGGTTGATCGCCTAGATTAGGTTTGTGCAAGTTAGGGTTAGTCGCTAGACAATTCCTTGCTTTGGCGCATAAACTTATCTTCCTTGATCACCTAGTTTAGTTTAGTGTTAAGCTGAGGATAGTAGCGAACGTTCGTCTTACTTTAGAACATCAATTCAACCAATTAACCTATTCATTGGAATGTGCCTTTCGTAGGAACCAGTTAGGGTTAATCCGCTTCAAGAGTAACTCATAAATCACTAGTAATTGCACCAGTTAGTTTTGTCGTTGCTAGAAGCGATCGTACTCGGGCGGCTAATTAATCTCGGTAGTTAGATTGGTAGTTATATTGGTAGAGCGAACGTTCGCCAGTCTTAAACCTAAGGGTAAGGAGTTATGGTGGTGTCTGAGAACTGGGAATGAATTTGAATTGAAAACCGTTGGTCTTGTGATCGCCAATGATTTGGTAATCTAAGGGGGATTCGAAATCTAGCTCGTTCATCTTACTGTTAGTCAACCTTTTTAATCTTTTTCTCTTTTATTTTTCTTGTTTATTAGATTAGAATTCCTGGAACTCACACCACGCACAACGTGTTTAAAAATGAGTAATTTGCCAACATATTTGAGTAGACAAGAAGAAGAGACCTCGAGTAGAATATGATCTAGTCTACCTTGGTATATTAGTAATTTGATTGCACGCATTACAACGAGCATCAATCATCTCGAAAATCATCGCCTCTCGCCTCAAGTATTGGATGCCCATAACTAGCCTAGAGACTCAAGCATCCTTTACTGATGGACAAGTAATACAACAAAATATTATCATCATCCACGAGGTCCTCCATTCTTTTAAAACTAGCCTCAACAAGAACCAAGACCTCTGCCTCAAATTAGACATGATAAAGGCTTACGAATTGGTGGAATGGGACCGCCTCCTCTTCCTCCTTTAAGCTCAAGGTTTTTCCAAAAAGTGGTGTAGTTGGATCAGAAGCTGCATCAATATTGTTTGTTTCTCAATACTTTTTGATGGTCAACCTTTAGAGGCCTTCCGTCCCACTAGAGGAATCAGACACGGTGACCCTCCTTCTCCTTTCCTGTTCATACTTTTGATGATGCTTTGTCTTTCCTTCTTAATCAAAGCGTCAATACAAATGTCCTTAAAGGCATTAAACTAAACCAAAGAGGTGAAACCTACCCACTACGTTTTTGCAGACGACGCAATCATTTTTGGAGAAGCTTCTATACAGGAGGTAGACAACATCATGGATAATGAGATATGAGAGCAATACCACTCACGAAATCACCACAACCAAATTAGCAATCTATTTCAGCAATACAATCAATTTGGATCTTCAAAGAAAGATTTCCGACCATATCAGTTCCGCAACGGCCAAGTCCAATTACCTTGGAATCCCAACCTAATGGGGCAGATCCCGTAACAAAATGTTATCCTTCATCCTAGAACGGATGGATAAAGCGGCGCAGTCTTGGAGGAGCTCCACCCTCTTGGTAACCTGGAAAGAAACCCTGATCAAAGCAGTGATTCAAGCGATCCCTTTCTACATCATGATCCTATTATTTCTTCCCAAACACATGACCAACAAAATGAATTCTAACTCAATAATTTTTTCTGATCAGGAGACGAAAAGAAGAGAAGTATCCACTAGAAGCATGCCAACATTCTTTGCTCCCCTAAAAGTAAGGGGAGATTGGGATTGAGGGACTTCGAAACCTTTAACTTGGCTTTGCTTGCCAAGCAGGCGTGGCTCCTCCTTGCTCTAATCGAACCCCTTTGGTTTCTCCTTCTTAAGAGCAGATATTTTCCTAAGACGTCCAATCTGGAATTCGGTAAGGGATCACGCCCGTCCTGGATTTGGGCAAGTCTCTACGTTGAGAGAATCACATTGGATCTAGGACAATTAGAATTATTTCAAACGGTGAATCTATGTGGCTTACTAGGGACCCATAGATACCTAACCTGGCTCCACATAGTTTGAGAACCGATGTTGGTCCTTTTGAATACGTTGCATAGTGGATGTTAGAAAGAACAAAAACGTGGTACCGGTGTATTGTCAATGCCTATTGTAATAGTGACCAAATCTTCTTACCAAGCCATCTTCAAGGAAAATGACAATCATCAACACCTAAACCAAAATCTCAGAAGATATGATGATGATATGTAGAATTGGCTTTGGAACCTTTTCCTCCCACCCAAAATCCAATTTTTCTCTGGAGATGCATTTACGATTGTCTGGCAACCAACATGAAGTTTTCCAGACGAGGGTGTGCCCCTTCCCCATCTTTTCCATATGTGACCACCAAGAAGAGACCACCTTGCACTACCTTTTCTTATGCCCTCATGCGTCTCGCACCTGGAATTCCACCATCACCCCTATGACCTGGCCAGATCCCAACCAATCCTTTGCGTCATGGTTTAATTCCTTTGCCAGTATGAACCCTTTCTCCAACATTGGGTTGATTACTGCTCTCTAATGGAACATTTGGAAACCATAAACGCATTTATTTTTAGAGATGCTGATGACACTCGATTTGACGTGATTATCAGCCCCATTTAAGCAACATTTCATACCCCTTGACGCCATTTTGATGAGTATTTGGTGCATTTGTCGTAACTTTGTGATTATCAGCTCCTAGTGCGTACATTGTCTATTTCTTGGCTATTTTTATCGTTTTTTTTAGCTTTTATGTTGATCCCCTAGGTTACCACATTATAGAGGACTCTCTCACGAGTCCAGCGCTTTAAACGGAGACCAAATCGGAGTTCAAACGGAGCGGGAATGATCGAAACAAGTTGGAACTCTGCCCAGCTCAAAACGCTGCATTTTGGAGCTTACACGCCGTGTAAGCTAAATGCACTATGAGCTTACACGGCGTGTAAGCTCCCCAGACGGGAAATTTTCATCTTTTCCAACAAGGAAAGGGTTTTCGGGGGTATTAATAGACTTTTCGATGCCAGATTTGTGAACATTCAACTGAGAGAGATTAGCCACGACTTGAGGAGAGTTGAGAGAGTATTCCGGAGCTATCAGAGAGATCGTGACGCCATCAATCCATCCCAGAAGACGCTCGGAGCTAGGAATTGAAGATTCTCAAGATCGAAGCTTCACGGATCATCCGAAATTAGGTTTTTCAGATCCTTTTCTGTTCTTCCTTTGTATAAGATGAATCCTTCTGTCGTCTTTGATTCTTGTTTGTCAGATATTAGTAGCTAAACTTGTAGAGCTTAGATTAGATGAACCCTAAGTGACCCAGGGCTTTAAAGAGGTCACGGATCGGTGGTAATTAGATTCAAAGTTCAATCAGTTTCTCTTTGCATGGTTGTTTTGTTCTTGATTGTTTATGTTTCTTTTCTGGTTGATCGTCTAGATTAGGTTAGTGTTGAGTTAGGGTTTGTCGCTTGACAGCTTCCCTACTTTAAAACATTAAAACTTGTCTTTCTTGATCACCTAGATTAGATTCTTGTTAAGCTGAGGATAGAAGCGAACGCTCGCCTCACTTTAGAACATCAATTCAACCAGTTAACCTATTCATTGGAGTGTGCCTTTCGTAGGAATCAGTTAGGGTTAATCCGCATCAAGAGTAACTCATTAATCATTAGTAATTGCACCAGTTAGTTTTGTCGTCGCAAGAAGCGACCGTACTCGGGCGGCTAATTAATCTTGGTAGTTAGAACGGATAGAGCGAACGTTCGCCGGTCTTAAACCTAAGGGTAAGGAGTTATGGTGGTGTTTAGAAATTGATTGAATGAGAATTGAAAACCGCTGGTCTTGTGATTGTTGTTGCCTTGGTGATCTAAGGGGGATTCGAAATCTAAGCTTGTCTGTCGTCTGTCTAAACCAACCAATCATTTTGTCTTTTAATTTCATTTTAATTTTGTTGCATCTTAGTCTAGAAGTCGTGGAACTCACACCACGCACAAAGTGTTTAAACCTGAATAAATTGCCTTCATATTTCAGTAGACGATTAGAAGAAACCCTATGGAATGCGATCTGCTTAGCTTTTTAGCTGGGTAGTATTTGATCACTGTTTTACAGCTCATCAGATGCCATGCCCCCTCATATCATTGTGGCCAACCTTGCAAGAACAAATGACACCGACAGGAAGTCCAACTATAACAACCATCTTCAAGGTACCACCTGAAATGGAATAGATACCTGAGCGACGTAAAATAAGAGTGAGTAGTTAGAGAGACGAATCACTGTGAGGTGATGAGATGGTTTACGTATTTCCGATTAAAATTGAAACTACTATTTTTGAGTAATATCGTAGGAACACAAAGTGTCGAATCGAATGCAGAGAGTAGAGACAGTGGACAAGCGATTTTTAATGTGGTTTGATCCGCCATAGCTTGATCTACATCCACGTTTTGAGCAAGGGCTTGAGAGAGTCACTTTTATAAAATCGAACCAATCAACAAGACTATCAGACTAGTCTTGTTCTGCCTATACTACTAACACAGTAATACAGAGAAAAACCTCTCTTCTTAGAAAGTGACAGTGTAACATCCCGGTTCTGAGTTCCTGGTTAGAATTCAAATTTTCTAGGTTAAACCTCATTGATTAAAACTTCGAGGATTTTAAGTCAAATTTAATTATTTAATTTGCGAGTGTAATTTATTTCATTGGCGGAATAAATCATTCCAGATTAGTTGTTGGGTTTGAATTCTAAACCGGTGGGCCGAATCAATTAGCCGAACCAATTTACTCGACCGATGGTTTGGTTTGGGGCCAAGTTTGAGAGGGAAGGAGCTGATGGGCTCAAGACCCATCAGTTTTGGCTCAAAGAAGCAGCAGCGAAGAAGAAAGGTGGGCCCGAGGCCTAGAAAATAATCTGACCTTAGGCTCTTAGCCACCTCTCTCGCGGGCAGAAAATTAAGCAGCATGGGCCATTGGGCCAAGCAGCAAGCTGAGTTAAACAAAGAACCAGGCTCAGCATTGGCAAACATAATTTAATTGAGGATAGAAGTTAAGGGCTTAGGCCTGTACGGATTTAGAACGAGACGAAGGAAGGGTTCTGGAGAAAGGGGGCAGCAACTTTCGGAGCACAAACCCCAAGACTGGCGGCTCCACAAATTGACGGGGGCGTTGGTTTGACGATGCGGATCGAGAGGCAGAGAGAGTCGACGTGGGAAAAGAGGAGAGAGGACTGGCGTCGATAGCTTGTCGAGAGAGAATCGAAGAAGGGTTCAGCTTTTGGTAATGATGGCGGTGTTAGTAACGTAGGAAGACGTACGACGGTGTACGGAGGAAGGATCACCGGCGTTGGAGATCGAGCGGAAGGAAGGAGAGAAGATCGGACCGAAGAATTGAGGGCTAAGGGTTGTCGGATGAAGCTTCTGACTATGGCAGAGTAGATAGGTGAAGAAATAAACATGGAACGACGACCAAAGATTGATTCCAAGATGGTGCTCGCCGGCGAAGAGGCTCTCATCAGAGAAGAAAGAGGATTTGTTTGGAAGTTCTTGTGAAGTTCAGTGACCATTCATGCATTTTTTTAGAAGTTAAGATGCCTTTGTGTGATTTTAGTTAGTTTGTGTTGTGTTCTGGAAATTTGGTTCTAAGGGCGTGTTTGGCCGATCAGTTTGGGGGGGGGCTTCACTTGGGAGATCAGAGATTCAGGCATAACTCCTTCGTTAGAGATCCGTTTGATGAACCGTCAAGACCGGTGGAATCAGGACAATGAGACGAACGTTTTCAGATAGAGTTCAGGGGAAGATTTTAGCTAAGGTGAGGGCTTAGCGTCGATAGGTAGAGACGTGAGGAATTACAATCTGACTTAGTGATTAATAAGGATGCATGAATTGGAGAGCTGAAAATTGGTTAATTATGTGTTTTGATTATTGATTGCTGATGCACTTATGTGTAGCTTGAATTGGTTGGTTTGACTTGTTTGTATGTATGGTTGACTGGCTTGATTGAATGCTTGATTAGGTGGCTAGAATGAGGGTTTAATTTCTAAATGCGCAATATATATATTATTGGAATTTTTCGAATGTTGGCTGCAGGAGGATGGCCCTGCCAATGAGAGGACGTCCCATGAATGATGAATAGGAGGGTGGCCCTAGACCTTGCGACATGATCACCCCTTGTTTCTATTATTAAAGGTGGGGTGGTCGGTATGGCTAGTAGTCTGCCCGTAATAAGTGTGGATTTGTGATGTGGGATTGTGATGTGGAATTGGTACATGGAATTGGGAAGTCGAATTATGAAATGGAATTGGTTGAATGGAATTGAGACATGGAACTGGTTCAGTGGTATTGTGTTTGTTGATGTGTGAAATTGATGTGGTTGTATTAAATGAAATTAAATGATAGAATCGGAAGGAGCCAACGTTACCCCACCCGAAATACTAGTTGTGATTGAGTTCGATTCACTGGGGTGAATCCCTTCGTTGGGTTGCCAAGTTCGGTTGATTTTCTCCTTCGTGGAAGGATCCTGCAGCATTCGTTGATGGTATACTCGTTCTGGGAAGGATCCGTTGAGGATGCGTCTGGATGTGATGGTCGGCGGGGTAGCGGGGGAACAACTCCTTATGGCGCCTAATTAAACTCACCTAGTTAAATGAAGTGTGAACGGTTGTGTGTGTGTGTTGTTGTGCTGGGTGTGATTGTGAATTGATTTGTGATGTGCTGCTAAACTGTGTTGATATTGCTTCTTGTGTATTATGTATGATGTGTGATGATGGGGTATTCAACTTATTAATTTTGAATTTGTGTTGAATTGTTTATGAATGTTGGATGAAATTGTTGGGGTCGATGCATGATGGGAATAGGGATAGAGGGAAATAACTGATCACCTAGAACTATACTATTAGGTTGTTAAACTGAATTGGACGTAAGAGTGGGTCCCATAGTTGAATTCCAATATGGGAGTGTAGGATGCTCCCTAGGCAGTTCGCCGCATAGTTAAGCCCAGTGGGTTCACTCAGTTTCATTAGGAAACTGATCCCCTCCTAGTCTCTCTTTTCAATTAGAAGTAGTTGGTGAGCTGAGCTAAGTTCAGAGCAGCAATTGATGGCAGTGGAGTTGAGCTAGAAGACTAAACGACGGTGACCGAGGACAAAGATGTCATTTGTGTATTTTTATTCCAGTTGACAGCTTTGGGGATTTTAAGAGTTATTTAATGTTGATGTCGATTATGAGTTTTTGGTTGATTGTGGTTTGAAATGTATTTAAGTGGGGATCCCCGTCTTTCGTTTTAAAGGTTATATTTTATCGGTTTTATATCTTCTGGTTTTGTTTTGGTTTTTCGTCTTGATTTATCATTAGTGATGCACAGAACTGGTTCGACCACGGGTTTACCCGGGTTGATTCGAGATGGGTGTTACAAATGGTATCAGAGCATGGTTTGTCTCTGCTGCATAGGTGAACTGTTCATTCTGTTAGAGGATTAGCTACCCTCTAATGGAAGGGACAGAACATCAATGCAGTACTGGCATTCCAGGGGTCTTTCAAAAGATTTTAACTAGGTTGGGGTTTTGAAATGAATGTGAGTTTTAAGAAAGAAAGTGATTTGAAAATTTGTCAACTGAAAATATTTTGGTCCTCGGTACACCTAAGTCGCTAAGAAAGCAAAGAGACGAAAGGTCACAACTATGAGCAAGTGGGTGAGTTGGAATGGAGTGTCGGATATGGAGTAGTGAGTGTGTAGTAGAACTAGAGGTTGTAGTTAATTAGGATGTTAGCTACCAAGCTAGTATTCAAGGAAAAAAGGTAGTAGTGCTAGTCTTAGGCAACGACCATTCGGTAAAGAGCAACGACCGTCCTCTCAAAAGAGTACCCAAGGTTTGAAGTTGTGGAGTAAGGTTAATGAATTAGAAACAGAAGTGATGACACTCGATTTGACGTGATTATCAGCCTCATTTAAGCAACATTTCTTGGCTTAAGACATGGTTTTTAGGGCAAAATACTAGATAATCACTCAACTGCTCTATCTCGTGCCATTCTGGTTACTTTGGCCCGTTTCGGGTCTATTTGATGGTTTTCTAGTGTTTTGTGATAGCACAGGTTTTTGCCGTCAAATAATGTAACCAGGGACGTGTCTAAAGCATTGGAACCTGGAGGAATCGCTCTGGAATCTATCCAAGGAGTCAATCAAGTCAACACAAATCCTGCCCAGCTTTACAGAGAAGTTTTCGGCGAGAAGTCCAAGTCCTCGCCAAAAACTCTAGGTGAAATCGAAACAGAAGAAACAGTCGACACGAGCCAGGGTTTTAAAGGAAGTTTTCGCCAAAAACTCCCCAAGTTTTCGGCGAAAACTAAGCTGTTTCCCAGCCGAACACGGATAGAAATAAAAGAAGAAATCGCCGGCTGCAGAAAAAAACTTCATACTTACTCTTTTGGACGAAAGTTCCAAGACTTAGAATCGAGAGAGAAAGAGTGGAAAGAGTTCGAGGAGCAAGGAAAGGATCGTGACGCCATCCTTCCATCTCGGAGAGCTCAGTGCTAGGAGTTGAAGATCCAGAAGATCGAAGCTTCACGGATTTGTCGAAATTAGGTTTTATAGTTCTTCTCTGTCCTTCCTACTTGAGATGTATTCCTTGTTTATCTTTGATTCTTCTGTGTTGAATATTAGTAGCTATACTTGTAGAGCTTAGATTAGATGAACCCTAAGTGACCCAGGGCTTTAAAGTGGTCACGGATCGGCGGTGATTAGATTCGAAGTTCAATCAGTTTCTTCTTCATGTTTGATTTGTTCTTTGTTCTTCGTGTTTCTTGTCTGGTTTGGCCACCTAGATTAGATTCTTGTTAAGTTGAGGATAGTAGCGAATCATTGCCTCACTTTAAAACATCAAATCATCAATTAACATATTCATTGGAGTATCCCTTTCGTAGGAACCAATTAGGGTTAATCCACTTTAGTTTTGTCACCAGTTAGTTTTAAGAGTAACTCATGAATTACTAGTAATCCCACCAGTTAGTTTTGTCATCGCAAGAAGCGACCGTACTCGGGCGACTAATTAATCTTGGTAGTTAGATCAGATAGAGCGAATGTTCGCCAGTCTTAAACCTAAGGGTAAGGAGTTATGGTGGTGTCTAGAAATTGAGTGAATGAGAATTGAAAACCGCTGGTCTATTGATTGCCAATGCTCTGGTGATCTAAGGGGGATTCGAAATCTAAGCTTGTCTGTCGTCTGTCTAAGTGAAACAACCAGTCACTCTGCATTTTAATTTCATTTCAGTTTTCTTGCATTCTAGTATAGAAGTCGTGGAACACACACCACGCACAAACTGTTTAATCCTGAATAGAACTGCTAACACATTTGAGTAGACAAGTAGAAGAGATCCAAGGAATACGGTCTGCTTAGCTTCCAGCTTAGTAGTTATTTGATACGCTTTACAACGTTCATCAAGAAGTTAGGATGCCATATGTGTCTATGTTTTGGATGAAAGTGTGTGATTTCGGGGACAAAATCCTTTGAAGTTTTGGAGACTTGTAACATCCCATTTCTGAGTTCCTGGTTATAATTAAAATTTTCTAGGTTAAACCTCATTGGTTAAAACTTAGAGGATTTTAAGTCAAATTTAATTAATCAATTTGTGAGTGTAATTTATTTCATTGGCGGAATAAATCATTCCAGATTAGTTGTTGGGTTCGAATTCTAAACCGGTGGGCCGAATCAATTAGCCGAACCAATTTACTCGACCGATGGTTTTGTTTGGGGCCGAGTTTGAGAGGGAAGGAGCTGATGGGATCAAGGCCCATCAGTTTTGGCTCAAAGAAGCAGCAGCGAAGAAGAAAGGTGGGCCTGAAGCCTAGAAACTAGTCTGACCTTAGGCTGTTAGCCACCTCTCCCGCGGGCTGAAAATTAAGCAGCATGGGGCATTTGGCCAAGCAGTAAGCTGACTTAACCAAAGAACCGGGCTCAGCATTTGCAAACATAATTTAATTGAGGAAAGAAGTTAAGGGCTTCGGCCCGTACGGATTTAGAAGGAGATGAAGAAAGGGTTCTGGATAAAGGGGGGCAGCAACTTTGGGAGCAAACCCCAAGACTGGTGGCTCCAGAAATTGACGGGGTAGTGGGTTTGACGGCGCAGATCAAGATGGAGAGAGAGTCGATGTGGGAAAAGAGGAGAGAGGAGTGGCAGCAATATCTTGTCGAGAGAGAATCGAAGAAGGGTTCAACTTTGGTAATGGTTGCGGTGTTAGTAACGTTGGAAGACGTACGAAGGTGTACGGAGGAAGGATTGCCGGCGTTGGAGATCGAGAGGAAGGAAAGAGAGAAGATCGAACCAGAATTGAGGGCTAAGGGTCGTCAGACGAGGCTCCTAACTATATGGCAGAGTAGATAGGTGAAGAAATAAACAGGGAACGACGAGCGAGGATTGATTCCAAGATGTGGGAGCGTACGCCGGCGACGACCGAAGGCTCGCCGGCGAAGAGGCTCTCATCGGAGAAGAAAGGGGATTTGTTTGGAAGTTTTTGTGGAGTTCAGTGACCATTCAGGCATTTTTTTTAGAAGTTAAGTTGCCTTTCTGTGATTTTAGTTAGTTTGTATTGTGTTCTGGAAATTTGGTTCTAAGGGCATGTTTGGCAGATCGGTTTGGGGGGCTTCGATTGGCAAATAAGAGATTCGGGCATAACTCCTTCGTTAGAGATCCGTTTGACGAACAGTCAGGACCGGTAGAATCATGGCGATGAGATGAACGTTTCCAGACAAAATTCAGCAAAAGCCCCAGCGCTCAGCCTAGCCCCGGCGCCCAGCACAGCCCCGACGCTCAACCTAGCTCGGGCCCCCAAATCAGCTGTGGCCCCTAGGCCAGCCCGGGCCCCCAGACCGACCCAGAGCACGCCCCGGCCCCCAGATCGGCCCCGGTACAATCCTGACCGGCCTTGATACTGTCCCCCGGGTCAGCCCCGGCCCCGACACCCCCAGACCGGCCTCGGCGCGCCCCAGGACTACCCCGGCCCCCAGACCGGCCACAGTCAGCCCCCGATCAGGCCCGACACGCCCCGACCCTACCCCAGCACGATCAGAGACTTGAGATGTGAATATGAGGCTGGCTCCTATCGAATTCTAAGGGCTCCCCGATCGAGGAGGCAGAAAACATGGAGCTGGACGAAGAAACAGGTGCCCCGATCGAAACAGGAGAATTTGGTGTGAGAATTGATGAGCTTTTCACACCCGACACCTCCCCGAGTCTAGATATCCTAGTGGATAGTCCATCTGAGAGGGAAGATATGGACACTGACAGCCAGAGCACCTGATGATGCTATAAAACAGTGATCAAATACTACCAAGCTAGAAGCAAGATAGATCGTATTCCACGGGTCTCTACTAATCGTCTACTCAAATATGTTGGCAAATTACTCAAGTTTAAACACGTTGTGCGTGGTGTGAGTTCCACGACTTCTAATTTAACAAACAAGGAAAATAAAAGACAGAAAGATTAAAAAGGTTGACTAACAAGAAGATAGACGAGCTAGATTCCGAATCCCCCTAAGATCACCAGAGCATTGGCAATCACTAGACCAACGATTTTCAATTCTAATTCATTCAGTTCTCAGACACCACCATAACTCCTTACCCTTAGGTTTAAGACTGGCGAGTACGGTCGCTCTATCCGATATAACTACTAAGATTAATTAGTCGCCCGAGTACGGTCGCTTCTTGCGATGACAAAACAAACTGGTGCAATTACTAATGATTCATGAGTTACTCTTGAAGCGGATTAACCCTAACTGGTTCCTATGAAAGGCACACTCCAATGAATAGGTTAATTGTTGATTTGGTATTTTAAAGTGAGGCGAATATTCGCTACTATCCTCAACTTAACAAGAATCTAATCTAGGTGGCCAAACCAGACAAGAAACACAGAGAACAAAGAACAAATCAAACATGAAGGAGAAACTGAATGAACTTCGAATCTAATCACCACCGATCCGTGACCGATTTAAAGCACTGGGTCACTTAGTAAAACCTAATTTCAACGAATCCGTGAAGCTTCGATCTTTTGGATCTTCAACTCCTAGCACTGAGCTCTCCGAGATGAAAGGATGGCGTCACGATCTTTTCCTAGCTCCTCGAACTCTTTCCACTCTTTCTCTCTCTATTCTAAGTCTTGGAATTTTCGTCCAAAAAAAATTCCGTTTTGAAGTCGACGATTTCTTCTTTTTATAGTAGTCTACAATCGGCTGGGAGAACGAAATAGTTTTCGCCGAAAACATAGAGAGTTTTCGCCGAAAACTTAGAGAGTTTTCGGCGAAAACTCAAGGTAAGATTTCTTTGAATTCTCATGTCCACTTTTTGCTCCAAAGTTTTCGGCGAAGACTTTGACTTCTCGCCAAAAACTTCTTCTTCCATGCTCTGGCGATTTCTTCTTAGATTTTCGGCGAAAACTTCAGGTCTTTTCGCCAAAATCTTCTTTGCAAAACTGGGCAGGATTTGTGTTGACTTGATTGACTACTTGGATCAATTCTGGTACGATTCCTCAAGGTTCCAATGCCTTAGACACGTCCTTGGTTACTTTGTTTGACGGCAAAAACCTGTGCTATCACAAAAACACTAGAAAACCATCAAATAGACCCGAAACGGGCCAAGGTAACGCAAGTGGCACGAGATATAGCAGTTGAGTGAATATTCACTATTCTGCCCTAAAAACCATGTCTTAAGCCAAGAAATGTTGGTTAAATGAGGCTGATAATCACGTCAATTTGAGTGTCATCATTGTTTTATCATTAAACACAACGCTGATTGACTCTTCTACCGTTTTGGTAGAAAGGTTGAAAACCCTATAAGCTTTGCTATGAAGAGTATAGCCAAGAAAGATTGCTTCTTCGGATCTGGCATCAAATTTACCAAGATTATCTTTGGTATTCAGAACAAAACAGTTGTACCCAACGGATGAAAGTAGCTAAGATTAGGAGTTTTCTGTTTGAAAAGTTTGTAAGGCGTCTTTTCAAGTCCTTTTCGAATAAGAGTTCGATTGAGAACGTAGCAGGCTGTGGCAATTGCCTCTACCCAGAACTTGGAAGGGGTTTTATGATCAAGAAGCATTGTTCTCCCTAGATCCAGTAAGGTATGATTCTTATGTTCAACGACTCCATTCTGTTGAGGAGTGCGTGGAGAAGAAAAGAAATGTTGAATCCCATGCTCTACGTAGAAAGTTTGAAGGCAGAAGAAGTGAAATCACCACTATTATCTGTTCTAATTGATTTAATTGAAGAGATTGATCCAGAGGTGATGAGTTTGACAAAGGTTTGGAAAGATGTGCAACGTTCGTCTTTAGAGCCAAGAAAGAACACCCAAGAAAATCTAGAATAGTCATCTACTATGACCATTGCATATGATTTTCCTCCAATACTACAAATATTAGTAGGTCTAAAGAGATCTAAATGTAAAAGCTCCAAAGGAAGAGAAGTAGAAATAGAAGAGATTGGTTTAAAACTAGCTTTGGTTGGTTTTCATCTAGTACAGGCTTGGCAGAAGTAGTCTTTTGAGAATTTAAGAGAGGGAAGTCCTCAAACAAGTTTCCTAGAAGAGAGTTTAGCAATTCTACTAGTACTAATATGACCTAATTTCCTATGCCAAATAAGTTCAGGAGAAGAATTTAAAGCAGAAAAACATTTTTCTTGAAAGGCATTAGTATTTTTCATGTCAATAACATAGATATTGTTTTCCTTACTCTTGTAAAAAGAACTTTGCAATCCGAGATTCGTTCAATTATGCAAACTTGTGATTCAAAAATAACTCTATTCGAAACACCACATAACTGACTAATTGAAAGCAGGTTATGTTTTAAATTCTGAACAAGAAGAACATTATGAAAAATAGGATCTGAAGAATGTCCAATTGTACCTTTACCAATAATCAGTCCTTTATTGTTATCTCTAAAGATGACCTTTCCTCCTTTCATCTCTGTTAAGCAGCTAAAGTTTCTCGCATCTCTCGTCATGTGATTCGACCATCCACTATCCAGATACCACTCAGTGTTGAGCGATGGTTTCTACACATGAATTAGACGTGAGAGTTTTAGGTACCCAGATTTGCTTGGGTACCCTTTTTGATTTAGAAAAAGTGCATGAATTACTACTATGTCCAGCTTTACAACAGAAATAACACCAATTGTTCCTATCAGAGTTATGTTTTGACAGAGAAAGAAAATTCTTATCTTCAGTTCATCTGTAGGAACGAAAGAAATACCAACGAGTTTTATACCTATTCTAGTAATAATTTTGTCTTTGAAGTATTCCTATTTGCCTTCTAAGTTCTTTAACTCGTGCTTATAAACTTGGAACATATTCATACTTTATATCATTGTTCAGTTTTACTTCTATTAACCTTTTCTTTAAGGACTTGTTTTCCCCTTTCAAACATGTAACTTTATCAACAAGATTGAGATAGGCATTCATTATTTCATCATCATCAAGAGAAAGTAGTGAACATACCTCTTCATTCCCATATGAATCATTCTCTGTAAATGCCATATAAGCTCGTGTTTCTATATCCTTTGAATCAAAATCACTCCATTTAACCTTCACAGCCTTTTCTCTTCCATTTCATTTGTTAGGGCATTCAGATCGAATATGACCTGGTCTACCACACTTGAAACAAGTAATAACATCTTTTTCGTCATCATCTTCATGTTTATTTCTAGAATGTGATTTAGATGATTGCCTATTCTGAAATCTAGTTTAAGTTCTATCTCTTTTATTTTTAAGAAATTGTCTGAACTTTTTAGTCATAAGATCAATTTCAGTATCATTTTCATCAGCACTAGAAGTATCTTTAAGAACAGATTTGAAAGCAATGTCTTTAGATACTTCATTTCCGGATTCCAGGTGCTAAGAACAACTTCATGACTTATTAAAGTTCCCATCAGATCATCAATTGTAAGAACAGGAAAATCTTTTGCTTCCTCTATAGCTGTAATCTTAGGCATCAACTCCCTAGGCAATGATTTAAGAATCTTTCTTACTAGGCCAGTCTTATTAATTTTTCTGCCTAAATGTCCTAATTTAGTAACAATAAGGTTAAACCTATCATACATACTAGAAATAGATTCAATTTGTGACATCTTAAACATTTCATATTCGTGCATAAGCATGTTGATCTTAAATTCTTTAACCTGAAAAGTACCCTCATGAGTAGTTTCAAGTATTTTCCACACATCATGAGCTGTTTCACAAGCACTAATCCTATTATACTCATGATGACTTGTTTGGTTAAGAAGACTTTAGTTATTACTATAAATTCATTCCAACACTATTATTATTTGTGAAGCCTTGAATGATCAATTATATTAATAAACTAAAGTTTTCAAGTTTTGAATTTTGAATTTTCAGATACAATTTTTGCGATTTGAAAATTCGGTTAGATTCGAAATCCAAATGAACTGATTCTTGGTTCGTTTTAACTGGTTTTTGGACTGATTTTTTGGTCAACTTTGGGCTGGTTTTTTAAACAAAAATCAGCCCCAAAGCCCCTTATCTGTCGCCATCTTATGTTAGGAAGGGAGGGAAATTCAAAGTTAATTAAGATGGGTTTAATTTTGAATTTGATTTGAATGAAGGGTTGTGTTGATTCATGGGTGAACCAACAAAACTTTTCACTCTCACACCCTTCCATGGCCTATAAAAAGGGGCCTCCTCCTCACTTCTAAGGGACACCAATTTTACACACAATTTCATCTCCTCTCAAAAGTCTCGAAAGGTTCTTCAATTTCATTAAGCCTTGATTTTGAAGGTGTTAGTAGTTTTATCCCATAAAGGAATTTCTTGTAACCCTAGGCTTTGGAATATGGTAGGAATGTTCTTTACGGAAAGTGAGTTCGTTCACGACTCTACTATAATCCAAGTCACAACTTGGTTCAAGTTGATTACAAGCCAAAGCCTCTCTACTTTCGACTAGAGTGTCGTAAGAGAGCGAATTCTAAGGTTGAAGGGACTTTAGTGATCATGTTATCCCCCTTTCCAATCAGGGTACACGAACTCACAAAGTGTATTGTCAACAAGAATTCGCTCTCAGGAAAGTTCTCACTTTCCATACGCGTAGGTTCCAACAGATTGGATGACCTCGGAGGACTTGGCCTCGATCCAAGTTGTACCCGCTCATTTGGAGAATGATTAATGAATTACATTCCTTTATAAAAAAAAAATTGTTATAATGTCGAGTACCTTCGTAGGATCAAACGTGATCATTTGATAATACATTTGTACTTACCCGAGCACTGTTATGGAGAAGGTTGGCGAATCATCACGCCCATCGATATAGCTTAGCTGGAAAGGGCATAAAATCTTAAAGGGTAATCAATCTCGTATTGCAATATAGCATCTATATCTAGGCATGCGACTCGTAAAATATGCAAATCTTTTGGGAGATCTGATGCCATCTATGTTGTGCTTGTTTCCAGGCCATAGAAAATTGCTCTTCAATTGTAGTAGCAATAATATATTAATGGGACGATAAAGTAATTATTATCTAGATACCCTTTTTCGTACACGAGTTTGTTTAATTTTTTCTTTTTTATTTATTACCGTTTTGGCGTATTTGTGTTTGTTCATTAGTGACTGATATTCGTTTCATAATCCGTTTCTAAACAGCTGCTTATTTATTTATATCATATGGGCTTGTCTTATATAATTATATTCGGCTTCACATGATAGGGGAGATTCAGATTATCGTTGATTATTTTCTCTTTCGATATTTATTCTCTTTGTTTGAACTTTGAATGTAGCCACAGTTAGAAACAAGTTACTTTTAATACTTTTAATATTTCTTTTATGAATAATTAGGTATTTTATTCATCATGCAACTAGAAAGGGAGGATCCCTATCTAGTAAACAGGTAACAAACAAACTGTTTACACAAGTAGAAGCTACTAGCAATGGCACGCGATCTGCGTCCAACCCCTAGGGGTTGGACCGGTCCAACCAAGGGTAAAATCGGAAAATATAAAAATGTATTAAAACCTAATTTCCAGTCGGCAGCTCCTTCTCCGCACTTCGACTTCCTCTCCAGCCACCACCGACGATCTGACTTTGAATTCGACTTCGGTGGCAAATTAACCCGGTCCTCCTTCTCCGCCACCGACGAGCTCTTCCAAATTGGAGCATCACCTGGAACGACGACGGCAACGCAGAGCATCGGCATCGGCGACACCATCAGAAGCTATTACGGCGGTCGGCGGTCCGAAGTGGTTGATTTGTTCGCACCTCCTCATCCTCTGATTCCCGACGACGACTGTGGAAGCTATTGCGGCGGCCCGAAGCATTGGGTTTGTTCCCACCTCCTCCTTCTCCTCTGATTACCGTCGGCAAAGGCGGGAAGCGGCGGCCTAAAGCGGACGACGATGGAACTGTACATTATTTAATTTTTAATATTGTAAAAATTACAATTTAGTCACTGTATTATAAGAGTTAGATAATTTGATTGATTAGTATTAAACATTACAATTTTAGTCACAATTTGTTAAGTTGTTGACAAATTAACCTTGAGCTATAAAATCTAGTTCTCAAATAACAAGTTAACTAGTTATCTAATGATGATGTTAACTAGTTAACTCGGTTGGTTAACTAGTTAACAAGTTGATAACTAGTTAACTCAATTAGATTACTAGTTAAATAGTTATCTAAATCATGATGTTAACTAGTTAATTCGATAAGTTAATTAGTTAACTAATTTTGATAACTAGTCATCATCTTAAAAAAATATTAACTAGTTTTCAAAATTAATTAACTATTTAACTCGATTAAATAACTAGTTAACAACTTGTTGTTAACTAGTTAACTCGACTGGTTAACTAGTTAACTAATTATGTTAATTTGATAACTAGTTAACTAACATTGATAACACATTATCAAACAAAAAACATTGTTAACTAGTTATCAGATAAAAACCATGTTAACTAGTTATCAGTTAAAAAAACACTGTTAACTAGTTAACAACAAAAAAATGTGTTAACTAGTTAACTAATTTTGATAACTAGTAATCAACTAAATTTTTTGTTAACTAGTTATCTAAATCATGATGTTAACTAGTTATCAAACAAAAAATGTTGTTAACTAGTTATCAGATAAAAACCATGTTAACTAGTTATCAATTAAAAAAACACTGTTAACTAGTTAACAGCAAAAAAATGTGTTAACTAGTAATCAACTAATTTTTTTGTTAACTAATTATCTAAATCATGATGTTAACTAGTTATCAAACAAAAAACGATGTTAACTAGTTATCAGGTAAAAACCATGTTAACTTGTTATCAGTTAAAAAAACACTGTTAACTAGTTAATAGCAAAAAAGTGTTAACTAGTTAACAACAAAAAAGTGTTAACTAGTTTTTTTAAAGGAAATAAAAATAATTTTTTTTTAATTTTTCAAAAAAAAAAATTCTCGCCGGAACGGCGGCCGGTCACTGGAAAAGTCGCCGGTCGCCGGAGTGCCAACAGCAGCCACTGTAAATTAAATTATTTATTTTAAATATAATATAATAATTAAATTATATGTGTAAAGTCCTAAATACCCATAACAATCTAGACCATTGGATTGGTGAAAGGGTCAAAGGGTGATTTAATGGTTGAGATGAAGGTTGGAAGTTTCCAACCCTTGGAAATGGTTGGATGGGGATCAGCTGCCAACTAAATCAGCACAAATCGATCTTACTCTATCACTTAGGGGTTGTTTGTATTAGAGATTTGGGGTGGGGATTTTGGGTGATTTGGGGCCAAAATCCATTCCCTAGAGATTTCAATAAAATCACTTGTTTGGGCTACAAAATTGTAGGGAGATTGGGAGAGATTTTAAATCTCTTTGGTGGGCCCATAGAGATTTGAGAGTGATTTTAAAATCACCACACAAAAGTAGAGATTTGGGGAGTTTGAGAGAGATTTGAGGCAAATTTACTAGTTGCCCTCAACTCATTCCCTTATTCACAATTTTAATGAAGGATATTTTTGTCATTTGTAATGTGAATTTATTTTTTAGTTTTTAATTTTTTGAATTTCTTCCCTCAATAATCTCTCAAATCACTTAACCAAACAATCTATTTTTCAAATAGCAAGAGGACCTCAATTCTCATGCTATTTCAAGTCTTTAGACATTTGAAATCTCTTCCTCCCAAATCACCCATCCAAACGACCAGTTAGTTAAATCTCGATTCCACTTCTCCCTTTTCCCAAATGTGTCCGCTTGCTCTCACTTTAACTAAGACAGGAGTCCAACAAAATGATGGATAACAAATCTGACAAGTGAAAATTACAGCTTGTGATCACAATCGAACATTATAATATCGGCTAACACTTCAAGACTTCTCGCTCCTGAGCCTACATTTCTGTTGCAACCGTTCAAACCAAATATGATTGACTAAAGTTCTTCAGCGTAAACGTTTTCTTCTAGCATTACTTGATCCTCCAATTAAAGCAGTAGCTAAATTTTGAATCTCAGCATCCCAATTTGATTTAGCTTGAATGTGAGTAAGAGATCTGACCAGAACTATGTACGGGCAGTCAGTCATAATGTGGTTAATCTCATCTACTCCCGTATCGCAAAGGAGATAAGATATATCAGTACTTAGTCCCCAATGCGAGATAGTTTCCGTCGTGATTAACTTCCTTTATACTGCAAGCCAAATTAATATTATAGTAATCATTTTATAATGCGAGATGGTATGGTTAATATTATTAAGTGTATTAACTATATTAGATTTTATTGAAAGACAAGAGTTTTAAAATAAATTTGGGTTTTAAGATTGAAATTGTAGCAATCAAATTACCCGAATTAATATAACACTAAGCTGGATTCGGAAAAAATCGTAAATTTACACTCCAATTCAATGCTCGGATCGAAAGTGGGGTAGTCGGGGCTCAGTCCGACTTCCATCCCACCTATCGAGCACATAATAGAAAAAAATACACTAAAACGAACAAATATTCAACACAATAACATTTAAGATTCCTACAATAACCCAATAATAGCCACAAGTTAACGATTGAGATTTCATATTTTGAAGTAATTGTAGAACAAATTCCCTGTCCAAAGTAGTACATAAATCTTGTTCAATATATGTCATCATTACGTCGTGCAACCACTCATCATTCATTAGATTTCGAAACTCATTCTTAACATATTTTATAGATGAAAATTATTTCTCCACACTTGTTGGGATGTAAATTTAGGGTTATGGAATTGTTTAAATAAAAATTAATGCATATAATAATTGTTAAACTATAACAGCTGAGTGGTATGAAATCCAACTCTTAATATGGAGATGCAAGGTTCGAATCACTGTGAAGGAGGTCATATAGTAATCATTTTTTAAACAGCCAAGGGGTCTGCAAAGCACCCCCTTGGTATAAGGTGGCTCCGCCAATGCACCCATATTGAGCCATCTTTTATAAGTATATTCCATAGATGATGAATGACACAACTCTCATTCCATCTTAAAAGATCATGGATGTCCAACCCTCCTTCACTCCTAGGAAATGTGACTTTCGACCAAACAATTTTGGTCCTCTATCTCCCCTCATCTTTAACATTCCACAAGAATTTACTACACATCCTCTCCACGTCTTTGATCACCAATTTTGGCAAAAGGAAAATCGCCATCCAGTATTTAGACATAGAAATAAGAACTAATTCAACTAGTTGCAAACGACCAACATAAAAGAGGGTATTAACCTTCCAACTATTAATTTTGGCTGTGATCCTGACAATAAGCACCTCACACTCCTTTGCCTGAATCTTCCCTGAAACTAGAGGGAGTCCCAAATATCATCCCTTTAGCTTGCACCACAGTTTTACTAAAGAAAATCTCAGTTTTTTCAGGATTTAATTGAAGGCCAGAAAGCAGATAGAAAGCATGAAGGACATCTTGAATACCAACAGTTCCACTCTTAGTACCATTAGTAAAGACCATAAGGTCATCAGCAAAACAGAGCTCCACAATCCCCAGCTTTTTTCATTTTGGATGATATTGAATTTTCCTCTCCTTAACAGCCTTAACAAAAAGGCAGTGAAGCAATTCCATTGCTATAACAAAGAGGGCAGGAGATAGGGGATCAACCTGTCTCACTCCTTTCTTCCCTTTGAAATAGCCCATTGAACCCCCATTACGACCTATACTTATCATCACACTAGGCATCCTTTTATCCAAAAGAGAAATTTATTTGGGAATCTCATAGCCACCATTATAGTAAGAATATACCTCAAATCCACATAGTCAAATGCTTTCCTCAAGTCCACTTTAAGAGCACATCTAGGAGAAATATGTTTCAAGTTGTAGTCATTAACAAGTTCATGATGCATGAAAATGTTATCCCCCATATGATGCCCTTTAACAAAAGTTGATTGTGTTGAACTTATAACATTCGGCAAGCAGACAACAATTCTGTTAGCCAAGATCTTTGTAATGCGTTTATACAACACATTACAACAAGCAATTGGCCATTTTTTTAGAGCAATGTAGAGTTCACTGACCTGTGCAATTTACCATTTTTGAAGAAAGTCTTTATTCCCAAAACAACAACTCCACCACCAGAGTTCAAGATTTCTTGAAAAATTCAGAAGTAAAGCCATCTAGCCCAAGACTTTTATGACCTAATATACTAAACATTGTTGTTTTGATTTCTTCGTCTATGACTTGATCACACAAATTGGCTACCTTTATTGAGTCAACAGTTTTACAAAGCAAGCTTCTTATATCATCCACTGAACCTTGAGAACTTGATGTGATCCCAGCCACCAAGCCCGACGTGGACACGACACTACGGACACTAGGCCCGAACCTCCCCATGTTAACATGGGATGGCGGAACTAATGAAGAGAACCGGAGATGATTTCCCTTGCTGGAAGAGAAAGGCACCATACCAGGAGTCTTAGCATCAAGCCTCGATGTTGATGCCGATCCAGCCCCAACACCGATGCTGGGCCGAGACTACACCGGACCCAGGCCTACGCAAGCACCGAACTTGGAGCACATGAGAGCCGAAACCCCAGAGCCAGAAGACACCCCAGGGAGGATGCTCATCCTCAACCAGGACGAGGAGACCAAGCTCAGGATCCTAGAAGCCAAAGGCCCAGAGCCTACACCAACACATGCACACGCTCGTAGCAAAAACCCATATGAGGAGCACTTAGGGCCAAGCCAAAGATCCAGTCGTGCCTTTCAAGATTCCTTTGGCCCTAATGATTTTCTAGACCTCCATGGTAAGCCTCCTCCAATGATGCGAACCGCCTTCTCCAGGAAGGGATCGACTCAACACCCAAAACTATATTATCAGCCCCACGAGAACCTAACTAATGAAACCGCGGAGAACACTTGAAATCCACTAAGTATAGACTTAGGAACCTCAAGGTATTCGATCGAATTGGTGCCACAAACAAAGGATGATAGCCTTTGATGATAAACCAAACCTTAAGCTAAGCAACAACGAGTAAAGACTTGAAGGAAAAAGAACAATGTTCTGAAATTTCAATAATCAATAATCTGTCTTACATTGGCGGCCGAAGCCTTTATTTATAGCCCAAGCGTGGCAAAAACCAGTTCCAACTCCAACAAGGAAAGACTAAAATAATCCTAAAAGATAGGTCGAAGAAAATATTAAAATAAATATAGTTGTCCGAGATTAAAACTCTAAAACCGGCAAAATTGAGCAAAACCCTAATCCGGGCGGATTAGGGCACACCGGGTGTCCTTGTCCGGGTGGGATTAGGAAAACCTCCGGGCGTGGGCTGGACTCCGGACGCGGCTAGGAAGAGTGCCCGGAACCCACGCGGTGGCATTTCTGTAATTACCGCGGGTTCCGGGTGACCGGGTGGTCGGGTGGCGTCCTTTGGTGCTGGTGACCGGCTCGGCATCAACTGCTCCAGATCCGGTGCTAGGGTTTTGGTGATGCGGGCTGTTCTGGCCTTTTGTTGGACATTTCCTCGGGCAAGTGAGGTTCCTGCCATGTCTTTTGACCTCCTGAGTCTTCTGGCTTCAACTTGTCCGCCAGATTCTGAGCGTGGAGTAGGGTTAGCCGAGGCAGGGCCTGGTTGGCCGTATCCGCCGGGGCCGGGGCAGGGTCCGTCGGGCTTTTGCCTCCATTATTGATCTTCTGTCGGCCATCAAGGGTCAGCACCGTGCATCCTTCCCTGATGAACCTCTGGTCTAGTTCCTCGTGCTTGGCTCGGCTCCAATCTCCTATGTAAGCGGTGACCCGTGTCTTGAAGGCTTTAACTTGGCTCCGTATCAAGGGCAGATCTGGCCGGGTCCAGGGCACCGGGGGTCCATCATTCCCCTCTTCTTGAGGAGGATTCGTCCTCGAATCTGTTTCTACAAAATCATCATCATAGAAAGGAGTTAAGTCAGCAACATTGAAAGTAGCACTTACACCATAGGTGTTAGGCAAATCTAAAACATAAGCATTATTGTTTATTCTTTCAAGGACAGTGTAAGGTCCGTCTCCTCTTGGCAGCAACTTAGATCTCCTTTGCTCAGGGAATCTATCCTTTCTGAAGTGGATCCACACTTGGTCGCCGGGTTGGAAGATTTTCTCCTTTCTTCCACAGTTTGCATTCCTTAGGTATTGAGCTGTCCTCTTTTCAATGTTGGCTTTGGCTTTCTCATGAAGCTTTCGAACATACTCAGCCTTGGTGTGTCCATCTGCATCCAAAAACTCGTGTACAGGAAATGGTGATAAATCCAATGGGGTTAGGGGGTTAAAACCATAAACCAATTCAAAAGGAGAGTATTGAGTGGCTGAGTGGACAGATCGGTTGTAGGCAAACTCAACGTGGGGTAGACAGTCCTCCCAAGTCCTAAGGTTGGACTTAATGATGGCTCTAAGCATTTGGGATAGAGACCGGTTGACAACCTCTGTTTGGCCATCTGTTTGAGGGTGGCAGGTTGTGGAAAACATAAGCTTGGTTCCTAGTTTAGCCCACAAGGTTTTCCAAAAGTAGCTTAGGAATTTTGAGTCTCGATCAGAAACAATGGTCTTAGGAATGCCATGGAGTCTAACTATTTCTCCAAAGAATAAGTCAGCTATGTGGGATGCATCATCAACTTTATGGCATGCAATGAAATGAGCCATTTTTGAAAACCTATCTACAACCACAAAATTTGAATCTTTGCCCTTCCTAGACTTAGGTAATCCTAGAACAAAATCCATAGATATGTCTACCCAAGGGTGTTCGGGGATAGGCAAAGGGGTGTATAAACCAAAGGGTTGAAGGTGTGACTTAGCTCGTTGGCATTTGACACATTGGTTGATGATCTTCTCTACTTCTTTCCTCATCCTAGGCCAGTAGAAGTGTTCTTTAAGGCAAGCTACGGTCTTGGCAACTCCAAAGTGACCCATGAGACCTCCTCCATGAGCTTCTCTTATGACTAGGGTTCTGCTTGAATGGCTCGGGTAGCATAGCCTAGCTCCCTTGAACAGGTATCCATTCTGCCTATAATAATCCTCAAACCCTACATGTTGGCATGACTCAAAGATATCTTTAAAGTCGGGGTCAGTCACATATAAATCCTTGATATGCTCAAAACCAATGAATTTGGAACTCAGGGCAGTGATTAGGGCATACCTTCGAGAAAGGGCATCGGCTACCACATTCTCCTTACCTTGTTTGTAGTGGATGATGTAAGGGAAGGACTCAATGAACTCCACCCACCTTGCATGCCTTTTGTTCAATTTATGTTAAGCCTTTAAGTATTTAAGGGACTCATGATCAGTTCGGATTATGAACTCCTTGGGCCACAAGTAATGTTGCCAAGTCTTCAAGGCTCGGACCAGGGCATACAGTTCTTGGTCGTAGGTGGGGTAATTGAGGGTGGCACCACTCAATTTTTCACTGAAGTAGACAATAGGTCTCCCTTCTTGCATCAACACAGCTCCAATTCCTACTCCCGAAGCATCACACTCGATTTCAAAAGGTTTTGAGAAATCGGGTAGCTTAAGCAAGGGGGCTTCGGTGAGTTTCTTCTTGAGTGCTTCAAAGGCTGCCTCTTGAGTTGCTCCCCAATGGAAGGGAACATTATTCTTAATAACAGCCGTAAGAGGGGCAGCTATGGTGCTAAAGTCCCTCACAAATCTTCTATAGAAGCTTGCAAGCCCATGGAAGCTTCGGACATCAGTGATGTTCTTTGGGGTTGGCCATGACTTGA
Source organism: Linum lewisii (assembly GCA_034768395.1). NCBI lineage: Eukaryota > Viridiplantae > Streptophyta > Magnoliopsida > Malpighiales > Linaceae > Linum > Linum lewisii. The sequence goes on along the minus strand of CM068300.1, from coordinate 34,746,021 downwards.
TTGCTTCGATCTTGTCCTCATCAACCCTAATTCCTGTAGAGCTAACAACAAAGCCAAGAAACACAAGGTGATCGGTGCAAAAGATGCACTTTTCCATATTTGCATATAGTTGTTCTTGTCTTAGGGTTTCTAGGACAGATTTCAAGTGGCCTAGGTGTTCTTCTAGGGTTTTTGAGTAAATTAGAATGTCATCGAAATAGACTACTACAAATTTCCCTATGAAAGGCCTAAGGACTTGATTCATTAATCTCATGAAGGTACTAGGTGCATTAGTCAAACCAAAAGGCATAACCATCCATTCATACAAACCTAGTTTAGTTTTAAAGGCAGTTTTCCATTCATCACCTTCCTTCATTCGGATTTGGTGATAGCCTGATCTTAAATCTATCTTAGAAAAGATTGTGGCTCCATGCAGTTCATCAAGCATATCATCCAACCTAGGGATGGGGTGTCGATACTTAACTGTGATGTTATTGATGGCTCGGCAGTCGACACACATCCTCCAAGTTCCTTCCTTTTTTGGCACAAGGATGACCGGCACGGCACATGGGCTCATGCTTTCTCTCACATAACCCTTGTCCATCAATTCTCTTACTTGTTGCTGGATTTCCTTGGTCTCCTCCGGATTTGTCCGATAGGCAGCCTTGTTAGGAAGTGATGCTCCCGGTACAAGATCAATTTGATGTTCAATGCCTCGGATTGGGGGTAATCCACTAGGGATATCTTTGGGGAAAACATCTTTGAAATCCTGCAAAAGTGAAGTCATAGCACTAGGAAGAGAAGTGTTAGGGTTAGAAATCAAACATTCTTTGTATAGAATGACCACGAGGGATTTCCTATAGACTAGGGTTTGTTTGATCTCACTAGGTTTAGCTAACAGGTTTTCTCTCCTCTCGACCTTACTCTTTTGAGCTCTTTGATCCTTAAGATCATGAGATTCTGTTTTTGTCTTATCTTCTGTTTTTGTATCTTTTTCTTTTGAGGGCTCACTCTTTTCTTCTCTCATCTCTCGTTTCTTGAGCTCTCTCTTTTTTCTCTCGGCTCACCTTTCTCTCTAGTTGGTCCTTGAGTATCTCCGTAGGTGATAAGGGCTTCAATTTAAAAGTAGTGTCTCCATGTATGAGTTGGTACTTGTTTGTCTTCCCATCATGTTGTGAGTGCCGATCAAACTGCCAAGGTCTTCCAAGTAAGACATGGGCAGCCTCCATGGGCACTACGTCACAAAGCACCACATCCTTGTATCTCCCAATGCTCAAAGGGACGTGTGCTTGCTTGCTGACCTTCAAGTCCCCACTATTACTCAACCAATGCAGTCGGTAGGGTTTAGGGTGTGTGTGGGTAGGAATTCCCAAGCCCTTGACAAGTTCCAAGCTCACTGCATTGGTACAACTCCACCATCAATAACCAAAGTGCAAAGTTTATTTAGAATCACACACCTTGTATGAAATAGATTGTCCCTCTGTTCCCATCCATCTTCTTTAGGCTGTGCACTCAGGATCCGTCGGGAGACGGCTGAAAATTGAATCCGGGTACGGGTGGTCGTTGGTTCTTTGGCCGTCGAGGCCGCCGGGTGGCCGTCGGGGCCGGCGCTCTGCTTCAGGTCATCAAAGAGTCCTCCTTCTGTCTTCAGGCCAAAATTGGCCGAGGGAAGGTTCAAAAGACCCGGGGTGGGCTGATTGACATCATTCGGCGCGGACAGGATGTCCGGGGCAGTCGTGATGCTAGGCCGAGGCAGGGCCGGTGCTGGGCCGCGGCAGTACTGGGCACTGTGCTGGGGCAGTGCTGGGTGCTGGGCCGGGGCAGTGCTGGGCGCTGGGCCGGGGCAGTGCTGTTCAGCATCAGCCGGGGTGACCGTGGGGATCACTCGGCTGTGGAAAGCTGAAAATTTTTCCAGGCCTTCCACACTAACTTCTTCTCCTTCACTAGATTCTTCCTCCAATTCTTCATTATTGGACTCCTCCTCATCGTCCGTAACAACTTCTCCTTCTCTAAGCACCATAGCTCGGGTGTTAGGGCAGTCCCTTGCCATATGACCCCTACCTTGACACTTAAAACACACAATGGCACTTGGCCGAGCGTTAGTAGTAGGGATTTTTGAACCGGGGTTAGGGTTTACCCGTGATTAGGGTTTGGCCTCGATCTAGAACTCCGGTTAGGGTTTGGCCTGTATGGGGTGTGTCGGGCACTTCTGTCTCCTCGCACCGGGGCACTGATCGGTGGCGGAGGGGTAGCCCTTCTCCCAAAACCATTCTTTAGCTCCTTCTCAACCCTAGTAGCCACGGTTATCAAGTCATTATAGTCAACAAAGTTGAGGATGTTGACTTGGTGTAGAATCTCCTTCTGCAATCATCCGGTGAATCGTGCTATCTTGGCATCTTCACCTTCATCCAGGTCAAGCCGTGCAACCAGAATCTCCATCTCCTTGTTGTACTCCTCAACCGACATGTTCCCTTGCTTCAAAAATCGAAGCTTGGTATGCAAGTCTCGGTTGTAGCTGCTCGGTACAAACTTTCTTCTCATCTTTCTTTTGAGACTCATCCAACTAAGGACGGGGTCCTCTTCTTCTCTCCTGATCTGATTCCTGAGTTGAGCCCACCACAAGGCAGCATAGTCAGTAAACTCAATTGTGGCTAGGGTTACCTTTTTCCTCTCGGAATAGTTATGGCACTCAAAGAAATCCTCCATGCTCCTCTCCCAATCAATGTACTCGTCGGGGCCTGTCTTGCCAGTAAATTTAGGTACATTGAGCTTCAAGCTGCTCACATCATCATCACTCTCTTGCACATTCCTCCTTGGTCATTGGGGGCCATCTCCATTCTGATCTCCAAACTACTCGGTGAAACGGGCCATGTTTTCAGCCATGGCAGTCAATCGTGCCTCCATAGCAGTTAGCCTCTCATCTGCCATGATTAGTACAGAACAAAGAACCTCCCAATATCTCTCTAATGAACCTCACACAATCCTTTTTTTACCACTCGTGTATGAAATTTTAGGTCACTCAAATTAGGGTACGAAAATTAGGGTACGAAAATTTTAGGTCACGAAAATTTCAAAACAAAGACAATCTCAATTCAAGTAGTTGCAAGTTTCTTTGAAGCTATGCAGTCTAGGTCTACCAATGACACTAACAAGACCTTATACCTAGGGTTTCAGATTTCTAGGGGCCAGAATCTTGGGGCTAGGTCGTGGGATGACAAGACAAGCAAATTTGGGTGTTTAAGAAAGCTACTAGCTAAGCTTTGAAAAACCCCTCTTCTTGAACTTAATCTACTACGTTGATTGTGAACGTGGCCTTGCTTTTTAGCTAGGTCAGATTTCTATTTTAAAGACCTTGATTCTTTTCTTTTCTTTTTCTTAGACTCTTTTTGTATTTTTCTTTGATCGGCCACAGCTTTTTCTCACAACTAATTAAAAGAAAGGTAGAAGACTAGAACAAACACAATGAAGCTATTTTTAGGGTTTTTCTGAAACTGAAAACAACGAAAGCTAAAAGATATGAATTCAAGTAAAAGAACCTGAAAACTGGATAGATTGTTGGTCCAAGAGTTGAACCGTGCTCTGATACCAGCTGATGCGAACCGCCTTCTCCAGGAAGGGATCGACTCAACACCCAAAACTATATTATCAGCCCCACGAGAACCTAACTAATGAAACCGCGGAGAACACTTGAAATCCACTAAGTATAGACTTAGGAACCCCAAGGTATTCGATCGAATTGGTGCCACAAACAAAGGATGATAGCCTTTGATGATAAACCAAACCTTAAGCTAAGCAACAACGAGCAAAGACTTGAAGGAAAAAGAACAATGTTCTGAAATTTCAATAATCAATAATCTGTCTTACATTGGCGGCCGAAGCCTTTATTTATAGCCCAAGCGTGGCAAAAACCAGTTCCAACTCCAACAAGGAAAGACTAAAATAATCCTAAAAGATAGGCCGAAGAAAATATTAAAATAAATATAGTTGTCCGAGATTAAAACTCTAAAACCGGCAAAATTGAGCAAAACCCTAATCCGGGCGGATTAGGGCACACCGGGTGTCCTTGTCCGGGTGGGATTAGGAAAACCTCCGGGCGTGGGCTGGACTCCGGACGCGGCTAGGAAGAGTGCCCGGAACCCGCGCGGTGGCATTTCTGTAATTACCGCGGGTTCCGGGTGACCGGGTGGTCGGGTGGCGTCCTTCGGTGCTGGTGACCGGCTCGGCATCAACTGCTCCGGATCCGGTGCTAGGGTTTTGGTGATGCCGGGCTGTTCTGGCCTTTTGCTGGACATTTCCTCGGGCAAGTGAGGTTCCTCCCAAGTCTTTTGACCTCCTGAGTCTTCTGGCTTCAACTTGTCCGCCAGATTCTGAGTGTGGAGTAGGGTTAGCCGAGGCTGGGCCTGGTTGGCCGTATCCGCCGGGGCCGGGGCAGGGTCCGTCGGGCTTTTGCCTCCATTATTGATCTTCTGTCGGCCATCAAGGGTCAGCACCGTGCATCCTTCCCTGATGAACCTCTGGTCTAGTTCCTCGTGCTTGGCTCGGCTCCAATCTCCTATGTAAGCGGTGACCCGTGTCTTGAAGGCTTTAACTTGGCTCCGTGTCAAGGGCAGATCTGGCCGGGTCCAGGGCACCGGGGGTCCATCATCCAAGCCCAGCTTAATTCATAGAAGAGCGCACCAAAAGACCGAGGGAGCCAAGTACCAAGCCCATGGCCTAGAAGAGGATGTCGACTGAGCCACTGGCATAGATGCTAAGTGCCAAGGCCAGACCACCACCTGAGCCTGGTCCGAGAGAAGATAATCAAAGAGAACCCAGCCCTTAAGATGGGCCAAGAGGCTAGTCCATGGCCAAGCAGTCACGGGCCAAAACTGAATTAATACTAGGCCAAAGTTGGATATCTGGATAGATTCCTAGTCTGACAAAGACTAACGAATATGGGCTAAGGTCCAACCTGAAAGTTGTATCCCATAGAGTCTACTAGTGATCTAACAAATGGCTTAATTTTCCTAATTTGTTTGGTATTTATTTGGCTAAATCTTCCAGAACCCGTTTAGCTATTTTTTTAGGAATTTTCCAGCTTTCTTTTTTAGATATCTTGTTTAGGAAGGAGTCCTTTCTTTGTAGGACTATGAGTCCGAATTTTGCCTCCTTCTTAGACTATTTTAGGATTAGTTTAAGTCCTTTTTAGTAGTTTAATTACGACTCTTTCTATTTCTTTATTAGTCTAGGAGTTAGTTTCCTAGAAGGAATTGGAGAGCTTGTTCCCCCTTCCTCACCTATAAATAAAGGCCTTCGGCCTCATTGTAAGAAAAAACCCTACTTTGAATAAATATAAATTTCAGAACTTATGTTCTTTTCCCTTCAAGCTTATATGAGGAGCATTAGTTAAGGTATTGGCTTATCGTCTAAGGTATTCAACCCTTGAACTAGGGCCTTCGACTTGATACTTCTGGTTCCTAGCTTTTTATAGCTAGTGGGTCAAAGTCCGATTCTATCCCGATTTCATAGGTTTAGCTCGTTCCTTTAAGAATTACTTGTGGTGGTTATGGTCTTCAGCCCACGGTTGCGACGGTTCACATCAGTTGGTATCAGAGCACGGTTCAACACTAGGACCAACTCTATCCCAGTCTCCAGGTTAACTCTTGGATTCATATCTTTATTTTCCTTGTTCTTAGAAAACTGTTTCAAAAATCCCCATCTATTTCGATTTCTTGTATTCAAGTTTCGATTATAAGGCAGAAAAATCTAGGTAGCCATCAAATCCATCAATAAAATATCAATAGAAGATAAGAAATAGAAAATCAAGCAAGGCTACCCTTGCCAAGTTCTTTCTTCTCGTTGTAAGTTTGTTTTTAAGAAGAGGGGATAGAAAATAGAATAGCTTTCGCTTGCTCTTGTTTCTAACCTTGGAAGACTAGAGGAAAGTTACAATGAAGTCTTGCTACACCACCATAAATCAAACCCTAGGTCAAATACAAGCTTCAGTAGAAAGGTTGGAGAGAAGAGCAGAAAATATGGAGCCAGAACTAGGCCCAATACCGTGCCCAGCACTAGGCCAAGCAGCATGTCAAGTACCATGCCCACCACTAGGCCCAGCACCGTGCCAAACCCCAGGCTAAGCACCGTGCCCAGCACTTGGGCCAGCACTGTGCCCAGGCCCATACCCAGCACCGGCCCCAGGCCAAGCTCAGCACTCTGCGCCACCGCCAGCACCTGATGTGAACCGCCGCAACCGTGGGCAGACGACCCTTGAACACCGCAAGTTGAGACCGTGCAACGAGGTAGAACCGTCGGGAACCGGGGGCGGATGAGGACTTTGACCCACTAGCTATAAACGAGCTAGGAACCAAAAGTATCAAGTCGTAGACGCCACACCAAGAGATGGATGCTCTTGATGATAACTCGGGGCCTTCAGTATCGCAACATGCAGATACAATAAGGTTTCAAGAACAGAGTTCTATCAAAGGGGGCTTTATTTCATAAAAGTCTTGGTTACATAGGGTGGCCGGCGGCCTCTATTTATAGGTGAGGGAACAAGCTCTCCTCCCTAAAGTCTAATTCCTAAATAAGAATAGAATAAAGAGTCCTATTCCTAAATAGAATCCTAAAACCCCTAAACAGTCCTACTAAAAAGGAATAAAACATAAAATAATAGTTGTAGTTTTTAAAGCAGAATAAAAGACCTAAATTAGGTCAAAAACCCTAATCTGGCCGCGTACGGCTGCTCGGGCCGGTTGGGCGCGTGTGGCAGACCGGTGGGCTTGACCGACCGGGCGACGGGCTTGCTTCGGGTGGCGGTCGCGGACCTGGTGCTCCGGGCTGGTTTAGTGGCAAGGGCTTTGTCCAAAAGACATGTTCTTCGTGGCCGACTCCATAGAATTCCTCTGATCGGCCTGGCTGCCGGTCTAGGGCTGAAGGCTGTTCTCTCCTTGGACTTTCTCCATTTCTGCTCGGGCCTTCTTCTTTAAGCTTCAGGTAGGCATCCAAGTAGCTCCTTATGTAGCTGTCCAGAGGTTGGGTCGGCCTAAGTGTCACGCCTCGGGGCCAAGGACTCCATTTCTTCTCGTGGCTCGGCTCAGGGTCATTCCTTGGAAGCTCTCCTCTCCAGGCCAAGTATTCTTGGGCTCCTTTCCTCCTATACTCCAGAAATGCTTCCAGAGGGTCACTTGAGGGGGCGACATCTTTTTCAGGGCTTCTGGAGATCAGGCTAGGAACAGGTTGAGGTCTCTCTTCCTTGCTAGGGCTTATACCCTTGGACAGCAGCATGGCCTGGAATACCCTTCCATCTCGTGGAGCCTTTCTACCTGCAAGGGAAGGACTTAGTCGATATTTCAGAGCGTACCTTGGCTTTAGGGCTTGAAGATGGCCTGCCCTAGTGATGTGAACCGAGCCACCAAGGCCGGCGCGGTCACAACACCACGGGCACCCGGCCAGGAAACCTCCACGAGAGCGCCGGACAAGGAGAATTTAATGCCCGTTCAGCCTAGAGACTTGAGGCCGAGCGAGGACTACACCGGCCCCAGACCTACACCGGCACCACCTCCGGAGCCTTGGAGAGACAAAGCTCCAAGTTCAGGCCCCAGGCCAAGCCTAGGGCCAAGTCCAGCCCCAAGCCCCGATCAAGGCCGAGTACCTAAGCTAGGCCCCATGCCAAATGCCACGAGCTCTAGACCGACACCAGCCCCTAAAGACATCCCTAAGGTACCATGGGAAGAAGGCTCGAAGCAGAACTCAAAAGGCCTGGACAGAACTGAAGAAGGCCGAGAGCTAAACCCGACACCCGAGCCGAGCCCGTGCCCGGATGCCACAGAGAAGCACTTTTGGCCGAGCCTACAATTGGCCCGTGCCTTTTGGGAAATTCCAACTGTTCTGGATAGCTTGAATCCCCAGGAACACTCTCCAACAAACGGAGCTCAATTTGGAGGACAATTGAAGGAGATACAGTTTGATGAAGTCAGGATGAAGCATGGATGGAGCACCAAAGAGTACCCCTCGGATGCTGACCCGAGGAAGCCTATGCAAGGAGCTGTGATCAGGCCACCACCTGAGCCTGATCCAAGGAGGTATGGAGTAACATTCAAGATACGGGAAATGGAGAGAAGAAGCCAAGTGCATCCAAACAAGGAATCCTAATCAAGCTAGGATTTCCCGGTTTTGGACAGATTCCTAGTCTGACAAAGAATGACGAATTTGGGCTACCTGGAGATAGAATTTGGGTTGAATCCCAACATGAAAGTTGTAGCCCATGGAGTCTACTACGGATCTGCAAAAGATCAGAATTTTAGGAATTTGTTTGGTATTTATTCGGCCCATAATTCCAGAACCCGTTTAGCTGTTTTTTAGGAATTTCCAGTTTTTCCCTTTTAGTGTTTTTGTTTAGGAATGACTCTTTTCCTTGGTGAACAAGGCTACGAGTTTCAGTCCTTATTGTTGTATTCTTTATTAGTTTTATTAGCTATTTTGTAGGAGGAAAAGGAGAGCCTGTTCTCCCTTCCTCACCTATAAATAGAGGCGTCTAGCCTCATTGTAAAGGACAACTTTGAAAGAAATAAACACTCAAAACTTCGGTTTTTCTCTTAGCATGGAATTGCTAATCTCTGTTCGACCATCATGGAATTGATCGTCGTCTAGACCGGTTTATCATCAAAGGCATTCATCCTTTGTTTGTGGCACCGAATTCGACTGAATACCTTGGGGTTCCTAAGTCTATACTTAGTGGATTTCAAGTATTCCCCGCGGTTTCAAAAGTTAGGATTCGTGAAGCTGGTAATATAGTTTTGGGTGTTGAGTCGATCCCTTCATTGAGGAGCGGTTCGCATCACCTAGGCTCTATATGCCTTTTGTGAGGCCCTAGGGTCTTAACTCGGCCTGGTGACCCTGATGGGGTGTTGGAGTACCAGTTGGCATCAGGGTAGCAGTGTTGGATCACATCATTCCCCTCTTCTTGCCTTGGATTTGTCCCCAAATCCATCTCGGGTTCTCTCCTAGCACTCATCACTCTCTTCCAAACTTCAGCAACCTTGTTGGCCACGGTCGGGGAAGACTCAACATCATCTTTAGACCTAGGAGTGTCATTTGAGTCAGTAACAGACCAAGGCTCGGGTCCTTCTAGTGTGAACCGCCGCAACCGTGGGCAGACGACCCTAACCACGCTAGTCTTGAACCTTCGCTCGATCACCGTTGGCACCGGGGCGGATTAGTACTAGGACCCGTCGGCTATATAATCAGCCGGGAACCCTTAGTGTCCAGGAATGGCTCCACGAGAGAAGGGGAATACTTCTAACGATAATACCTATTCTAAGCTATGCACGCAGCATAAAACTAATGAATTGAGAGAACAAAGTTCTGTCTTTGATTGATTTATTCTGAAAAGGGTTCGTCTTTACAATGAGGCCGAAGCCTCTTATTTATAGGTGAGGAAATCGTGAACAGGCTCACGTTTCCTACTTGGAAAAGAACTCTAAAATAATAAAATAATAGCCTAAAATTCGGAGCCTTGTTCACCAAGGAAAAGACTCCTTCCTAAACTAGAACTCTAATAAAGAAAGCTGGAAAATTCCTAAAAAACAGCTACACGGGTTCTGGAAGAATCAGCCGAATAAATAGTAAATTAATTCATAAAATTAAGCCCTTGGGCAGACTTCTAGAAGATTCCATGGGCTACAACTTTCGTGTTGAGCATCAGTCCTAATTCGGTCTCCAGGTAGCCCATATTCATCAATCTTCGTCAGACTAGAAATCTGTCCAAAACCGGGAAATCCTAGCTTGATTAGGATTCCTTGTTCGGATGTACTTGGCTTCTTCTCTCCATTTCCCGTATCATAAATGGTAAAGCATCCTTCCTTGGATCAGGCTCAGGAGGTGGCCTGATCCTAGCTCTTAGTATTGGCTCCCTCGGATCAGCATCCGAGCTCCACTCCTTGATGCTTAGGCCAAGCATCACTAGGACTTGTTCTAGCCCTATCTCCTTCAATACACCTCCAAATTCATCTCCGTTTGTTGGAGGGTGCTCCTGAGACTTCAAGCTATCCAGGAATGCTTTAAATCCCAAAAGGCACTGGCCAATTGTTGGCTGGGCCAAAAGCACGCTTCTGTGGTGCCCAGCGTCGGTCCAGCGCACGGGGCTGGCTCAGTACTAGGCCTTTGTCAATTCTGGCCAAGCCTTCTGCTTTCTACTTCGGCCAGGTCTTCAGGAGTGCTCTTAAGGGATCTTTAATGGCTGGTACTGGTCTGGGGCTCGTGGTACTTGGCCTGAGGCCTAGTTTAGGTACTAGGCCTAGTCCTCGATCGGCTCTAGGGCCTGTCTTCGGGCTCCAGTGAGTTCCAGCCGGACCCTTTCCTCTCTTCATCCGCCAATGCTCTAGGAATGCTCCTAGAGACTCCCCATGCTCCTCTTTACCTCCAGGGCTTGTGGAAATCAGGTCAGGGCCTAGTGGAGGCCCTCGGCTCCGGAGGTGGTTCTAGTGTAGGCCTAAGCCTGGTGTAGTCTTGGCCCGACATTAGTGTCGGGGGCGGGTCGACATCAGTCGGGTCGGCCCTGGTGGCCCGGTCACTCCACCTTCAGTGCTTTCTCCATCGGTCTCCATAGCTCCCTCTCCTGAAAAACTATCAATAATAATGTTAAGGCTCGGGGAGGTAGCGGGTGAGAGTTCCTCACTCATTTCTACATCCGGGTCAGCATCCGAATCTTCTTCACTCGGGGCAGCCCTCAGAATCCTTCGGGAGGTGATCTCCAATTGAATCTTGGGTGCACAGGGGACCGTCGGTGAAGCGTCGGGTTGGGGCACGGGGGTGCCGGAGGTGCCAGAGGTAAACCAGGGCACATCAGGTAGAGTGGCGGCACCGGGTAGTGGGGAGGCGGCGGCGTCGGGCAGTGATGCGTCGAGCAGTGGCAAGGCGGCGGCGGGCAGTGGAGAGCCGGCGGCGGCGGGCAGGGACGCGTCGGGTAGTGGCAAGGCGGTGGCGGACAGTGGAAATCCGACGGCGGGCAGTGGAGAGCCGGCGGCGGTGATGGGTGGTGGTGCGGCGGGCAGGTCGGTAGCGTCGGCCATCATCGTGTCGGGGCAGCCGGGGTCGGGTAGGGACGCGCTAGACTCGTGGTCGGGGGCCACGTCGGGTGGTGATGCACCGGGGGTCCTTGGGCAGCGATAGGTCGGGGGCGGGTGCTAGGGCGGCCGGGGCCTGGTCGGGCAGGGTAGCGCCGGGTGCTGGGGCGCTAGGACTGGGCGGATAGGGCCAGTCGGGGCCGGGCGCTGGAGCGCCTGGGCTTGGTCGGGCAGCACCGAGGACGGGTGCTGGGGCGCCGAGACTGGTCGGGTAGTGCTAGTCGGGGGCCGGGCGCTGGGGCGCCGGGGCTGGTCAGGCAGTGCCAGCCAGAGTGGGGGTTGAGCGCTGAAGCGCTGGGGCCTGGTGGGGTAGCGCCGGGGCTGGGACCGAGCGCTGGGGCGCTGGGACCTGGTCGGGCAGCGCCTGGGCTGGGGCCGAGTGTTGGGGCACTGGGGCCTGGTCGGGCAGCGCCTGGGCTGGGTACGGGTGTCGGGGCTGGGGCCGGGGATGGGGCCGGGACGCCGGGTGCTAGGGTTTTAGAGGTGAACCCTGCAAACTTCTGACTTCTTCTCCTTCATCAGACTCTTCTTCTTCTTCTTCCTTCTTCTCTTCTTCTTCATCATCCGTCTTGATTCCTTCTTCTCTTACTACCACCGTCCGTTGGTTAGGGAAGTCCCTTGAGATATGTCCTCTACCTTGACACTTAAAGCATACAATTCCACTAGAACGTGGGTTAGAATTCTGAACCTTAGAAGTAGGTTGGGCAGATGTTATCGGTGGTGCCGAACCCCTAGGGTTAGGGTTTGGCCTTGAGCTTGAGCCTCGGGGCTGGTCGGGCTTCCATGGGGCTTGGCTTGTGGTCGAGCCTCCTCTCTATGGGGCAGTGGCTGATCTTCTCGGGTAGCCCCTCTTCAACTCTCTCTCCACACGGTTGGTTAGGGCCTTGAGATCATCGTAGTCAACATAGTTAAGTAGGTTGACTTGATGCATGATCTCGGGGTGTAGCCCACGCACAAACCAGGCTATCTTCGCTTCAGGTTCTTCTCTGAGGTCGAGTCTGGCTACCAACATCTCTATCTCCTTGGTGTATTGCTCCACAGACATGGTGCCTTGCTTTAAGTTCCGGAGGGAGGTGTGTAGGTCTCGGATATAGGTGCCAGGAACAAACTTCTTCCTCATGAGTCTCTTGAGGTCTCGCCACGACTCGATAGGGTCCTCTTCATCTCTTTGGATCCGCCCTTTGAACTGGCTCCACCATAGGGCAGCATAGTCAGTGAATTCAAGGGTGGCGAGGATTACCTTCTTACGTTCGGAGTAGTGGTGGCACTCGAGGAAGTCCTCCATACTTCTCTCCCAATCTAAGTACTTGTCGGCATTGTATTTGCCAGCAAACTTTGGCACGGTGAGCTTGAGGTTGCTCAAGTCATCGTCAATCTCCTGAGCTAGTCGTCGGACTCTTCTGTTCAGGACTTCAGGGCTGTCCTTTCGGCGCTCATCTCGTCCTCTCCCGGCTTGAAGCCTGGCTAGGGTTTCTTGGAAGGCGGCTAGGGTTGCTCCAAGATTCTGAAGGTGGCCTTCCATGTTGGCTAGTCTATCGTCTGCCATGGTTAGTACTATCGAACGGAAGCAATTTTATATCCCCTCTTCTTAGAAATAAACTTACAACGAAAGGAAATAACGTGGCAAGGTGACCTTGCTTTCTTTTCTTTTTCTTAACTTACAACTCGAAACTGAAATAAAAATAGAAGGGAATTTTCGAATCAATTTTCTAAAGAAAGTAATAAAAGGATATGAATCCAGCTAAACCTGGAGACTGAGATAGATTGTGGTCCGTGAGCTGAACCGTGCTCTGATACCAACTGATGTGAACCGCCGCAACCGTGGGCAGACGACCCTTGAGCACCGCAAGTTGAGATCATGCAACGAGGTAGAACCGTCGGGAACCGGGGGCGGATGAGGACTTTGACCCACTAGCTATAAACGAGCTAGGAACCAGAAGTATCAAGTCGTAGACGCCAAGCCAAGAGATGGATGCTCTTGATGATAAGTCGGGGCCTTCAGTATCGCAACATGCAGATACAATAAGGTTTCAAGAACAGAGTTCTATCAAAGTGGGGTTTATTTCATAAAAGTCTTGGTTACATAGGGTGGTCGGCGGCCTCTATTTATAGGTGAGGGAACAAGCTCTCCTCCCTAAAGTCTAATTCCTAAATAAGAATAGAATAAAGAGTCCTATTCCTAAGTAGAATCCTAAAACCCCTAAACAGTCCTACTAAAAAGGAATAAAACATAAAATAATAGTTGTAGTTTTTAAAGCAGAATGAAAGACCTAAATTAGGTCAAAAACCCTAATCTGGCCGCGTACGGCTGCTCGGGCCGGTTGGGCGAGTGTGGCGGCCTGGTAGGCATCCAAGTAGCTCCTGATGTAGCTCTCCGGAGGTTGGGTCGGCCTAAGTGTCACGCCTCGGGGCCAAGCACTCCATTTCTTCTCATGGCTCGGCTCAGGGTCATTCCTTGGAAGCTCTCCTCTCAGGCGAAGTATTCTTGGGCTCCTTTCCTCCTATACTCCAGAAATGCTTCCAGAGGGTCACTTGAGGGGGCGACTTCTTCTTCAGGGCTTCTGGAGATCAGGCTAGGAACAGGTTGAGGTCTCTCTTCCTTGTTAGGGCTTATACCCTTGGACAGCAGCATGGCCTGGAATAGCCTTCCATCTCGTGGAGCCTTTCTACCTGCAAGGGAAGGACTTAGTCGATATTTCAGAGCGTACCTTGGCTTTAGGGCTTGAAGATGGCCTGCCCTAGGCTCTATATGCCTTTTGTGAGGCCCTAGGGTCTTAACTCGGCCTGTTGACCCTAGTGGGGTGTAGGAGTACCGGTTGGCATCAGGGCAGCAGTGTTGGATCTCATCAGCACCGACCCCAATTCAGGCTCGGCGCCTAGTACCAGCACCAGCACCAGCCCCAACCCAAGCTCAGCGCCAACACCGGCCCCAACCCAGGTTTAGCGCCCAACGCCCAGCTCTGGAGCGGCCCAAGCACTGGCGCAGCACCAAACCCCCGTGCCCAGCCCCGGAGCGGCCCCAGCACCGGCTCAGTACCAGACTTTAGCGCCCAGCCCCTAAGCGGCCCCAGCACCGGCTCAGTACCAGGCCCTAGTCCCCAGCTCCGGAGCGGCCCCAACACTAGGCCCCCGTGCCCAGCCTTAGAGCGGCCCCAACACCGGCTCGGCACCAGGCCCCAGCACCCAGCCCCGGAGAGCATAGCACCGGCACAGCACTAGGCCCCAACGCCCAGCCCGAAAGCAGCCCCAACACCGGCGGAGCACCAGTCCACAGCTCCCAGCCCCGGACCGGCCCCAGCACGGTGCAGCACCAGTCCCAAGCGCCCTGCCCCGAAGCGGCCCCAGCACCGGCGCAGCACCAGGCCCCAACACTTAGTCCCGGAGTGGCCCAAGCACCGGTGCAACACCAGGCCCCAGTGCCCAGCCACGACGCGGGTCCCAGCACTTGAGTAGCAACAAGCCCCAGCGCCCGGAGAGGCTCCAACGCCTAGCACCGACATCGTGCCCCAACACGAGCCCATACCCGAGCCCCAGCATGAGCACCAGCCCGTGCCCCAACACGAGCCCCGGTATTAGCCCCAATGCCCACAGGCGTCCGAGCTAGGAGCCCTCGTACTAGCCCGGTACAGCCCGAAGCGCCAAGGCTCGAGCCAAGAGCCCCAGTACCAGCCCTGGTACGGCCCGAAGCCCCAATGAGCTCCAAAGAACCACCAGGTCAAGTCCTATACACCCTAATAATTATTTTTACAATTCCTAAGGATGCACCAGGTGCGGATTCGAGGATGAATCCCTTCTAAGAAGAGGGGGATGATGTGATCCCAGCCACCAAGCCCGCCGTGGACACGCCACTACGAACACCAGGCCCGAACCTCCCCATGTTAACAAGGGATGGCGAAACTAATGAAGAGAACCAGAGAGGATTTCCCTTACTAGGAAGGGAATGGACCCATACCAGGAGTCCCAGTATCAAGCCTCGATGATTATCCTGATCCGGCTCCAGCACTGATGTCGGGCCGAGACTACACCGGCCCTAGCCCTACGCCAGCACCGAACTTAGAGCACAAGAGAGCCGAAGCCCCAGAGCCAGAAGACACCCATGGGAGGATGCTGATCCTCAACTAGGCCGAGGAGACTGATGTGATCATATTTAGTGCATTATAAGTCCTCGATTAGCCTAGGGGTCCCCCATGTTTGATCTCATTTTGCTATGATTTATAGGCCTTTATGGATGTTTTATGCAAAGTGCCCTTTTGTTGCCCGGTTGCCACTTTGAGGCCAATTCTATGTCTATTGGAGTTGTTTTCTTTGCATTTTCAGGAGTTGGAATTAAATTACTGGTGACAAGGAGCACGTAGGATCAAATGGGAGGTCAATCGGAGCTAGGACGGAGGAGATATGATCGTTGAAAAATCGAGAAAAATGCACCCTTCAACTGAAGAAGTTTTCGGCGAGAACTCTAAGTTCTTGACCGAAAACCGAATTACAGGAGACGGCCGTTCGATTTATGAAGACATTTTTGGTGAAAATATTGTAGAATTTTTGCTGAAAATCTGTGAAGAGAAGTCAAGCCGTTGGGTGTTTTTCAAATACATTTTCGGCGAAAACTCTGGGAAGTTTTCGCCGAAAATTCAAGGCTATTCCGGCGTGCTATTTAAAGGAGAAGGGGACGAAAATTAAAAAAGGAGAATTCATTCTTTCTTTTTTCACACCTTCATCAAAACCCTTTTCTCTCAACTTCTCAATTATATTCTCATCATCTCCAATCCACAACCCTAGAGCAAGGTGCAAATCAAAGTAGAGGAGCTTGGATTGAAGTCCACAACCTTGGAAGAGGAGCTTGCAAGAGGAGGATTGCCATGGTGTTCTTGGTGATCATCTTTCTTTCTCTTTCCTTCATTTCCTTGGCCATGTGTGGCTGATTTCCTAGGTTTCCTTGGATTGATAGATTAGTTGTGCTAGGATAGAGGTTGATTGTACACATTTGCCATGATTGATCTTGGATTGTAAGAAGATGATCTCTAGACTTGTTGTTAATTCCATTGATGGCTATGGCTTGATTGGTCTATTATTTGTGATGTAATGCATGAGAGTGCTTAGATTACATGGATTGTAGGTCTAGGGATTGAAGAGAGTGTGTTCTAAGAGATTAGATCATCTCAATTCAACCATAGTTGCCTGATTTTTCTCTTGTGCATTTTATCGAACACTTGGTGTGCATTAGGTTTTTCATTCAATTGAACTTTGATTAGTCTTTTGATGATTCTCTTAGTGCTAGGACATTGACATGAGAGTGTGGTGTCTAGCCTAGTGGTCATAGAGTCATAGGAGAGGGTTTTGTAGCTTGGCATTTCATCAAACACCTTTAATGCATCCTTAGTTACTTAGCTTGAGAGCGAGAGCCTAATTTGAGTGGTTCTAGGATAGGGATTTAGTGCGACGAGAGTGCATTGAGTCTATAGAAGGGATTTGCGTGGTCATTCGATTGCATCCTCGATCATGTTTGGCTTGTTTGTGCATTTACTCCTCTTGAGCATGATGAAGCTATCTCTCCAAGAGAACCTCCTTTATCTTTGTTTTGCACCATTTTGTTTTGCTTTCTTGTTTAGTTTCCTTTATGTTTTCATTTCCTTTTCAAACTAAAACCAATTTCAAATGAATAGACCGTCCATGAACCGTGTGAGTATTAGCTATTGAGAGAGCCCTCGTGGAATACGACCTTCATAGTTGTGAGTTAAATCTTGCATATCAGAGACCAAGCTCAGGCTCCTAGAAGCCAAAGGCCCAGAGCCTACACCAACATAGGCGCACGCCCCTAGCCAAGGCCCGTATGAGGATCACTTAGGGCCAGGCCAAAGATCCAGTCATGCCTTTCAAGATTGCTTTGGCCAGGGACAAAGGAACTACCCCATCAGTGCACTTCTAAATTTTCAACTCAAAGATCAATAACCTAAGTCAGAATTTGGAGAACACCGTCAACGAGGACTGGGGGAAAGCACTCCAAATTTGGGATTGGATCTCAGACTACCACCGCTGCCCACGTTTTCCAAGAGTTTGATGAAACAGTACCACTCGTATGAAAGGAGGGGGAAGTAGAAGAAGGAGAAAATCAAATCGTAGAATCTAGTGTACTCCAGGAGCTAGACAGGGAATTCCCTCACCGGATCAGCCTTAGAGGAGCGCACCCACAAAGGAAAGCCATCTGGTGATGAAGAATGAAGATCTTAAATCAGAGGATTTCAGAGACAAACATATTTATGAGATTTTGTTTAGTTAACTCGAAGAATAGAACACACAAGCAAAACAGTTTTATGAAAATGTAGGGCTTTACCACATGACATTCAAGAAAATGGCTAAAAATTGTACACTCATTGCGCGTGAAATCCTCTGAAAACCTAGGTTTGATTTGTGTCTCTCCAGCGAGAGTCGGCATGGCGCTGCTGTTCCATTGATAAATGGCCTCTTCTTCTCCCACTCATCCTGCCTCGATAGCGCGGTCTTGGGCATCTGTTGTAGCTCAATCCGAGTTTGACCTTGGATTTATGGAGGAAGTAGTGGGTGCTGTTGTTGATGGAGTTTGTAAGATCCCTGAAACAGTCGTGAACTTGGGAATCGACCGTCTGAAGGGACCTATGGTTGGGTAGTTTGCTGGATCTACTCCGCCACTACTAGTAATTCGTTCTATGGCTAATCGATTATGGGGTTACGAGAGTAAGGTGTTCGTATCTGAGTTGGAGCATAATTTTTTCCTGTTTGAGTTTGCATCAGAGCAGCTGTTTGACTAGGTTATGAATCCTTCATGGCATATTCATTGTGCGCCACTTATTCTCTGACGGTGGATTTCGGGTATTGGACCTCTTGATCGCTCCTAGGAGAAGAAGTCGATTTGGATTAAGTTTGGTAATATTCCCCCCTGAACTCATGACTCCGACATGGAATAGTTGGTTGGCTACCCATTATGGTAAGCTGGTCAACAAGTATGTTAGGTCAGGGTTCTTTGTTAGTGTATATGTACTTAAGAAGGATGATTCGCGAGACAGTGGTGTTCTGAAGGTAGATATTAGTTAGAATGAGCCAGCTGAAGTAATGGTTAACATACTTACTGAAAGGAGCTATGACAGAGTGTCTAAACAGGTGAGTAAAAGATGGGAATTTAAGGATAATGTTGTTCATGGAAAAGGTGGTAAGGCAAGCACTGAATTAAAAGCTATAATAATGGATGAGTCTCCTAAAAATTCCCAAAAGTCAGTTGTTGTTGGGTTGGACAGTACCTCAGGCAATGGTTCTAATTCTTCTACGAAGAGAAGGAATCACCTGGTAAGGCTGTTCTAGCCCAACCTGTTGGAGGGGGAATGCAATGAACCAAAGACCCTACGGGAGTGTATGCTTCACCTGCTCAGGAGAGTGTCCCTGAAGCTGTTACAGTGGAGGACGATAGTCCGAGTGATGATGATAGTGATGTGAGTTTGGAAGGTGCAAAAGCTCTCAAGAAACAAGCAAGGCTTGCAACTTTAGGGGATTTCATTGCTTCACCTGCTAAAGGACGTGTGCTGACTCGTCAACAACACAACAGAAAAAGGATATGATTTCGTGGATATGGAATATTAGGGGGTTCTATGACCCTACTCAGTTTGATTGTTTTAATTCATATATTAGTAAGTACAAAATAGAAGTTTTTGCCTTATTAGAGACTCGTATTAATAGAAATAAGGCTACAAGTATTTTTTACGCCAGATATCATGACTTGCATAGAGAGTTTTGTTATGATGGTGATTTGGAAAAGAGCTGGCTTGTTTGGAAACCAGATGTTCCCATGGAAAAGTAAAAGTTTTATACATGCTATGGTTGATCTCCCGAATGCTCATTGTTGTACTTTTGTCTATGCTCTGAATCAGCTCAGTGAAAGGAAGGTGATGTTTGAAGAGATTCAGGAGCTCAACACTTATCGTTTACATTGGTTCTTGGGAGGTGACTTCAACTCTATCCTGCGTTCTAGAGAAGCCTCAAACCAGTTAACTTGTTTCAATAGTATGTCAGACTTTCAAGATTTTATTGGAGAGCTTGAATTGGAAGAGCACATCTCCTCAGGAACTTTCCTTACTTGGACTAATAATAGAGCTGAGGATCCCATTTCTAGAAGTTTGACAGAGTATTGGTTAGTAATAGTTGGCAGGTTGTTTTTCCTCCTAGTAAAGCAAGTGTTCTCCCCTGTGAAGTGTCAGATCATTGTGCTCTTATTGTGGAGGTTGGTCCCAAACCTGACTCTAAGCCTAAGCCTTTTAAGTATTTTAGTTGTTGGTCATCCCATTCAAGTTTTCTAGGGGATTTTGAATGGAGTCTGGTCGAGGAGAAGCTCCGACAATCCATTCCACAAGTTGTATGGTAAACTTAGGGGGCTAAAAAGGGAGCTGAAGAAACTAAATACTGAGTGTTACTCTGACATTTAGAGAAGGGTGATTTCCAAAAAGACTGAACTGGTGTTAAAAAAAATAGAAATTTGAAAACCCTTCTACTGCCAATATTCAAGAGGAGAAAGACTGTAGACTTGACTTGGAGCAGTTGTTAAGAGACGAAGAGTGCATTTTTAGATTAAAGTCTAGAGCACTATGGATTCAGTCAAGTGAAAAAACTCTGCTTATTTGGTTAAGCAAGTTTAGGCGTGTAATTTGAGAAACACAGTAAGGCATTAAAAAACTATGAAGGGATTCTGGTTGATGAATTTGAAGACATGTCAGTTGTGGTGGTTAAGTATTATTTCTGATCTTTTGGGAACAGCTAGTCCTGTTATTCACGAGGATCTGTATGATATCATAAAAAGAAAGCTGGATGATCAACATAGGGATCTACTTGTTGCTCCAGTTGGACCTTAGGAGGTTGTAAGGGTGCTTATGGGGATGCCAAATGATAAAGCATCGGGCCCTGATGGGTTGCCGGTATCTTTCTACAAGGAGCATTAGAATACAGTGGTTGTAGATGTGACAGATGCTGTTATGTACTTCTTTAACACATGTAAGCTGCCCCTTTTGTCAATTCGGTTATTCTTGCCCTGATCCCTAAGAAGAAAAATGAAAAATGATGTTAAGTATTATAGGCATATCTCTTGTTGTAATGTGGTTTACCAGTTAATTTCTAAGATCTTGGCAGATAGGATGAGCAAAGTACTTCCTAGCTTAATTAGTAGATCCCAAACTACTTTTGTTAAGGGTCGATTGATTAGTGATAATGTGCTCTTGGCTCATGAGTTTTTTAGACCGTATGCTTTGAAGAATGTAACTCCTATGATTGCTCTAAAAGTTGACTTGATGAAAGCTTTCGATAGTGTTAAATGGAGTTTCTTAATTACTGCCCTCAATAGCATCAATTTCCCTAAGCCTTATATAGCATGGATTGAGACTTGTCTTCCTTCAACGATGATGTCTGTGAACTTAAACGTGAGTTTATATGGATACTTTGAAGCAAGAAAATGGGCTAAGGCAGGGAGACCCTATATCTCCCTACTTGTTTGTTATCACTATGGAAGTCCTTAGTTGCTTGTTGGATGATGGAGCAGACAAAGGGGTACTTGCCTATCATCCGCAAAGCAAAGGTGTTCTTTCTCATCTCTGCTTTGCAGATGGCCTTATTATCTTCTCTAAAGGTACAGTTGAGTCACCTCAAGGTGTGGTCAGTGTTCTGGATAGGTTCCACAACATTTCTGGGCTTCATTATAATCCAGATAAAAGTGAAGTTTATGTGGCTGGAGCAAATCAAAGCTTAGTTGATGACATTTTTTATGCAAGTGGTTTTAGGAAAGGGGACCTTTTAAGTATCTTGGCATTCCCATGACAGTAGGGAAGCTTAAGAGGGCTGATTGCAAAGTTCTCCTGGACATGATCACTAAAAGAGTGACTGACTGGAAGGTTAAGTTTATTTCCTATGCAGGCAGGTTACAACTTATTGAATCTATTATTGGAGGAATCCTTCAATATTGGATGACCATTTTTCTTCTTCCTCTGAATCTTATGGATGATATAGAATCTTTTTGTAATAAATTCTTGTGGGTTAGATGGCGATCTCTGTTGGTCGCCTGGATTTATAAGTTTAGGCTTAAAAACAAGAGCCTTTGGGAGGTTAAGTCAGATTATGGTTCTTGGAACTGGAGAAGACTCCTGAAGATTTGAACCCATGTCCAAGGATATATGTCTCAACAGGCTGATGGTGGTTTCTGTTGGAATGGTGTGGTGCTGGACAGGTTTAAACCAAAAGTAATATGGGAGGTCATTAGGGACAAGTAGCCTCTGGTACCCTGGAGGGGCATTGTCTAGTTAGGTTATATCATCCCAAGACTTAGTATCAAGACTGCTTGGAGTATAGTGTTGAACTAAATCTACACTAAAGATGTTATCCTGAAGTGGTGATGTGATCCTGGCCACCAATCCCGGCTTGGACACAATTGATGTCGATCCGGCCCCAGCACTGATGCCGGGCCGAGAGTACACAGGCCCCAGGTGGTGTGAACCGCCGCAACCGTGGGCAGATGACCCTAACCACCGCAAGTCTTGAACCTTCGCTCGATCACCTTCGGCACCGGGGGCGGATAAGTACTAGGACCCGTCGGTTATATGTAACCGAGAACCTGATGTGATTATATTTAGTGCATTTTAAGTCCTCGATTGACCTATGAAATGCTAGTGTTTGATCCTTAAATGCCATGCTTAATATGCTTTTATTGATGTTTTGTGCTAAGTGTCCATTTATTGTCCGGTTGCTACTTTCAGGCCATTTCCTTGTCTATTGGAGCTGTTTTCTTTGTATTTTCAGGTCTTGGCATTGAAGTACTGGTAACAAGGAGCATGTGGGATCAAACGGGAGGTCAATCGGAGCTAGGACGGAGGAGATATGGACGTGGCAAAATCGAAGAAAATACGACTTTTAGCTGAAGACAGTTTCGGCGAAACTATCTTATAGTTTTCGCCGAAGAAGAAGCTTTCGGTGAGATTTTCAAGTCCTCAGTCCAAAAACTCAAAGCAGACAGAAGGCCTTCGATCATTGAGGATATTTTCGGTGAAAACATTCAAAGTTTTCGCCAAAAACTGTAGAAGAAATGCTCAGCCGTTCGGTGTTCTCAAGGACGTTTTCGGCGAAAATGTTACATCATTTTCGCCTAAAATTCAAGGCTATTCCGGCGTGCTATTTAAGGAAGGCAGCGGACGAAAATAAGGGTATCAAATTCATTCTAATCTCAACACCATCGCCGACTCCTCTCTCTTTCTCAATTGTTCATCATAAACTCCATCATCTCCTTCTCCCTCAACCACACACCATCCTCCCTCAATTGTTGATCAACTTGAAGATCTAAGTGAAGCCTTCCACCCTTGGATTGGAGCTTGAAGAGTCAAGTGAGAAGATCCTCCATGGAAGCAAGGATGGTCTCCTCTCCTCAATTTCAGGTTTCTTCCGTGGTTAAGCTAGGCTAAGCTTAGGTTTAGTTTAGTGAGGGATGGATCAAGCTAGGATAGGTGATTGATTGTATGGAATGATGTTCTTATAGCCATTTGTGTAAGATGATGATCCTAGACCTTGTGCTTTGTAGCCATTAGAGCTTGACTTGTTCTTTTGGTATTGTTATGTCTTTCAATACATGAGAATGATTGATTGATGTTGATCTAAGGTTGTAGGATTGTAATTGGATGATTTGAGAGATTGGATTATCAAGTTACAACCATTTTGAGCTTGTTTTTCCTTGTTGTCATTTCATCAAACACTTGGTGTGCATTGATTTTTCTTTCATTGAAGGTTGAAAGACCCTTGTGTTTGCTAGACTAGTGTTATATGATTGGCATGAGAGTGTCTTGCATCATTACCTTGTGCTAGATGATTGTTATCATAGAATTCAAGTTCCAAGCATTTCATTGAGCTAGTTTAAAGCATTCCATTCCCTTTGTTCACATAGCGAGAGCATGGTGCATCTGGTCTAGGAATAGAGAGTCAATTGTGCGAGAGCTCGTTGATTCTACTTGAGTGAGATGCATGGTCATTAATTACACATTGGTGCTTGAGATTCAATCCAGCTTTCATGAACCTTGAGCTTGAAGAAAACCCTTGCTAGACTAAACTCCTTCCTCTCTTGTTTGATCCTCGATTTCTCTTGTCAATTTTACTTTGCTTGTTTATGTTTTCAACTTGTTTTCTTTCAAACCAAATCTCAACTCAAAATGTATGGACCGTTCACGAATTTTGTGAGTATTAGCCTATGAGAGGGCCCCGAGGAATACGACCTTGATAAATTCCTTATCATTTTTTTGGCGCCGTTGCCGGGGGACCTCTCATTCCTAAGAAAGCAATTATTAGTGAACCGATCTTTACACTTCCTTCCATTTTCATTTTAGCTTCCTTGTTACTCTTTGTTTACTTTGTTATCCCGCATCGTTGTATTACTCGGGTGTGTTTGTTGTGCTTGCTTGCAGGAGATTTGGGTTAGTGCATGAGGCGTTCAGCTCATCTTCAAGCACGACTCCAAGGATTAGAACAAGTGCTCGAACCACGGACTACTTCCCCACCTCCTACAGTTGAAGAACAGGAAGACCAATTGGTACATTCGCATCACACTATGTCTCAACACGGAGATGACGATGACCAATCGGTACATTCACATCACACTAATGAAGATGATCAATCACAAAGAGGTGCGAGGCGCACACTAGCTGATTATGCTCGCCCAACCCTCGAAGGGGCAGCCTCGAGTATTGTGCGAGACCGGTAAATGCAAGAAACTTCGAGTTGAAGCCTAATATGATTCAGATGGTGCAGAACGGAGTGGTGTTCAACGGTATAGATGGAGAGTGCCCATCTAGACACTTGAAGGACTTCCTTAAGATATGCGATACGTTGAAGAACGATCAAGTTCACCCGGATTGTGTGCGACTCCGACTCTTTCCCTTCTCACTCAAAGGTAGAGCCAAGTCTTGGTTGGAGAACCAACCTAGTAGAACATTCACTACATGGGAGGGACTAGCCGAAGCCTTCCTCGAGGAATTCTTTCCCCCTTATATGACGGATGCATTCCGAGATCGTATCAACCACTTCACACAACACAAGGGAGAGCTCTTCCATGATACTTGGAATAGGTTCCAAGCCCTTCTTCGGCTTGTCCTCATCACAATTTCGCCGAATGGAGCTTGGCGGATATCTTTGCTAGATCCCTTGATTTTGAGAATACAAGGATGATCAACCAAGCCGCCGGAGGTGATCTAAGGATGCTCACTCCCGAAGATGCTCTAGAACTCTTTGCAGAGATGGCCAACAAGACAAGGAGTTGGTCTCGACAACAACCTCCAAGGTCCAAGTATGGGAGCGACACTCACTATGACTCTAGAGCTATAAGTGTTGATGCACCAAAGGATTCATCTAGCTATGGGAAGAAGCCTAAGCTACCGGGGCACCGAGATGAGGATGACCCTATGTTTGCGCTCCTCATGTCTAAGATCGATGCTATGGCATCCCAAGTAAGTAACCTAAGCATGCCTAAGCATCCCTTCAAGGTTTCATCATCACATGTGGGTAATCCTCCAGTGGCTTCAATATATTGTTGTGAATGTTGCGGGAGTCAAGGCCACGATGTTAGTGCTTGTCCTTCCTCCACTCCTGAACTTGGCCAAGGCGACCACCACGAGGAGGTAAGTTTCGCACAAGGTCAAGGTTTCCATGGTAATTTCAGCCCCCAAGGTAACTATAACCGACCTTGGTTCAACAAGTCTAACCAAGGTTACCAAGGCCAAGGGAGTCAAGGTAGTGGTTATAGCAAGGGGTACAACCAAGGAAATCAAGGAGGATATCAAGGTTATAGAGGATACCAAGGCAACCAATGGTCTAAGGAAGTAACCTAAACCAAGGTAGTCAATGGACTCAAAGTGGACATCCAAGTCAAGGATCCCAAGGTCCTACCCCACCAGGAATGTACAACCATAGAGGTGAAGGACCACCCGGTTTCAACAAGCCTCCTCAAAACAAGGAGGGTGGTTCTTCGATCTCTCAAGAAGACACCAATGCGGCAATGATCCAACTCATCAAGAATCAACAAGCTTCAATCGCCAATTTGGAGAACCAATTGGGACATATTTCTAAGGCACTCTCGGAGCGACCCTCGGGCACTTTACCTTCCAACACCGAGGTCAATCCCAAGGGCCCGGAGCATTGTAAGGTAGTGACATTGAGAAGTGGGAAACCTTTGCAAGATACAACCTCTTCCCCAATTGACTCCCAAAAGGTACAAGCTCCTAACCAATAGTCGATGATGATGATACTAAAGATCCTTTGGATAAAGTTGAGGTTGAAGTCAAACCTCCTTCGGATAATGTGAATACTAAGGTTGCTAAGGAACCTAGTAAGGCTGCATCGAGTACACCACCGATCTCTCCTCGCGCACCGGTTGTACCTCCATACAAGCATAAGCTCTCATACCCTTCTCGAGTGAGTAAGGATGGCCTTGAGAAGGTTTTTAAGAAGTTTGTGGAGCGGCTTAGTCAAATGCAGTTCTCTCTTCCGTTTCCCGAAGCTATGACTATGATGCCTCAATATGCTAAGTTCATGAAGGAACTCTACACCAACAAGAGGAAGCTACCGGAGACACCTCTAGTCCACCTCAATCAGGAATGTTCCGCCGTTCTCTTCAAGAGTCCACCGGAAAAGCTTAAGGATCCAGGTACTTTTACTATCCCTTGTGCTATAGGTAATACCTCTTTGGCTAATGGTCTTGCGGATCTAGGTGCTAGTATCAATGTCATGCCTTATTGCATATTTGAGAAACTAGGGTTGTCTAATCTTCGTCCTACTCGTATGTACATTCAACTTGCGGACAAGTCGACCAAGAGTCCTAGGGGAATTGTTGATGATGTGCTAGTTAAAGTAGGTCCTTTTGTGTTCCTAGTTGATTTTGCGGTCATTGATACCGATGATGTGGATGTCTCATTGATATTTGGTAGACCATTCCTTGCTACTTCTCGTGCTTTAATTGATGTGCATAATGGGAAATTGACATTGAGAGTAAGACAAGAGAGTGTCACGTTTTGCATAGCCGATGGCATGAAGTTTGCTCACGAACAAGATGATTTAGAGTACTCGTGTGATACTATCGCTTCGGCTAGTGTGTGTAGTATTTCTAACTTCGTGTGTCGAGATTCTTTGGATGTTTGCCTTAGAATGAATGTGCAGGAACATTTAGACATCCCAGAATTGAAAGCTCAAGTGGCTTATCTTGATGAAGGGAGAGACAAGTTGGAGAGTGAGACAGTTTTTGTTGCTCTTCCAAATCTGGAAAGGGCGAAGACCTCCTATGAAGAACCACCTACTCTTGAGCTCAAACCTCTTCCTACACATTTGGAGTATGCTTTTCTCATGCCAAATTCTAAGCTACCGGTCATCATCAATTCTAAGCTTCTACCCGAGCAAAAGGACCGTCTAGTGGGGCTCCTCAAGAAGTATATGAGAGCTATTGCGTGGAGCATCTCAGATATTCGAGGAATAAGTCCCACATTTTGCTCACATCGGATCCTCATGGAGGAAGATTTCAAGCCGGTTGTGCAACCTCAAAGAAGATTGAATCCTAACATGAAAGAGGTTGTGAAGAAAGAGGTTATAAAGCTCATGGACGCGGGGATTATCTTTCCTATCTCGGATAGTCCTTGGGTTAGCCCCGTGCAAGTTGTGCCTAAGAAAGGAGGGATCACGGTGCTAGCTAATGACAAGGATGAGCTTATCTCGACAAGGACGATCACCGGGTGGCGTGTTTGCATAGATTATCGTTGACTCAATGAGGCCACTAGGAAGGATCATTTTCCTCTACCTTTCATGGATCAAATGCTCAAGCGTCTCTCCGGTCACGAGTACTATTGCTTCTTGGATGGCATGTCCGGATACTTCCAAATACCGATTGCTCCGGAGGACATTGAGAAAACCACATTCACATGCCCCTTTGGTACGTTTGCTTATCGCCGAATTCCATTTGGATTGTGCAATGCTCCCGCTACCTTCCAACGATGTATGCTTGCTATCTTTGATGATTTTGTGGAAGACATCATGGAAGTATTCATGGATGATTTCTCGGTCTTTGGGGACTCATTTGATCTTTGTTTGAGGAACCTTGAGAAGGTGTTGCACCGTTGCGAAGAGACCAATCTCGCATTAAGTTGGGAGAAGTGCCATTTCATGGTCAATGAGGGGATTGTTCTTGGTCACAAGATTTCTAGGAGGGGCATTGAGGTCGATAAGGCAAAGTTGGAGACCATCTCTCAACTTCCTCCTCCCTCTTCCGTGAAGGCCGTGAGAAGTTTCTTAGGGCATGCTGGTTTCTATAGGCGTTTCATTAAGGACTTTTCCAAGATTACTACTCCTATGACTCAGCTTCTCGAGAAGGATGTGGAATTTCGATTTGATGATGAGTGCATGCGAGCCTTTGAACTCCTAAAGGGTAAACTCACAAATGCTCCTATACTCATCACTCCGGATTGGCCCAAGTCATTTGAATTGATGTGCGATGCTAGTGATTACGCTATTGGAGCGGTTTTAGGCCAACGAATTGACAAGAGATTCCATCTGGCCTCCTTCACATATCCACTAGCAAGATAGTTAGCTAAATCCGCAAACCAAGGTTCCTCGAACTCCATTGTCGCTAAAGCGAATAATAGCTCATCAGGAAAGTTGTCGTTGATTTCTTCAGTACCATTGTGTACCAATTCAGCTTCTTTCAAACGAGACAAGTGATCGGCAGCTACATTCTCGGATCCCTTCTTATCCCGAATTTCAATGTCAAACTCCTGTAACAAAAGAACTCAACGAATCAATCTTGGCTTAGCATCGATCTTGGATAGGAGGTACCTCAAAGCTTGGTGGTCGTGAAGACAATAGTATGAGAAAGCACCACGTAGGACCTAAACTTATCAAAGGCAAACACTATGGCCAAGAGCTCCTTCTCCGTGGTTGTATAGTTCCTTTGAGCTTCATTGAGAGTCTTACTTGATTTGAAGCATTACTTTTGGGATGATCCTTTTGTGTTTCGAGTTGGCTCCGATGGGATGATTAGAAGATGTGTTAACCATGGTGAAGCGAAGGACATCATGCTTCATTGCCACTCCGGACCTACGGGTGGACATCATGGAGCAAATCGCACGGCTCGCAAGGTACTTGAGTCCGGATTCTTTTGGCCTTCGATCTTTCGAGATTGTCAAGACTTTGTCAAGTCTTGCGATGCATGCCAACGCTCAGGTAACATCTCTTCCCGTAATGAAATGCCTCAACATGTCTCGTTAGTGGTTGAAATATTTGATATTTGGGGTATTGATTTTATGGGACCGTTCCCTACTTCGCATGGTAACAAGTATATTTTGGTTGCGGTTGATTATGTGTCTAAATGGGCGGAGGCACAAGCTCTGTCTACTAATGATGCCCGTGTTGTAGGGAAGTTTCTTGTTAAGTTGTTCACTCGTTTTGGTGCCCCTCGTGCTATTATTAGTGATCGAGGTACTCATTTTCAAGGACAATTCGATAGGGTGTGCGACGGTTCGGTGTCACTCATCGGATGTCTACTCGTATCACCCTCAAACTAGTGGCCAAGCGAGGTAACCAATAGGGAACTTAAGAGAATTTTGGAGGAAAATGGTCGACCAATCACGAAGAGATTGGTCGACGAATCTTGATGATGCTCTTTGGGCCTACCGCACGGCTTATAAGACCCCTATAGGCACTACTCCCTATAGGATGGTCTATGGCAAAGCTTGCCATTTGCCGGTAGAGCTTGAGCACCGATCTCTTTGGGCGTTGAAATTTCTAAACCTTGATATGAGTCTCGCAGGAGAAGAGCGTAAGTTTCAGGTACATGAGCTCGAAGAGTATCGCCATCATGCTTATGAGAGTGCCAAGCTATACAAGGAGAGGACAAAGCTTATTCATGACTCCCGCTTGAAGTCGGGTAAGGATTTCAGAATTGGTGACCATGTCCTCTATACAACTCTCGGCTCAAGCTCTTTCCCAGGAAGTTGAGGTCTCGTTGGTCTGGACCGTTCACGGTAACTCAAGTATTTCCTTATGGCACCATCGAGGTAATCTCTCCCTCTCAAACCGAGCCTTTTAAGGTGAATGGCCATCGACTTAAGCATTATGTGACTAATGATACTATTGGTACGGTTGAGGTTTTATCCTTGGTACTGCCTTAAGTGCTCTTGGTTTCGTCTAGCTAGAGACGTTAAAGAAGCGCTTCATGGGAGGCACCCCATGTTATCCTTACTTTCTGCTTTTGTGTTTTTGTGTTATTTTAGTTCTTTGAGTTGGCTGTTGGCAAGCACTTAGGTGGATCACTCTTCACAATGAGCGCTATGGGACTCTTCCACTCTTTTGTTCCTCAGCTTTTCTCTAACAATGCGATAACTTCGTTCCACCCTACCCTCTCTCTCTTGATCATTGAGGACAATGCTCGTGTTAGTCGTAGGGGAGTTTGAGGTTTGGTGTGATTATTTGTTGGTAGAAGTCTAATGTGTTGTTGGTTGAATTGCTTGATCTTAATTGAATATCGATTCCCTCTACTGTAGAATCATTCGGTTTTGACCTTTGGTGTTTAATTGACTTCAAGCTTTCATAATGTCGTTTAGACTGTTCCACTTAGAACCTATAACCAGCATGTTAGCACTAATATCAAATGAATCTAGGCCAGAACAGAGATTTTATCACTCTTGTATGTTGGTTGATTGGTTGATACGTGTTTTTGTACCACTCGATAACACCGGTCTAGGATGATGAAGGCAATTGAGGAACCTTGAGAAGGTGTTGCACCGTTGCGAAGAGACCAATCTCGCATTAAGTTGGGAGAAGTGCCATTTCATGGTCAATGAGGGGATTGTTCTTGGTCACAAGATTTCTAGGAGGGGCATTGAGGTCGATAAGGCAAAGTTGGAGACCATCTCTCAACTTCTCCTCCCTCTTCCGTGAAGGCCGTGAGAAGTTTCTTAGGGCATGCTTGTTTCTATAGGCGTTTCATTAAGGACTTTTCCAAGATTACTACTCCTATGACTCGGCTTCTCGAGAAGGATGTGGAATTTCGATTTGATGATGAGTGCATGCGAGCCTTTGAACTCCTAAAGGGTAAACTCACAAATGCTCCTATACTCATCGCTCCGGATTGGTCCAAGTCATTTGAATTGATGTGCGATGCTAGTGATTACGCTATTGGAGCGGTTCTAGGCCAACAAATTGACAAGAGATTCCATCGATATACTATGCAAGTAAGACTCTCAATGAAGCTCAAAGGAACTATACAACCACGGAGAAGGAGCTCTTGGCCATAGTGTTTGCCTTTGATAAGTTTAGGTCCTACTTGGTGCTTTCTCAAACGATTGTCTTCACGGACCACCAAGCTTTGAGGTACCTCCTATCCAAGACCGATGCTAAGCCAAGATTGATTCGTTGGGTTCTTTTGTTACAAGAGTTTGACATTGAAATTCGGGATAAGAAGGGATCTGAGAATGTTGCTGCCGATCACTTGTCTCGTTTGAAAGAAGCTGAATTGGTACACAATGGTACTGAAGAAATCAACGACAACTTTCCTGATGAGCTATTATTCGCTTTAGCGACAATGGAGTTCGAGGAACCTTGGTTTGCGGATTTAGCTAACTATCTTGCTAGTGGATATGTGAAGGAGGGCCTCTCCACTAAAGACAAAAGGAAGTTCTTTGCGGATTTGAAGCATTACTTTTGGGATTATCCTTTTGTGTTTCGAGTTGGCTCCGATGGGATGATTAGAAGATGTGTTAACCATGGTGAAGCGAAGGACATCATGCTTCATTGCCACTCCGGACCTACGGGTGGACATCATGGAGCAAATCGCACGGCTCGCAAGGTACTTGAGTCCGGATTCTTTTGGCCTTTGATCTTTCGAGATTGTCAAGACTTTGTCAAGTCTTGCGATGCATGCCAACGCTCAGGTAACATCTCTTCCCGTAATGAAATGCCTCAACATGTCTCGTTAGTGGTCAAAATATTTGATATTTGGGGTATTGATTTTATGGGACCGTTCCCTACTTCGCATGGTAACAAGTATATTTTGGTTGCGGTTGATTATGTGTCTAAATGGGCGGAGGCACAAGCTCTGTCTACTAATGATGCCGTGTTGTAGGGAAGTTTCTTGTTAAGTTGTTCACTCGTTTTGGTGCCCCTCGTGCTATTATTAGTGATCGAGGTACTCATTTTCAAGGACAATTCGATAGGGTGTGCCGACGGTTCGGTGTCACTCATCGGATGTCTACCTCATATCACCCTCAAACTAGTGGCCAAGCCGAGGTAACCAATAGGGAACTTAAGAGAATTTTGGAGAAAACGGTCGACCAATCACGAAGAGATTGGTCGACGAATCTTGATGATGCTCTTTGGGCCTACCGCACGGCTTATAAGACCCCTATAGGCACTACTCCTATAGGATGGTCTATGGCAAAGCTTGCCATTTGCCGGTAGAGCTTGAGCACCGATCTCTTTAGGCGTTGAAATTTCTAAACCTTGATATGAGTCTCGCAGGAGAAGAGCGTAAGTTTCAGGTACATGAGCTCGAAGAGTATCGCCATCATGCTTATGAGAGTGCCAAGCTATACAAGGAGAGGACGAAGCTTATTCATGACTCCCGCTTGAAGTCGGGCAAGGATTTCAGAGTTGGTGACCAAGTCCTCCTATACAACTCTCGGCTCAAGCTCTTTCCCGGGAAGTTGAGGTCTCGTTGGTCCGGACCGTTCACGGTAACTCAAGTATTTCCTTATAGCACCATCGAGGTAATCTCTCCCTCTCAAACGAGCCTTTTAAGGTGAATGGCCATCGACTTAAGCATTACCTGATTAATGATACTATTGGTACGGTTGAGGTTTTATCCTTGGTTCTGCCTTAAGTGCTCTTGGTTTCGTCTAGCTAGAGACGTTAAAGAAGCGCTTCATGGGAGGCACCCCATGTTATCCTTACTTTCTCGCTTTTTTGTTTTTGTGTTATTTTAGTTCTTTGAGTTAGCTGTTGGCAAGCACTTAGGCGGATCACTCTTCACAATGAGCGCTATGGGACTCTTCCACTCTTTTGTTCCTCAACTTTTCTATACCAATGCGGTAACTTCGTTCACCCTACCCTCTCTCTCTTGATCATTGAGGACAATGCTCGTGTTAGTCGTAGGGGAGTTTGAGGTTTGGTGTGATTATTTGTTGGTAGAAGTCTAATGTGTTGTTGGTTGAATTGTTTGATCTTAATTGAATATCGATTCCCTCTACTATAGAATCATTCGGTTTTGACTTTTGGTGTTTAATTGACTTCAAGCTTTCATAATGTCGTTTAGACTGTTCCACTTAGAACCTATAACCAGCATGTTAGCACTAATATCAAATGAATCTAAGCCAGAACAGAGATTTTATCACTCTTGTATGTTGGTTGATTGGTTGATACGTGTTTTTGTACCACTCGATAACACCGGTCTAGGATGATGAAGGCAATTGAGGAACCTTGAGAAGGTGTTGCACCGTTGCGAAGAGACCAATCTCGCATTAAGTTGGGAGAAGTGCCATTTCATGGTCAATGAGGGGATTGTTCTTGGTCACAAGATTTCTAGGAGGGGCATTGAGGTCGATAAGGCAAAGTTGGAGACCATCTCTCAACTTCCTTCTCCCTCTACCGTGAAGGCCGTGAGAAGTTTCTTAGGGCATGCCGGTTTCTATAGGCGTTTCATTAAGGACTTTTCCAAGATTACTACTCCTATGACTCGGCTTCTCGAGAAGGATGTGGAATTTCGATTTGATGATGAGTGCATGCGAGCCTTTGAACTCCTAAAGGGTAAACTCACAAATGCTCCTATACTCATCGCTCCGGATTGGTCCAAGTCATTTGAATTGATGTGCGATGCTAGTGATTACGCTATTGGAGCGGTTCTACGCCAACGAATTGACAAGAGATTCCATCCGATATACTATGCAAGTAAGACTCTCAATGAAGCTCAAAGGGAAAACTATACAACCACGAAGAAGGAGCTCTTGGCCTTTAGTGTTTGCCTTTGATAAGTTTAGGTCCTACTTGGTGCTTTCTCATACTATTGTCTTCACGGACCACCAAGCTTTGAGGTACCTCCTATCCAAGGACCGATGCTAAGCCAAGATTGATTCGTTGGGTTCTTTTGTTACAAGAGTTTGACATTAAAAATTCGGGATAAGAAGGGATCGAGAATGTAGCTGCCGATCACTTGTCTCGTTTGAAAGAAGTGAATTGGTACACAATGGTACTGAAGAAATAAACGACAACTTTCCTGATGAGCTATTATTCGCTTTAGTGACAATGGAGTTCGAGGAACCTTGGTTTGCGGATTTAGCTAACTATCTTGCTAGTGGATATGTGAAGGAGGGCTCTCCACTCAAGACAAAGGAAGTTCTTTGCGGATTTGAAGCATTACTTTTGGGATGATCCTTTTGTGTTTCTAGTTGGCTCGATGGGATGATTAGAAGATGTGTTAACCATGGTGAAGCGAAGGACATCATGCTTCATTGCCTCGGACCTACGGGTGGACATCATGGAGCAAATCGCACGGCTCGCAAGGTACTTGGGTCCGGATTCTTTTGGCCTTCGATCTTTCGAGATTGTCAGACTTTGTCAAGTCTTGCGATGCATGCCAACGCTCAGGTAACATCTCTTCCGTAATGAAATGCCTCAACATGTCTCGTTAGTGGTCGAAATATTTGATATTTGGGGTATTGATTTTATGGGACCCTTCCCTACTTCGCATGGGTAACAAGTATATTTTGGTTGCGGTTGATTATGTGTCTAAATGGGCGGAGGCACAAGCTCTTTCTACTAATGATGCCCGTGTTGTAGGGAAGTTTCTTGTTAAGTTGTTCACTCGTTTTGGTGCCCTCGTGCTATTATTAGTGATCGAGGTACTCATTTTCAAGGACAATTCGATAGGGTGTGCCGACGGTTCGGTGTCACTCATCGGATGTCTACCTCGTATCACCTCAAAAATAGTGGCAAGCCGAGGTAACCAATAGGGAACTTAAGAGAATTTTGGAGAAAACGGTCGACCAATCACGAAGAGATTGGTCGACGAATCTTGATGATGCTCTTTGGGCCTACCGCACGGCTTATAAGACCCTATAGGCACTACTCCCTATAGGATGGTCTATGGCAAAGCTTGCCATTTGCTGGTAGAGCTTGAGCACCGATCTTTTGGGGTGTTGAAATTCTAAACCTTGATATGAGTCTCGCAGGAGAAGAGCGTAAGTTTCAGGTACATGAGCTCGAGAGTATCGCCCTCATGCTTATGAGATGCCAAGCTATACAAGGAGAGGCGAAGCTTATTCATGACTCCTGCTTGAAGTCGGGGAAGGATTTCAGGTGGTGAGCCCCAA